>CANTUQ010000058.1:4925000-5292500 GCA_947683425.1 Excoecaria cochinchinensis
GGTTTAATTGGAATGGGAGGTGGCAGTTTGGGACAAAAATTGGGTATGTTGATTGTAAAACTGAGTTAATGAAGAAATTTGATCCAGATTTAATTAGTTACCAAGACATCTGGAATGAATTTACTCAAAGACTGGGTGTTAAGGACTTAAAATACATGGCATGTCTTGAACCAGGTAAAGAGATGTCTGAGGGACTGCTTGCTTTTGTAGGGGATGCTAGTGTGCACAGGCTTTTGGGTTCTTTAGATTACTTCTTAAGGGATATTGTTTTTTTTCCTATTACCAAATTTGATATGATTGAATTTCCTGATACAATGTTAGATAAATTAGGAATAAGTAGGGAAAGGATAGTGATGCACAGGGATAATGTTGATGATGATGGGCCTAGTGCAGTTGGGGTTGATGTGTATGGGCCTAATGGTGGCGGGGTTCATGTGGATAAACATAATAAAGTGGGGACTGAAGGAAATATAGGTTTACCTAGCCAAGCAGAAGATAATTTTCATAGTGCAGGTGGGCTTGGGAGTGTAGGGCTTAGTCCAGAATATGTTAGTGACGAAGAGGTGCATAGTGAAGATAGTAGCCAGGCAGGAAACTCAAATAAAAAAGAGGATACAGAAAGTGGTGTTGAAGAAGATGAAAGTGAACCAGATCTAGGTGACTCTGAGGAGGACACTGAAATTGAGGAAGAAGATAGTGACAGACAAGAGGAAAGTGACTCAGATTTAGGGGAATTTTTAAATGAAAAAGATGTGAATACAGAGATTGCTAGAAAGAGGGTTAGATATGATCCTAAGGAGGGGGCAGCATATTTTACCATAGGGATGACATTTAAAGATGCAGATTATGTGAGAGAGGCTTTAAAAAATTATTCAGTTACAATTGGAAAGGATTATAAGATTGTCAGGAGTGAGCCGGGTAGAGTTAGAGTGAGATGCAGGAGAGAAAATTGCCCCTTTTTGTTTTATGCATCAAAAGAGAAAGGGAAATATGGGCTGAAAATTAAAACTTTATGTATGCAACATAGATGCTATAGGGTGTTCAAGAATACAAGAGTAACTTCAAAGTGGATTGCAAGCCAAATGAGGGAATTTATACAAGAAAATCCGGATACAAGAACAAGAAAGATGCAGATAGATTTGGAGAAGCAATTTAGGGTACATGTTTCACGTTACAAGTGCAAAAGGGCACGAAGGATGATGCTTAATGAAATGGAAGGCAATTATAAGGAAGATTTTGCACTGCTCAATGCTTTTACACATGAGCTAAGAACTACTAATCCGGGCAGCACAATTGCAATTGAGTTATGCAGAGATAGTTTGGAAGAGGGGAAGAGTGTTTTCAAAAGGATGTTTATATGCTTCAATGCTTACAAGAGAGGATGGAAGGCTGGTTGCAGGCCAATCATAGGCCTTGATGGATGTGTTTTGAAGACAAAAATTAAAGGAATGCTATTAAGTGCCATTGGTGTTGACGGAATGAACCATATGTACCCAATTGCCTTTGCTGTTGTGAGTAAAGAAAATAAGAATAACTGGAGTTGGTTTTGTAACACCCCCTACGTCCCCGTTGGAAGGACGCCGGAGAGCGCTACCAATGCTTGCTCACAAACATACATTCATACATGCATAAATGTGGTATAATTAAAAACTTACCTTGCGGCAAAAGCTGATCATGCATTAACTCACACACTCGCAAGCACCAAGTGGAAGCATAAGCACATGCACACACACATACACTATTTCGATAAGCGGAAGCATAAAATAGATGACGTAACTGATGAATAACTTAACACATACTTACAACGACATTTCATCATCCGAATATTACAGTAAGGCCCTTACACATAACACATTTACAAAAGGTTACAGAATATATAACCCAAATTACAGAAGTTGATAACAGAAACAATAACTCCTAACTGCTATGTGGCCGACCCTGCAGATGCGCGACTCGAACCGAACCAAACCTGCCACTTACCCGGTTTGCCGCATTATGGGTCTCCATTAAAAAGAGGAATTCATAAGCTAAAAGCATTAAAGCACATTTACCATTATCATAATATATAATCACTCAATATCCACATGAACCATAATAGCATCATAGATATCTTGCATACTAATACATTCTAATAACATTTATTATCAATGCATGCATCATATAATATTGTTAGGCAATTACTTCAATCACGCACTCACTGCTCATATCCCATATATTTATTTCATTAATCAAACTCATTTCATGTGATGCCTTCATGTGTATATAACTTAGATCTTAATTCATACCTATGCATACTTGTTCATATCATACACGTTTATATAGATTGAAGTATTATAATGCTCAATAATGTCATTAAACTTGACTTGATTCTAATACATACAATTACACATCATTACTTCATTAGTTTGCTATTAATCTTAATCCTAATCATGTTTATTTTCCAAGTGATAACTATTCTTATACTCATTTAATAGTCCTAAACTTACATCGGATGGATCCTAGAAAGTTCCAGTGCAATACGGGTTCAATTCGGGAAGAAAAACTCATAAAATGGTCAAGACAGAAGGGGTCACGGTGGTAATGAATTCATTATAACCGTGAGGTCCAAAAATAAGCATTCTGCCTTCTCTGGGCATTGGTCACGGTGGCAATGAATTCATTGTGACCGTGACATACCAAAAATTTGCAAAATAGAAGGCGAAACTCGGGACTGCTCCACTACACGTTTTTGTTCAGCCTAAACTGGCATGTAAACGACATTTTTAGGCAAACCTTCCTTCTTAACATTTGTTCCCTAAGATGGTTTCAAATTCAACAAATTTCAGATAAAATGGACATCTACAGATTCGGATATGATCTAAACAACCTATAGTGCTCCCCTGAACCCGGCCAGAGAAGATAGCTCTACTTCATGACCACTTTTGGGACACTTAGAGTTAGAATTAGCTCAAACTTATTTCTAACACATTTGTAGGAATATATCTTATGTTTCCAAAGGCATTGGTTTCATACCATTTGAAGTTCTACAACTCCCAATACAGCTTAACAACCAAAGAAAGGTCAAGTGCATTCTAACCCAGTTTTTCACCCAAAATCCTATTCACATGCACAAATGAACAATTTAAACCAACACTCACTACCATCATCATATATCATCAACAACACATTCAAGAAACTTATATCACACATGAATATACTAAAATTCACATATACAATAGAAAGTTTCCTAAACCTCTATGAAGCACAACCCACTATCCTCTTCAAGCTTTATTCCTCAATCTTTCCCTTTGTCCTTGAAATTCCTATTGCCATCCAAAGCTTGCACACACCAAAACCCAGAAAATTACTCTTAATCCACACCCTAGATCCAAAATCAAAAGCAAACCTAAAAAGAGAAGAAGATCAAAGCATGAATAACCAAACCCTAACCACTTACCTCTTCAATCATGCTCCCCAAGCTCTACCAAATCAACTCTAACTCACTCAAAACCAAGAGATTGAGCAAGAAACGGGGAGGAAAGGAAAAGAAAATGGAGAATGGGGAGGAAGAGAGGGTAACGGGAAGAAGAAGAAGAAAATCTGTTTTTCCTCTCTCCTAGACCCAAATCACACTAAATGCTCCCACCTAACTCTCCACATGGCAAGATCCCATTGGACAAACAAACCACTTTTGACTTTCTAGCTCCAATGTACCATACACCACTCACACACTAAATGATCCCTTAAATCAATGCTTTGAAATATTTGGTACCAAAACACAACACACACCAAATAATTGCTCATAAACACTTTACATCCTTGGGTACAATACACACACTTCACTAGATTAAACCACCACAAACACCCTACAATCCTACACCGCAAGCACACCCAATAATTTTCCACACTAAACTTATTTAATTAATTACTTAGCAATTAAATCCTTATCATCCAAATTTCTCATGCACAAATTACTGAAATACCCTTCACTTATCCGACTTAGCTTGCCAAATTCGACTAAGCCCGATTTGGGGTGTGACAGGTTTCTTAGGAGGATGGCACACGATCTTGACTTGGGAGATGGATCACAACTGACCTTGATTAGTGATATGCAAAAGTTATTAATTTTTAATACAAATTAATTTATCTATGTTTAATATATCAATTAGATGTAATAATGCAATTGTTGAATATTGTCTTCATATGTAGGGTCTGATACCGGCGATTTTAAGCATCCTTCCAAGGGCTGAACATAGGTGGTGTGCAAGGCACATATATGCTAATTGGAGTAAGAAGTGGAGAGGCGAAGAGATGAGAAAGAGATTTTGGGTATGTGCTTGGAGTACTTATCAAGAGGAGTTCAATGATAATTTGAAACGTTTAGGAGAGTTAAGCAAAAAAGCAGTGAAGGATGTAGTTAGTTATGCTCCATAAGCATGGTGTAGGGCCTTCTTCAGCAATAGATGCAAATCAGCAATGGTGGACAATAACATATCAGAGACTTTCAACTCATGGATATTGAGTGCTAGATTCAAACCAATAGTGAGAATGATTGATGAAATCAGAGTAAAGATCATGAATTTATTGGTTGATAATGAAAAGTACTTGGGCAATTAGATCAATGATTATAGCCCTCAGTGTATGGAAATGTTTGAGGATTGGGCTGATATTGCATCTAGTTGCAAAGTATAATGGAATGGAGAAACAGCATATGAAGTGAGTGAGGGAGATGACAGACATAGTGTATGGTTGGATAAACACATGTGCAATTGCAGGGCATGGGACTTGACTGGTATTCCATGCCCACATGCGATTGCTGCTTTCTACCACAAAGGGGAGGATTCGGTTCTGCATATTTCTCATTACTATCACAAGCACACCTATGCTGCAGCATACTCCAAAAAGATGCAAGCCAGTAAGGGGTCGGCAATTTTGGAGGGTTGATAGTTTAAAAAGTATTGATCCACCCCCTATACCTAAAATGCCTAGTAGACCAAAAAAGATGAGGAAGAAGGACAAAAGTGAGCAGAAAAAGATGAAGTCAACAGTTGATGCACAAGTAACTAAAGAAATTGGAGTTGAGAGGCACTCCATAAAAGGCAAGCAACAGACTTGTGGAAGATGTGGACAACTAGGCCACAACAGAAGAAGCTGTAAAAAGGTTATGTAATTAACTTTTATACATACATATTGCAATAAATTAGATACATAACATAATTACTTTCTTCTAGGATATTGTTCAACCAAACTTACAAGATGAGGCATTGTCTGAAGACGGATTAAATGGAGCTACACCAACTGAGATTCCTGCAATACCTCCACATCCTGAACCAACTGATAATCCTACACCAAATGCCAATGCACCGACTGCCATTGCTGATGAGTTACTTAATCAGGTACAAATAGATGTCAACAGACCATCTAATGCTATCTCAAAGCACAAGCTTAGGCAAACTAAATAATTTGAGACATGAAAAGGGGCATGGGATATTCTATAATGAACATGGAGAGATAATTTACAATGTAAGTATGGATGCTGATTGAATGAAGCTGGTTTATTTTTAAATTATTTGTTGTATTAGTTTATGGATTCTACTGAATATAAACTGAATATATGTACAATGCAGCTTGGACATGTAGATAGCTATATTGTTTGTTCATATGAAGATGGTCAGGACACTAGTGAAGATGATGAACCAGAACCAGTGATGCCTGATTATGAGGCTGATCCTCATAAGAAGTTTCCAATTCCGAGTGAGAAGGATGTTAGAACAAATGCAAGGAAGACAACACATTCAGCTACAGGTTCAAGGATAATAACTGTTAGATGAAATGGATATGATGTTTCATTGCCAACAAGACTGCCTTTTCAACCTCCCATAAAGAAACGGCTTTCACTTAGTGATTTGGAGAAGCAGAAGAACATGAAGAAATCAAAGAAGGCAGCAAATTAGTTATAGGCACTTAAAGAACTTTTATTAATTTTGCTTTCTTTTGTAAAATTTTCTTTTTGGCATATGAAAATATTTTGGTATAAGGATAAAAGATTTAGCACATTGCCTTCATTTTGTATATACTAAACTGCTTTGGCACACAACAGGTTTTTATATAGAAATTGCATATATTGTTAATAGTTTGCGCATTTTTTAACTTTGAATGATACCTACTCAATTGCACCAAGTCTTTATACATCGTATATTCAGATTTGAGCGAATCGTGCGGATATTCACTACTCGTGAATAAGATCACGAGTCGGCAATCGAAAAAAGAAAAGAAGAGAACAAATTTGCCCAAAATATATCACAATAATCAACTTGTTTACAAAATAGATTTCATTATCATAACAGGTTGCAACACATAATAACACTGCAGTTTTAACATTATGCCCATCATTGCCTGACTCCCTATGCTAAAAGACACAAAGAAATGCACCTACACACAAAAATCTGCATTTAACTACGCATTAACCTTTCTAAATACCCAGCACGCCAAAACAACCAACACCAAACTAACAATTTTCATCACCCATAAATAGCATTCCCTTTCGGCATCTTTTCTTGAATTCATTTGAATCTCCATCTCCTTCCCATGCGATTTCTTCAGCTCATAAAAATCATCCCTCTCTTCAAATTGCGTAGCTAGTTGTTGTATGGTCTCGGAATGGCTTTCTAACCTTTTATTCAACCTCAGTATCTCTTGTTACAGTTGTAAATTCTCCTGTGCAACTCATACAACAACATTCTTGATCTTTCCTTCATTGCGGCCACAGAGTCAACCCAGGAAAAAAAATTGCAATCTCTGCCCTACATAGTAACAAGCAAATACAAACAAACTTTTCAACTCATCATAAACACAAAGGAAATAAAAAAATACCAAAAGAAAAAATATGTTCTTACTCCAATATGAGGACAGGCATAGTATCTCCTCCCTGGGTTATTTATACTCCATGACTCAAGTATTACAGCTCTATTACCACACAAACACCTAATTTCACTTCCTTCATTCTTGAAATCTTTGCTTTCCCATCGTCTTGAATGGATTGAAGAAGACAGAGATGAAGATGGAGATGACGCTATTAGGAAATATTGGTGAAAAGCAAGATAGATCTAACGAAGGAGGGGAGATTGGGTTAGGGCAAGATATATCGCTGGAGCAAGGGAAGATTCAGATGGAACGATAGAGCAAATGATGAAGATCAACAGGGACAGATTGTTTTGCTGTTAAAAGGTGAAAAATTGTTACCTGACGCGTGGGTTTCACCTACCCTCCACGTTGCCCAATAGATTCTTGCCACATGTTCCTTTTTGCCACGTCAAAGGTCAACTGACGTCCTTATGGTCAAAATTAACAGCAGATGATGGTGGGTGTTAAATTGTATGTTTTCGCAACGGTTGGGAGCTTAGTTGTCCAATTACAAACTATAGGGTGTAATATGTCCTTTGACTGAAATATTGGGGGCAAAATTGGACCTTTTGCCTTAATACATCAATGAAATAAAGCAGCCCCTACTCTTTCTTGCAGTCTACAGTTACTGTAAACTGGACTGGAACAGTTGAAAAAAAAAGAGTTACCCCATCGGATCAAAATTCTTTTTCAGCTAAACCGCACCCCCACCTAGTTCGTCCTTTCTCGTTTCTTCGTACTTCTCCATCAAACCCTAGTGTTTGCAGTAAATCACAAAAAGCAGAAAATGAACTGTAAAAGAAATAAGGAAAAGGTAATCTGATGTCAATTAAGAAATTTATAGAAGTTGATGTAATTTCTGGTTTTCATTGTTAGATCTATTCTTTTTTTTAAAAAAAAGCATTGGGTGTTTGGCTTAATTAGACAATAATTAAAAAAGAAAAAAGAACCTAGGGTTTAAGGGCAAGATGTCAGCGGGAATATGCGGGAAGCGGGTCGGGTTTGAGGAAATGTTTGGATCCTCTTCTTCTTGCGCTAAGAGATCAAGGTGTTCTAATTTTGGATCCCCTGAATTTGGGTCTGGATCCGCGGACACGTATTTGACCTTGCTGCAAGTGTTTCCTGCCTTGGATCCTGAGGTGCAGTTTAGCTTTTCATCACTGTAATTTATTTAATTGATTCAATTCCAGAAATAAGTTAGAAGCTTGGTCCAATCTTATATCAATCTTGATACTTAACCTTTCTTGGAACCTATGCAATTGTGTCCTTTTCATTGTGTGTTTCTAATCTTGATCAGAGGACTATGAAATTATATATTAGGTTTGTTAAATTTAATTTATAGCATATGATTCATTTAATCTATTATTTTTTTTTTTTTAATGTGGTTTGATATCTCTAGGTGAACAAGATTTCCAGATCCTCATATCAGAAAATTTGAACTTGCTATTCATCTGAGTTATATCTAAAATCTATGTGCTTGGGTGCTGATTTGGTTAAAATTATGTTCTTATTCAATTAAATGATAATTGGAATAATAATTGATGAACTTGGACTGTGTTTCGATTTAAGTTGAACAAATCAATGCATGTTGGATTGTGTAATGATCTTTTTTCATTCTTCCTTTAGTTGGTAAGAAGCATTTATAGGAGTCACAACAATAACAGTGATGATGCCATTAACGCTTTGATGAAAATTTCATCTGGCGATTCTTTGCAAAGAAATAAATCACAGAGCTCTGAGTCTGCTACAATTGGAAATTGTGATGCTGTTGAGGCCTCAAGCACAGCTACATGTAAGATGTTTACTATTACATTTTATATCTTGAATTGTTACTTTGCCTAATATACATGTGATGTTGAATCCATCTCTTGCATGCAGTTGGTCATTGTCTCATACTAATTTGTTTTTCAAGGTTTTCAAATGTCAGTTCATGAAGGTGAAAATGTAAGCGATTGTGGAAATTCAATTAGTGGCTCCAAGTGGGTGGATTTTTTTGTGCAAGAGATGATGAATGCAGCAAATCTTGATGATGCTAGGAGTCGTGCTGGACAAATTCTAGAGGCTTTTGAAAGAAGAATTACTACTCCATCCCATAACTCAAAACAGGTATACCTGTGGTTTCTCATCCAAATTCATCTGTTTTGTGAGCAAATAACTTCTTCATGTATGGTTACCTTAATTCAGTCTCTATGAAACAGCTGGAGAATGCTTCATTGAAGGAATATCTTCAGAGTTTGCTCAATGACAACCAAATCTTGAAAAGGGCTATTGCCATCCAGCATGAATGCAATTCAGAGCAAGAGGAGAAGATGAAGGAAGTGCAAAACTTAAAGATACTATTGAACCAGTATCAAGAGCAAATCCAAAGTCTAGAGGTAGCATTCTTATCATTTTTTACTTGTGGAAATGAGTTGGTTTGATTCTATTTTTGGTTTATTATTGAGTTGCTTCTCATAAAGAAAACAAGAACCTATATAAAATTAGAACAGGAGTTACACCTTCTGAGATATTAGTCTATAAGTAGCTCTAGTTTTGTCATTGTTAAATGCGATAATGCTGGTGAATTTATGATGAACTGATCTCTCTCTTTTTTAATGATATTGCAGCTGAATAACTATGCCCTGAAACTCCATCTTCAAAGTGCACATCAAAGTCGCATCCTTCCTAGCCGCTTCAATCCCGACGTATGTTAAGGGTTACTTGACAATTTAGTATTCCTCAATACATTATATATATATATATATATATATATATACTGTTAGTGTTAGTACTAATACTGTTTCCAAAAAAAAAAAATTGTTAGTACTAATCCGTAGCCCAGTTGTATTAATGTTAGAACTTGTCTGTATGGGCCAAGCCTGAAATTTCAGTTATGAGTTCTTTTAGATAATTGTAGGCATAGTTCGTGCGAAGGCAATTTCAAATGGCATTTTCGAGTGTATATTTGACAAGTGTTATTTCTTCGATGGAAATTATGTAATGCCATTTTCATTGTTTTTGTGTTTTTTTAGCAATTATAATATCGAGAGTTTATTTTGTATCAGAAATTTTGCTATCACTTTGTATTCATGGGCTGTGCGCTGGGCTTTTAGGAAGCCGAAGATTGATGTTGAATAGCTTTCACTTATTAGAAATGCTTTTGGAGCCTCTCCTCCTTGGTTTTAAGGGCAATTGTTTTGTAATATGTATTTATAAAAAATTAAAAATTTCATCTGTCCCCTTTTAATTATTTCTTTAATCTCTTGTTATTTTTGCACTTGTTTTTCAAATTTTTAAAAATATTTAATCTAGTAATATTTTTTAATAATAAAAAAAAAGAACAGCGGGTTTGCATTTATTTAATTCTGTTATCAAAATAAATTGTTAAATTTATATTACTCTTTCATTTGTAGTATTCATTCCATTTCCTTCCTTTATGCTTCGATGGCTTCTGCAGCTTTAGAATTTCATATTTGCCTTTTATCTTCATTAAGTTTCTATAAACCAAGAAAAAAAAAAATTAAAATATTAGACACATTTCCAATTTGCAAGCAAAAATCATTGCATTAACGGTGGAGTTGTTGATCCATGGCCTTTCCTGCATTAAACTTTTCCCTGCCTTATTACTGCTGAGGAAAACATGAAGTTAGCAACTTTTAGTAGAGTTTTAAATGGGAAATTATATTTTACTTTTTGTTATTTTACCTGAACAAAACAACTGGAGCATCTCCTTTTTCTTCCAGAGCTTAGTAATTTCCAGCAAGCTAAAAGAAGGGTTAATTAATATATGAACTATTTGCAAATTATAATATAACCCATATAATTTATCAAACAGGTGAAAAACAATTCTGCAAACATTTCAACCAGGTCTTACGTGTTATGATTTCAATAGCATTTGCCCAAACAGAGCCTCTTTTTTTTGCCAAAAAAAAAAAGCTTAGGTTTTGACTAAACAGAAACATTCGCATTATTGCAGTCAATTGACACTTGTTGAGGCCTAAAATTACACGTAAATTGCCCAAGCTCCTCTATTTTTAATCCTACATGTTTCGTGGGAGCTGTTATTCCCCATGCTCCTCACTTTCTTCCCATTAAACCTCACTTTGGTTTTGCATTTTCAATTTTTCTTTTATAACAGTTGGTGTGTTTGCTTCTCTCTCTTGTGGTTTTGGCCATTTTAACTTTTGCAATAGCCATGGCAATCAGGCTCACCACAGCAACTGCTCAAGCAAACTTCCTCTTCTGTTTAGCTCTTTCTTTAAACCAAAGCAGAGCATGATGTATAAAATTAATATATGGCATAAAAGTTGAATTTCAGCTATGTATATCATAGCTTAAATTTATAGGCATTGCCAAAGTCTAATAAAGATGTTTCTTTCTATCAAAATGTTTGATAAAATAGCTATACATTTGATTGCATGAATCTTATTGATAACACAAGCATCTTCTGGGCTTGAGCTTGACTAAGCCTAAGGCTCAAATCCAAGCATAGCCACCCAAATGAACGCTCCAAGAGCATGAAAGGGAAGCACTCAAAGGGTCAAGAATCCTATGGCATCTTCTGTCCGATCGGACTGACAAGACACGCTCCTTGTCAGTCCACTGACACACACGTCACAGACCTATACCTTATACCTGCTCTCTATCAAATGCCCACCTGCTTTGACACCAGGACAGACCACTCGAATGGGTTCTTTCCTACTCTATAAATACCTCAAGGCATTGTAGATCCAGGTATCAATCTCTTGAGAACTTCTCTTAATAGTTTCTCTGTCTAAATATTACTGACTTAAGTTTCGGAGTGTTTATGCTTAGTCTGACCGGGCTTGATTTTATCCTACTTAGAACCACCATCCAGCCTCGTCTATTTTTGACATTTCAAGAATTATCATTTGATACTTTAATTGAGAGTCCATGGCAGGTTCGAAACACTAACCTTTCGAGGAATGAAAGAGGTAATCATTCCAGTGATGATCAAAATGGATTGAAGTCTGCTAATGGAAGGGAGAGATCCCATGAGTCCCCCATACGAAGTAATCTGCTTCCCATGTTCAACCAGGAGTGCTTGGCGCAACTGGATGACACCTTTATCATTGTAAAAGACCTGAAAGCGATCATTGGAGACTTCACCAAAAGTTTTATCCAATCTGTCCATAAGGGCAAGCAACCTCAGACCACATGCAGGAATCTAAAGGTTGATGGTGAAAGGAGGAAGGGAAAAAGACAGAAATAAAAATATTGCGATATTCAACTCAGGAGACAAAGACCATGAAAAATCCTGCACTCGCTTCGATGCCTGCGAGACAGGTCGAAAAAACAAGGGCAAAAGGAAGATGTACGTTGAAGACGAAGATGATACCTTTGACGCATACGATCCCACCTACACTCCATTGAAGTTAAGTTCACACGCGGTTCCTGTGGAAGATGATGTATCCTTCATGTGCACTCCTAAAAGATGGCTTTTGCAGAAGGCCAAAGATGAAAAAAGCCCGAGGATAGAAAATAAGGACACCTAGTTCCTGTAAAAAGTAAAGAAATTCAGACTTGGGTACCCCAGGAAGCCCATTTTCAATGGCAACACCATTTCTCCCTTCTGCCAAGAAATTAAGGAAGCTGAACTGCCAGCCAGCTTCAAAGAAATAAGGATGCCCAGATATACTAAGAAATTTGACCCCAAATGCCATATCTCTGAGTACTCGACGCAAATTCAGTGCACTCTTATGATGATATAATTTTTTGTAGAGTTTTCCCTACAACTATGGCAATTGACACTTTAGATTGGTTCCATGATCTCCCTATAGAATCAATAATTTCTTTTAGACAAATTCATTTTACGATAAGGTTTATCTTACAGACCAGAAGACTTAAAACGATCAATGACCTGCGCTGTAAGGCCCCAAAATGTACCCTAGTAGCTTTGATGTATGATTAAGGAATTAAAGTAACCGAAAATGCATGTTTATGTAATTGACTCATAAAAAAGTACGTAATCGCCATTATTTAAAAGAGGCATAAATTGGCAAAAAGTTAAATTATATTAAATGTGCATAAATGGAATTATGTCATGGGCTAATAAATATTAGCAAAGTTTAATTGTATGTTAAAAGGATCAAAAAATAACTTGAGGGGCTTAAAGGATATTATCCTATAATGTGTTATACATGGCTTGATTATAAGGTGACATTTAACATGTGAAGAGGCAGATTTGGGAGCCATATAAATGGCTATTTTAGGTGAATTGAATGAATAACTCAACCAAAATTCTGCCTCCTCTCTCTTAATTCTTATTTGGAGATTAAGTTAAGAAATTCAAGGAACTAGGTTTGTTAATTGTAGTGGAAGTTTAAATTGATTTGGTAAGTAATTCTTCTCTTGTTTTTCTTGTTTACTTCCTTTTCTGATGAATTAAATTCTGTAGAGATGGATTAAAAATGGTTATTGATATGAGATTAATTATGAATTAGTTAAAAAATCAAGTAAAAAGAGAAAGAGAAAGGAGAAGGCAACTTGAATAAGCTTACTTGAAGGATTTTAGTCTTCAACGGGTTTGGGAACTTAATTTCTTTTATATCTGTGTTCGTACATATTGAGCTAAATCTAATGTTGAGCTGACTATGAATTAGTTATATGAAATTGGTTATGACCTCTAATGGAGGCAAGGATGTGAGAATTGGTATGTAGTTTTTTAAGAGAGTATACTCTGTTATAGTTTTATTGTATCCCATGGCCTTATGTAGGCCATAAGTTAGCCTGTATATCTCCAAATTGGATGATTCTAATCGGAGATGAAACCTAAGATCCATATCTACAAATATCTAGAAGAGGTCAAAAACTGAATCTTGCTCTAAAATTCTTAAAATTGGGTTTGAAATTAGAGAAATAATTTTGCCCTCTCAATGGGAGCAGTTCAAGTTGTTCATGTCATATCTTGAGTTATAATGCTCTAAATGATGTGAATTTAGTGTATTAGAAAGCTAAGATCATAAGGATTATTTGTTATGAAGGCTATTTAGTTTGAAAATCTGCCCTGTTCATTTTAAGTAATTTCGCAGGGCCACATGGTGGTCAGACAATCCTGACCACCATGTGAACATATTCTAGACAAAAATTTTTGCCTTTAAGCTGACCTTCATGGTGGTCAAGGATTCCTGACCACCGATCAGGATATTATCACCACCATGTAAATAGCTACTGCCTCTTCAATATTAAAGTGTGGCATACCACACGGTGGTCAAGGATTCCTGACCACTGTGTGACCTTTAAAAATTATAACTTTATTAAGTGAAAATATTAATTAAATGAGTTCTAAATTGAACCGAAATGACTATGATACTTATCTAGCATTGTTAAATGATATTTAATGAATTAATATATCTATGTTACATGAGTCTAAATGGTATAATAAAATGATCATAAAATAAGTATACTAGAATCTTAAATGCAAATGATATATCTGGATGAAGATTTTATGTTTATTATGTAACATAAACTTTGAATTATGCATGAATAATATATGAGTGATTGTTATGCAAATTGAATTACCGAGTAAAGTCGTAACTCTATGCCTGAATTGTATATAGTCGTGGATAAATAGGCATGCCTATCAGAGATAGTGATTGCAGCTGCTAGTGATGATATCATATTGGTATCTAATGATTTGATACCTATTTGGTATCTAGTATATTAAGATTGTTATGTCTTTAGTGATTGATACTGTTTATTCAGTATCTAGTGCTTGATACTGCAATTGGTATCCTTTTTCCCATTATCCACCCCTAATAATGATTCAGGCAACTGAAGGGCTCCCAATTTCATTAAAGTTGTAAAGGTATGCTATAAGATGATTGCGAATTAATAGATTGATAATATATGAATGCATTGACAATATTAACTATAATCACTATGTTTAATTTAGGTATGTTAATATTGAATTAAAGTAAACATGATTAATTGCCTCCATTGTTATGAGATGTAATTATTTTATTTAAGTTTGGATTTATCTTTTGCACTTGGGACTTCATCAAGAAGTCAATTTGTTTTATTAATTCCACATTGAGCCATTGCTCAGCATGGGTGTTTATTCTCGTGTTGGTACATCAGTGTAGGAACGCAAAGTGTTTAGAATCAGCATCTGCAGGCCACTAGGGAAAGCTTAAATCTACTTTTGGTATAATATTTTTGATTATATATATGTATACAGCGTGTAAATTGAAATTTATAGATTGGCTTAAATAATCTTGAGTGAAGGAAAATAATCTATATAACCATAATAGAAAAGAATTTATGAATGTTGTAATATTATGTTTAACTTGATTAAAACATGATTTACTATAAAATGACCTTGTTCCGTGATTGTTGCACTCTCTTATCCTCATAGGGGGTATGGGGGTGTTACATGTGCAACTTGAGACAAGAACCTTATGAAAGTCTTTAAGACTATATTGACAAGTTCCAGACACTGGCATTGGAGATCAGGAGCCTGAACCCTGGTGTAGCAGCTCACGCTTTAGCCAAGGGTGTAAATAGTCACCCATTATTCGAAAGCATCATGATTCGACCGCCGACAAATTTCACCGACTTGATGGATAGAGCAAATCAATAAATCAAACTGGATAATGCCGATCGAGCAGATAAAAGGATATCTAGCCAATTAGTGGGTAGCCTACAGTATCTGGTCGGATGGCCAAACAAAGAAACAAGAAATCCAGAAAGAGCATCCACCTCAAAAAACTCTAGCAAGAGGAAAGAATTTGAGCAGGGAAGGTCTGAATGCCATGTGAGTAATCTAGCCAGAACCTATACCTCGCTTAACACCAACCCCGCCAACATTTTGATGTGGGTTAAGGACAATTATAATGAGGTCAATTGGCCAAAAAAATTGTTCGACCGAACATACTTAAGGAGAGATAAGAGAAAGTGCTACGAGTTTCATAGAGACATCGGCCATACAATCGACGAATGTATCTCGCTGAAAGAAGAAATTGAAAGACTCTTGGAAAAAGAATCCTTGAAAAGATTTGTAGGATGAAAGCAAAGAAGTCCCTACAAACCCCTACCAGAAAAAAGAGACCGATTGAATTCTGAAGATGACGTGGAATACAGAAGCTGAGAAATCTTGAATAGCAAAGACAGGGGGTGGGAGTGATTAATATGATCAACGGAGGATCATCAAATGGGGAAGATTTTTCCAAGAGAAAAAAGGGGAAGGATACGACCTGTGACCATATCTCATGAAGATGCAGGCGATCTAAAATTCCCCCATTAAGACACCTTAGTAGTCTCCGCGACTATCAATAATTTTTAAGGTGAAAAGGATCTTAATTGATAACGATAGCTCCGTGAATGTCCTGACTCTAAAAGCATATGAGAAGATGAGGTTTTCGATCGAAGAATTAAAGCCAAATACCACCCCACTTATTAGGATTAGTAATGCCAATGTGCCAATGGTCGGATCAATAAAGCTCTCTGCGAAACTCAGATATGAGGTGGTGACTCAAACATGCAAAACCACATTTATGGTTATGGACCTAGACTTTACACATAATGCAATTTTTGGAAGACCACTACTCTTCCAGACAGGAGCTATGACCAGTGTCAGGTACATGCTCATAAAAGTACCCACTGAAAATAGAGAAGCCATCCAAAGAGGAGACTAGAAAACTTCCAGGGAGGCTTATGTCTCTATGGTTAAACAGGGAAAGCAAGCCTACATGGTAGAACCTAGCTTAGAAAAGGAAGAAGAGGCTAAAAAGCCTTAGAAGGATCTAGAAGGAGAACTAATGAAAAAAAAGTTATCAAAAGGGAAAGAAGTCTTAATAGGGTCAGGCATGACCAAAGAGGTGGAAAAAGAAGTAATGGAAGTACTGATGATTAATTAGACATCTTTTGTGTGGAAATCGAAAGATATCCCCGGCATTGACCTAAAGGTGATCACATAAAAATTGAACACCGATTCGAACCATCACCTAATTAGGTAGAGACTAAGAAGACACACTTTCAATAGGAAAAAGTTTATCTCGGAGGAAGTCAGTAGGCTCCTGAAGGCTGGAATCATCCGAGAGGTAGATTATCCCAATTAGCTCGTCAATGTGGTCCTGGTAAAAAAGAAAAATGGGAAGATAAGGATGTTTATCAACTTCATCAATCTCAACAAAGCTTGCCCAAAAGACAATTACCCACTCCCAAGTATTGATCAACTCGTAAACACTACGGATTGCCACACGATATACTCCTTACTCGATGCTTACACTAGTTATCACCAGATACTGATAAGGCCGATAAACCAAGAGAAAACAAGCTTCATTACAGACGACAGAACCTTTTGCTACAAAGTAATGGCGTTCGGTCTAAAGAATGTCGGAGTGACTTACCAAAGGTTGATGAATAAAATCTTCAATGATCAAATAAAAAAAAACTGTTGAAGTTTATGTTAATGACATGATCGTAAAAAGCAAGAGCCAAGAGGAACATGTCATCGATCCGAGCAAAGTATTCAGTACTCTGAACAAATTCCAGATGAAATTGAACCTAGAGAAATGCATATTCGAAGTACCATCAGATTCTTCAAAAAGCTGAGAAAGAATGACGTCTTCAGTTAGGAGGCAGATGGTCAAAAGGCTTTCGAGGAGTTAAAACAATTCCTCACCAACTCGCCATTACTGTGCCAGCCAATTCCTGGCAAAATACTTTTCCTTTATCTATTTACCTCAGGAGAGGTAGTGGTAGCAGTCCTGGTTAGAGAAGAAGAGAACCAGTAGCTGCGAATTTACTACGTCAGCTAAGTGTTAAGAGGGCCAGAATTAAGGAAAAGCCCACTAAAGTAGCTAATTATTGCGCTAATCATGTGCATCCAAAAACTGAGACAATACTTCGAAACCCATTGTAGACACCGGGTCCCGAAGCGGTCCAAGATCAGAATTACCCAATGATGAAAGCGATACTTGCCAGTGAAGGTGTCAGAAAAACGCTCCCCTTGTCGAGAACTTCCTTTGCTTTATTTTTATTTTTGATGTCATTTTTTTTATTATTTTATTTTATTTTATTTATTCATTTACTTTTATTTGTTTATTTATTTTATTTCTGTTTTATTTTACCATGTTTTTATTTTTGTCTTTTTTCGCCTGCGGGCGGGTCCCACTGGGGGCGCAACTGCGAGCACGACAAGTCGATGCGCGCGGCACGCAGTTGCGTGCGCATAGCTGTGCTGCGCGCGCGGAGGAGGTCTTCGCGCGCGGGGAAGGGCTCCGCGCGCGTTGCCGAGGGCAGCACGCTCAGAGTTGCGCGCGCGGTGCCAGCACACCGCGCGCGCAGTTTTCCCCTTTGCGCTCGCGTTTTCCCTTTTCCACGCGACCACCTGTTCGCCCCGTCGTTTTCGCTGCATTTTTCCAGCCTGATTTCTTTTTTCTTTCACTCTTTCATGCTATTTTCGATTAACAAAATTAAAAAGCTCTTTTGTCTTTCCCCATTTTGGGACAATCTAACAAATCAAATGGAGATTCCTTCTCCATTTTAAGAACGGCAACACTTTTTACAAAAGAATTTTTTGGCTTTTCTCTCTAGCATTTTTACTCTCCAGGAAGCATTTTCTTCTTCAAAAATCTTTAAGTTTTTCTTCTCAAGTTTTAGTCTTTATTAATCTAAAATACTTAATCTTGGGTTTGATTTGAGCAAGAGAAATTAATTTTCTTAGCTTATTTATCCCACCAAAAATATTTTCTTGAACTAATTTATTTAAAACACAGATTTTTATACTTGTTTCGAATATTATTATCATCAAAAATCGACAAGGGGAACGGATTGAGACATCTTATTTTCGATCTAAAAATTCTGAGGATAAACATTTTTGGACTCGTTCTCATTTATTTTTTTGTATTTTATTTATTGTTGTTAAACATTGTTTTTGCCATTATCACCACATCAATTATTTATTTTTAGCATTTTAAAGTGTTAATATCACTATTAATATATTATTTGTTTGCCTTAATTTGATTTTTGTGCTCATATTCACTGTTATTACCTTGATTATTATTGTTGTTGTTATTATAATTATTTTGCTTCCCGTTGCGTTTCTTATGTTTACTATTATTATTATTATTATTATTATTATTATTATTATGATAGTTGGATTACTGCCATGTCTAGCATTATTATTATTATTATTATTATTATTATTATTATTATTATTATTATTACTTTGATTGTGCTAATGCCACATTATTATTATTATTATTATTATTATTGTTATTATTATTATAATTATTTTGCTCCCGTTGTCCTTTTTATGCTCACTATTATTATTATACTATCATCATCATTATTGTTAAATTATTGCCATGTCTGTTATTATTATTATTATTATTATTAGCATGTTTAATTTATTGTGTTATGATATTACTGTTGGCATTGTTATTGTTCATTTTTATCATCATGCCATATTTGCCATGCCTATTATCATCATCATCATCATCATCATTACTATTATTATTATTATTATTATTATTATTATTATTATTATTATTATTATTATTATTATTATTATTATTATTATTATTATTATCATGGATATTATTGTTATCATTATTTCATTATTATTTGTTCGATTAATTTTATTAGAGCATTTACTAATGTTTTCGATAATATTTTTGTCTGAGATTTGTTTTGGGTTGCACTGTGTGAGCTTTCCCGTGGCACCCTCTGTTGGGTCGCAACACATAGATGAGTCCCCCGGTTTAGTGAGATCCTTTCAACCCTCTCTTTATATGTTTTGTGCTTATTTGTAAATATTTATTTTATTTATGCACGCGTGCGATGAAAAATCACAAAAATATTTCTATAACTAAATTGTTTTTTCTTACTAATAAAATTGGGACCAATGTCCCTTGTTTTAGCCCAACAATAAAAATATCGCAATTAAAAATGAAGAGTCAATTTTCTTCAAAATGGGATCACTTATCCCCGTTTTCGTCAAACAACCAAAACGACTTTTCGAACACTCTTTAAATAAACGCGAAGGAACCAATGTTCTTAAAAATAAGCGCGAAGGAACCAATGTTCCTAAAATAATGCCTCGATTTATGTATGCCTTTTCCTATTTTGATCTTGTGTGAGTGTTTTAAATTTATTTCCTTTTGGGCCCTTGTAATTAATTTTGGGGCAATTTTATTTTTGGGATTGTATTCCGTCCCCGCCTATATTTTCAATCTCGTTTTATTGGGGTTGTATTCCGCCCCCTATTTTTCTTTTTAATTATGTGCTTGCGTGTTTACTGCTTTTATTTACCGCTTTCTCTATTTATTTCATTCATCGCACTTTATCGCTTTTCTTTACGTGCTCGCAATGCGCCTTTAATTTAAATGCATCAATCGCGTGAGATGAGAGGTATAATTTTAAGGGATTAAAAACTCACTTATGATTAACCAAGGCATGAATAAGAGGGAAGTTCCAAACACCATATCTCTGGTCTCGACCAACAAGAGGTGAGAGACATTTCCCAATTCCTTGTGAATTTGGGTGGCGACTCCATGATTCCTCAAAAGGTGCCTTTAGGTGCCATTAGGCTAGGTGGTCCTTCCTAATGTTCTATTGGGAGGGGTACACCGATGATGTCTTAGGGTGCCCATGATCAAAAGACGCGAACCAGTCCCTCGAATCCCTAAGGCGGATTCACCTCGAGGGCCCTCGCTGGGTCCGGCACGCGTCACAGTGGCGACTCCACTAGGGACTTTGTGTTTGAGACTTCACTTCGAAAGTGCTTTGGTTAAAAATATAATTGAGTTTTTAAAACTTAAAATTCTATCTCTTTTTGAAATTGCATCATATCATTCTAGAGCCTTAGACTTACGATAGTTGGTCCCTCTTTACCTCGGTGCGTTCCCGAAGCACAACCCTACTTTTACTCATTGTAGGGAAGTGTTAAGGATAATCACCAGCTCAAGCCTTGTACCTTGTGGTATATCAAATGGAGACCCGATCGGTCGCTACGCTCGTGATGAGCTATACCCGTTGGCAGGGACCATGCTTGGGTGGCCCTAAAATTTTATCACCCTGACCAAAGCCCATGTAATGACAAGTAGAAACTTCCACTAGGTGGTATGCTCCTTAATACGATGCTTGTGATGTGGGCCGTCACGTATTACACAAGATCAAGCAAATTAAGTGGTCCTTTATTAAAGGCTTTCATGCCCCGGTAAGCCCACCTTAACTTGATTGAATTGCCTAAATATGTAATGGCCAAAACCCATATAAATGCGCATTAGATTAAGACTGTTATGCTATCGGTTTTTTACCGTGCACCATAAGTGTTCGATGGGTTTCCTGTTAACCCTCGGATGAAGCCCACCTAGGAAAGAGACCGCACGACCTCATGTGTGGGAGTGGTAAGGTTGGAAGGATCTATCTGTTTGTATGTGATTGTGGATACTGTGCGTGCATGTTAATAAAATAAATGCATGTATATATAAATCATAATATATCTTATCTCATGATGTGTGTGTATATACCTTTCTGTCTGCATGCTATTCTTCACATATACATATCATCCTGCGTATAATCTCATGCTGTGTGTGTATATACCTTTCTGTCTGCATGCTATTTTTTCACATGTGCATATCATCCTGTGTATAATCTCATGCTGTGTGTGTATATGTCTTTTCATCTGCATATTATTCTTTCCGCATGTACATATCATCCCGCGTGTGGTTTCTTCCATGCATCCCATCGTAACGTGGTAATCCATGGATCTTACATTCATCGAAGACCATTTGCATGGCATGATCATGCATTATACATGTCATCCATGCATTATTCTCACAATTTGGATCTTTCAGCCATCGAGGATTCATCCAGGTGGTTTAGAGGTCCCGACAGTCGGTTAAGAAAGGTTTCCCCAGAGCTGGTGTCAGATCAGAGTTCAGACTCATCGATAGAGATGAGAATGTCGGATCCATCAAGTGGTTCAGATACAACTAGGGCAATGATCGTCAAAGAAGTAGGAAGAAGGTTGGAGGAATTTAAAGCCAGAATGATGGCAATGATGGGTAGCCTTGCCACCACATTAGCCCCACCTACCGGGCAACAGACTGCTGCTCCAATTAGGGGGCAAGATGAACAAGGGGCTATTAGAGAGGATCCCCCGGCGGCAGCTAATCCGCCTGCAGTTGAGCCAAGGGCACCAGCACCTGTCAAGCATAGGGAAGGCCCCAAGTCTGAAATTGATATGTGGGAGGAGCCAGAGGAGCTGATGATAATGAAAGGGAAGTTTCCCAAGCTAGGGGATGCAATGTGGAGGAAAATGGAAGAAAGATTCGAAGCCATGTCGAAAATGTTGAAGGTAGGGGGAGGAATGGACCCCGAAGATAGAGAGCTAGATAGTGATGATTTGGTTCCTCAGAATTTCAAAATGCCGGACATTCCCAAGTTCGACGGCACCTCCGATCCCACTGCGCATATAAAGCAGTACTCACTAGTGATGAAGGGCACCACCCTGACAAAGAGGCAGAAGGTTGAGTATTTTTGTTTTAGTTTAACTGTCCCAACAGTGGATTGGTATCACGGGTTGGACCGAAGAACGAGGGAAGATTGGGACTTGTTGACAGAAGAATTCCTTAGCTAGTATGATTGCAGTACCAGGATTGAGGTCACATTGAAAGATCTAGAACTGCTGCCGCAGAAGCCAGGGGAAACATTCCATGAATACCTGACCCGATGGAGAAACCAAGTCATAGAAATGAAGAAAAAACCTGATACTTCTGACCAGATAAGGTTGTTCATCAAGAATGCTAGCCCGTACCTAAGAGAGGCACTAAAGATAAAGGGACTCAAAGACTGGGAGTCGCTTAAAGATATAGCCATCGAAGCTGAGGCCGAACATCTGGACAAAATGGCTAGGCCTACAAACTTAGCCTTGGGTGAAAGCAAAGGAAGCAGAAGTGATAATGGGGGCAATGATAGAGTAGCAGAAGTCTCAGCCACCGGAATGGTTCCTAAACACCTCACTATCTCAGGCAGACCATTATCTTGGCACTTCATCCGTCTCATCAAGAAAGGAAAGTTATAACCCTTGCCAGCTGGGCCTGTCCCAAGCCAAGGAGAGCCTAGACACAAAACAGACTGGTATTGTACATATCACCAGTACACAAGGCACAGAACAGACTATTATCGTCCTCTAAGAGATCGTATTCAAGCATTAATGTCTGATCCAGAAGAGCGAAAGGAGCAGAGGAAGACAAATTGAGTACCTAAGTGGAGGATGAAGGTGGTTCCCGCGGATGGTGATGAACCGTTAGCCGAAACAACTCTGCCGATGGAAACCGGAAGAAGATAGCTATTCAGATGTTCTTCTTATCCCAGAACTATTAGATGATGACATTTTTAATTCTGGTTTTTGTTAAATGAACTGAATGCTTTTGCTTATTTGTATGATGTTTCTAATAATTTTATTCCTTTTGATCACGACGTATCCATTCATTTTGACGTTAACCCAATTAATACGGCTCCATCTAATCTTGAAACTTTGGGGAATCCAAATAAAATCTTGATGCCATCTGATATAACTCTTGAAGAGAGGATAATTTTGAGAGAAATAAAAAAAAGGGACTTTGCCTGGACCTGGGACGACATGCTGAAGATTGACAAGGATATTCTTGAGACCATGCCACTTCCATGTGCCAACATGACGACAAATCAAATTTTAGAAACCATTCTTCTGCACCCTCCAACATCTGGGATGCACATGGTGTTGCCGAATAAAATCAAACTTTGAAAGCTACGTCAGGAGTTAGGCGAATGGAACTCAGGACCTCCACGAGAAATATATGACCCATCAGAACCAAACCATATGACCTCTTTCCTCCTGAACCCTTGAGATGTGCACCCTCAAAGCCGATTATGATTGACTCTTAACCATCCAGAACCCTTATAGCCAAATTTCTTGCTAAAGCTCAATGCCCGATTAGATTGAGCAACATGGTCCTAATGGTTAAGAAGAAAAGTGCGTGTATGTGTAACTTTAGGATTTGAGCAAAGCTTATTAAGAGCAAGAAAATTCGGGGTAAAAAAAAAATCAAAAATCAAAAATCTAAAGAAAAAAAAAATTAATTAAATGAAAAAAAAAATAAATGCAAAAAAAGAGAGAATTGATCAGGGGGCAAGGGAATGTTATTTGGAGGCAAGTTTTGTTCAAATCCCGCTGACCTGCACACACCCGTATTTTGCCGCTCTTCTTCTGCAACTAAAAAGGACCTAAAAGATTAATTCACAAACCATCCATCCAATCCCAGCCGTCGAAAGCCCTTTCGGTGCTTGAACCACCAAAACCGATAAAAGTACCCCAGATCATCCAAGCCAAACCTGTCACCCTATCTCAACCATTGAAAGGCCATTCTAGGGTTTAAATCGCCAAAGCCAATAAAAGCCAAGTGTGAGATTTCACGTTCAAGCCCCAAATAAGGAACCCATCACCTCAACCAGTCTCCACAAGGGCTAAGACCAAGGCTTTGATACCAAGAGGAACAGCTTTTCCGGCCAAGAAAGATGGAAGCAAATCCAATCCACATCGACGAACAAAAAGAACCACTCTTCGAAGGAGCAGCTTTCCCTACTAACGAAGATGGAAGCAAATTCAACCAACACTGACGAACTGAAGGAGGGGCCATGGTAGAGGCTAAATAAAGAATAAAAAAAAAGAGAGAAAATATTCAATCAAGAAAACCCGCTAGGGCTGATTGATAACAGGAGTTTGATGCTCTCAAGATCTATCCCGAGATTAGATGAGGTTTCATATTTTTCGAGTTGATGCCAAATAGTGATCATGTGTTATGAAATCATATTGAAATATATGCATTTATGCAAAGATGTATTGGTATGACTAGAGCAGTTCATCTTGCATGCTCAAAATTGTCTGGGTCCGACATAAAACCAGCACATTGTTACCAACTACCCTCTACCACTCTCGCCACTCAGGCACTTCAGTCAACTCATCTTGCTACCCACTGTGAAGCCAACCCTACAGCACCTTCTCGATAAAAAAACCAATATCATACAACCATAATCTGAGACATAGGCACATGTCAATCATACTCGAAAGATCTTTCGCAACAACTCCAACTTTTCCAAAAAAAAAAAAAAAGGCCGTTAGAGATGAAAACCGTGACTGGCGCTCTAAGCAAAAGTTAGGCCAAAGGGCAGGGTGAAAACCTGGCAACAGGTAGTCTGCCCTACAAAAAATGAAATGAATAAAAGCCGCTGGATTGGGTTGGGTCCATTTCAGGCAAAAAATAAGGCACAAGGTTATGTGAAAATCCGACAAGGACGCATTTCCCGCTAAGAAAAGCTAGTGTGAAAATCCATGAGGGATGCACTACCTTCAAAAAATGACTACAGGTATTGGAGGAGAACCTCGTAATCCCCCAGAGGCGTGAAACTCAAAAGGAATTCCAGAGGGCACCGATCCTACTGCAAATTACGATCAAACTGGCTTTCGCCTCCCAAATCCACTTAGATGAATCCTTATCCTGCATTATTGCATACATATGCATCCCACGGGCTTGACGATGCCCAACACGCATTCACACATGCATGAACTTTATATATATCTTGCATAAGCAATTCTTCGTGCGCATAATCTCTGCGTACTTGCAATATATAATTCTTTGCGCATGTCTAGCATGCATAGCACAAGCACTTATCATGTGCATTTAATCTTTTACACATATATTTTTGTACACATGATTCTCGCACATCAATCCCTAGCATGATTTGTGCGTATAGCTTTGCGCATGCATCTTACATCCCATTATCTTTATGTCCTTCTTTAAGGCATTCTCAGTCTCTTCGAAGCATTATCTTTAAGTCCTTTCTCAAGGCATTCTCAGTCTCTTCGGAGCATTATCTTTACGTCCTTTCTCAAGGCATTCTCAGTCTCTTCGGAGCATTATCTTTAAGTTCTTCTTCAAGGCATTCCCAGCCTCTTTGGAGCATTATCTTTAAGTCATTTTTCAAGGCATTCTCAGTCTCTTCGGAGCATTATCTTTAAGGCCTTTGTCAAGACATTTTCAGTCTCTTCGGAGCATTATCCTTCGTAGCATTGACCTTTTTCCAAAATATCCCAAATCCTTTCAATCCATGAGGATATCTGCATCAATAGGTTAAATACCGACACGGCAAGGCTAGACACCGCATAGGTTAGATGCCAAAGCCATAGGGGTTAACACGTCAACGAACAGACGGTAACTTCCCGTAGCAACTTCAGCCAGTTCGGGAAGACAGCCGCCTCAGGTACGCGCTTCTTTCATTTCTTTTCTGAATTTTGGCTCACTTAGGCACCTAGGTTCTAAGTTCCCCAAAATTGGGGGCAACTGTAGACACCGGGTCCCGAGGAGGTCCAAGATCAGAATTACCCAATGATGAAAGTGATACTTGCCAGTGAAGGTGTCAGAAAAATGCTCCTCTTGTCGAGAACTTCCTTTGCTTTATTTTTATTTTTGATGTCATTTTTTTTATTTTTTTATTTTATTTTATTTATTCATTTACTTTTATTTGTTTATTTATTTTATTTCCATTTTATTTTACCTTGTTTTTATTTTTGTCTTTTTTCGCATGCGGGCAGGTCCCACTGGGCGCGCAACTGCGTGCACGACAAGTCGGTGCGAGCGGCACGCAGTTGCGCGTGCACAGCTGTCCTGCGCGCGTGCTGCCCAGTGCCAGCCCACCGCGCGCGCAGTTTTCCCCTTTGCGCGCGCATTTCCCCTTTTCCACGCGAACACCTGTTCGCCCCGTCGTTTTCTCTGCGTTTTTCAGCATTTTTCCAGTCTGATTTCTTTTTTCTTTCACTCTTTCATGCTATTTTCGATTAACAAAATTAAAAAGCTCTGTTGTCTTTCCGCATTTTGGGACAATCTAACAAATCAAATGGAGATTCCTTCTTCATTTTGAGAATGGCAACACCTTTTACAAAAGAATTTTTTGGCTTTTCTCTCTATCATTTTTACTCTCCAGGAAGCATTTTCTTCTTCAAAAATTCTTCTTCAAAAATCTTTAAGTTTTTCTTCTCAAGTTTTAGTCTTTATTACTCTAAAATACTTAATCTTGGGTTTGATTTGAGTAAGAGAAATTAATTTTCTTAGCTTATTCATACCACCAAAAATATTTTCTTGAACTAATTTATTTAAAACACAGATTTTTATACTTTTTTCGAATATTATTATCATAAAAAATCGACAAGGGGAACGGATTGAGACATCCTATTTCCGATCTAAAAATTCTGAGGGTAAATATTTTTGGACTCGTTCTCATTTATTTTTTTGTATATTATTTATTATTGTTAAATATTGTTTTTGCCATTATCACCACATCTATTATTTATTTTTAGCATTTTAATGTGTTAATATCACTATTAATATATTATTTGTTTGCCTTAATTTGATTTTTGTGTTCATATTCACTGTTATTACCCTGATTATTATTGTTGTTGTTATTATAATTATTTTGCTTCCCGTTGCCTTTCTTATGTTTATTATTATTATTATTATTATTATTATTATTATTATTATTATGATAGTTGGATTACTGCCATGTTTAGAATTATTATTATTATTATTATTATTATTATTATTATTACTATTACTTTGATTGTGCTACTGCCACATTATTATTATTATTATTATTATTATTATTATTATTATTATTATAGTTGGATTATTGCCATGTTTAGCATTATTATTATTATTATTATTATTATTATTATTATTATTATTATTATTATTATTATTATTATTATTATTATTATTATTTTGCTCCCGTTGTCCTTTTATGCTCACTATTATTATTATACTATCATCATCATTATTGTTAAATTATTGCCATGTCTGTTATTATTATTATTATTATTATTATTATTATTATTATTATTATCATTATTATTAACATGTTTAATTTATTGTGTTATGATATTACTGTTGGCATTGTTATTGTTCATTTTTATCATCATGCCATATTTGCCATGCCTATTATCATGGATATTATTGTTATCATTATTTCATTATTATTTGTTCGATTAATTTTATTAGAGCATTTACTAATGTTTTCGATATTATTTTTGTCTGAGATTTGTTTTGGGTTGCACTGTGTGAGTTTTCCCGTGGCACCCCCTGTTGGGTCGCAACACATAGATGAGTCCCCCGGTTTGGTGAGATCCTTTCAACCCTCTCTTTATATGTTTTGTGCTTATTTGTAAATATTTATTTTATTTATGCACGCGTGCGATAAAAAATCACAAAAATATTTCTATAACTAAATTGTTTTTTCTTACTAATAAAATTGGGACTAATGTCCCTTGTTTTAGCCCAATAATAAAATATTGCAATTAAAAACGGAAGAGTCAATTTTCTTCAAAATGGGATCACTCATCCCCGTTTTAGTCAAACAACCAAAACGACTTTTCGAACACTTTTTAAATAAACGCGAAAGAACCAATGTTCCTAAAAACAAGCGCGAAAGAACCAATGTTTCTAAAACAATGCCCCGATTTATGTATGCATTTTCCTATTTTGATCTTGTGTGAGTGCTTTAAATTTATTTCCTTTTGGGCCCTTGTAATTAATTTTGGGGCAATTTTATTTTTGGAATTGTATTTCGTCCCCGCCTATATTTTCAATCTCCTTTTATTGGGGTTGTATTACGCCCCCTATTTTTCTTGTAATTGTGTGCTTACGTTTTTACTGCTTTTATTTACCGCTTTCTCTATTTATTTCATTTATCGCACTTTATCGCTTTTCTTTACGTGCTCGCAATGTGCCTTTAATTTAAATGCATCGCTCGCGTGAGATGAGAGGTATAATTTTAAGGGATTAAAAACTCACTTATGATTAACCAAGGCATGAATAAGAGGGAAGTTTCGAATACTATATTTCTGGTCTCGACCAATAAGAGGTGAGAGACATTTCCCGATTCCTTGTGAATTTGGGTGGCGACTCCATGATACCTCAAAAGGTGCCTTTATGTGCCATTAGGCTAGGTGGTCCTTCCTAATGTTCTATTGGGAGGGGTACACCGATGATGTCTTAGGGTGCCCATGATCAAAAGACACGAACCAGTCCCTCGAATCCCTAAGGCGGATTCACCTTGAGGGCCCTTGTTGGGTCCGGAACGCATCACACCCATACTATTATTGTCCTATTTAAAAGGAAAGATGGTAGGATGGGTAATAAGGTTGCAACCCTTTGATGTTAGATACGAAATAAGGAATGCAATTAAAGCGTAAGCCTTAGCTGATTTTATGACAGACTTCACCAATTGTGATCGAGGAAACTTCTTAGGACCCTTGGGAGTCATCGACATAGTAATAAATGGACCCTTGGGCATTTTGATTAGATACGCTATCAAGCTAAGCTTCAAGGTGTCTAACAATGTGCTAAAATAGGAAGCATTGCTGCAAGGTTTGAAACTTGTCAAGTCCATCTGACTAGAATGCCTCAAGATAAAAAATAATTCCCGACTGGTGATGAGTCAAGTACTTGAAACCTTTGAAGCCGAGGAAAGCATGAAGAAATACTTAGCTAAGGTTAAAGCCATATTAAAAGAGCTGAAAGATGCTGGAATGGCCTAGAGCCTAGAAAAGGCGCCAAGAAATGACACCAGCTTGGCCCACCGGATCGCCAAATTAGCAGCCTCCAATCAGTGAGAAACCGAAGAAGATATAACAATCGAAGAGCAATTCTCCTATTCCTTTGAAGAGCTAGAAGTCATGGAAATCAATCAGTAGGAGAGCACATGGATGAGTCCAATAATTTAATACCTTCAGGTAGGCAAATTGCCTGAAGACGAAGTTGAAGCAATGAAGATTACAAGGAAGTCACTCATACTCCATAATTTACGATGAATTATACAAGAAAGCCTTCAACCATCCATGGCTTAAATGCGTAATGAGGGAAACAAAGACTACATCATTAGAGAAATTAATGAAAGCATTTGCAGGGCTCATGAAGCGAGCATAGTGATCACTAGGAAAGTACTGCAGATTAGCTACTTTTAGCCAAGCATCTTTAAGGATGTATAAGAAAGGGTAAAGAAATGCCTGCAGTGCCAAATCCATGGAAGAATAATCAGGCAACCTGCAGCTAACCAATAGCTGATTGGTGTGTTTGTACCGTTCGATCAATGGGGTCTCGACATCTTAGGCCCTTCCCCCCCAAGGCAAATGCAAATAAAAGTCCTTATCATAGTTGTTGACCACTTCAAAGTGGATAGAAGCCGAACAACTGGCAAAAATTACCGTCGAGATAATAAAAAACTTTGCATAGAAAGAAACTGTATGTAAGTTTGGCTTACTAAAAGTTTTTATTACAGATAATGGCAAACAGTTCGATAGCTCAATCTTTAGGAACTTCTGGTCCAACCTACACATTAGCCTCAAATTCACTTCATTAACTCACCCACAAAGCAATGGGATGATTGAAGTCTCCAATCGAACAATACTAAAAAAAAGGTTAGGCAAAGCTAAAAGCAATTGGGCAGAAAAGTTACAGAGTGCTTTATGGTCATGCAGGACCTCCCCTAGAGCAAGGACTCTACAAACTCCATTTTCACTGGTATACGGCTCGAAAGTAGTAATACCAATAGAAATAGAAATCCCCTCTTATTAGCTAACATTCTTCTCCAATCAGAACAACATGCAAGAAAGAAGACAAGATTTAGATCTCGTGGAAGAAATAAAGGAGGATGGCTACGCTGAAATAGTAGCTTACAAGCAAAAAATTGCCAGGTACTACAATAGCAGAGTAAAGACAAGGACTTTTAATGTTGGAGACCAAGTCTTAAGAAAGGCCAAAATCAACTTCAACAATACCGGCATTGGAAAGCTCATGCTCAACTAGGAAAAACCTTACGAAATTTCTAAGATCCTTAGCAGAAGACCTATAAAATAAGAACTTTAGATGGTTTGGACATCCTAAGATCATGAAATGTCGATGTACTTAAGAAGTACTTAATGTAACATTGTATTCCGATCAATTATGATTACTAAATATACAAGCTACAAAATTTTCTCAAGAAATTCTTAAGAAATTGCAAAAAGAATTTGAATCAATTATTTGCACTTCTTGACAATCATGGTTCCCAAGTTAAATCTCAAAGTCACATCCAACACAACTATTTGCAAAACTTGACGTTTATTCTTGATCGAAAAATAATTTGCTTTAGAGAAGCCAATCGGCTCCTAAAAGATGGGACTATCCGAAAGAGTGGATTGACTCAACATCATTTGGTATAGTCAAATGTTGTGAGTGGGAAACCTTTTCACCAACCTCGTATCTAGATCGAACAAATTCGGTTTGATTGTTCAATACTTTGAAGAACGTTCCTTAAGTTATTGCTTGATCTGGTACACCTATTTGCTCTGATAAACTTGCACTACAAAAAAAAAAGGGAATTAGCAACAAAAATTTCCGTCGTTAATTACTTATAGCGACAAAACGACTAACTGTCGCTAATCCGGCCGTCCAAGAAATTTTGCGACTAAATACTAAAACAATCGCTAAAAATAGCGACAGAAAATTGAGTCACTAAAAGAAAAATATCTGTCGCTAAATAATTCTTTAATTAGTCGTTTGAGATATTGAAAAAATATTAGCGACAAAAAATTTTGTTGCTATTCCGTCGCAAAAATTATTAAATTTTTATTATTATTTTTTATTTAATTCATTATTATTATTATTATTACATCAAAAAATATAATCTATATAAATAACAATAATGCAATATTATAAGTAATAAATAAATACTATTAATTAAAAAATATAATATTATAAAAATATATTAAATTGTACAAATAGTGGATTTGTTTACAAAGTTTACAAAACAAACACCCCTACTGATGCCAGTTTTCTGATCAATAGCAAAATATACATGAATCACAGGACTAAACGTATGGAATAATTCAAGCAAGTCTAGCTCTCTAGTATCCTCGAACAAATGGGTGACACAAACTGAGTTCTCATCGTTTATGCGCCTTATATAAATTCTTGGAACCTATAAAAGCTGAAAAAAATAATCAAAGAAAACAGAAAGAACAAAGTCAGCCATTATAAATAGAATTTGTAATACTAAAAGAGGTAAAGCATGAAAAATAAGCAAAGGATTCGAGAGAGCATAATAATTATTTAATGCCCATCTGATCATCAGAAAATAAGCAAAATTACTCAAATAATTTACTCAAAAAATTACTCAATTGATCAGCTTGCTCTAATTTGTTAGCTGCAGCTGTAGACCTTCACATTAATAAGACAATTTTCCATCAAATGGTTTCAAGCAAGCAAAACTGATTACGCAACATAGTTTGCATCGATGAGGAACTAAACTACTACAATCTTGAAAAAATAAAAAAAAAGAATAGCATGGTAATAGATAGGATGCTCCTTTGATGCGGATTGTGCAGCTGGCCTATATTGTTTGTCTTGTTCTCTATATTTTCAAGGTTCAAGATGTGTAAGATCAAGCACCACAGACCAATTCAAGTTCCTGGTAATTTTTTTTTTTAACTTGGACTGAATAATCCATAATTTTATACAAATAGAACTTAATTAACTAGTTGATTTTCAAAATTACCTGAAAAATTAATTCTAATTATCTTAATTAGTTTTGGTAATGACATTTAATAATTGTGAATTGGTGACAGAATAATTCTCTACCTTTTAACAAATATGTATTCTTGACTACTTACAATTCATATGCCATAGAAGGAGAGCCACTCCATACTCCAGTTCCTAGAGTGACCTTTACAAACCAGCAAGACACAGTCTCAGAACAGCTCAATGTAAACTATTCTTGTACTTATTGTTGTTCATAAATTACCCTTTTTGAGAATATAAAATTCAATTGTTTTTCTTATACATATAATTGAAAATTCATATGTGATTGGCTAATTGGCCACCATAATCAAAGTAAACCAAACAATACAAACAAATGTATTTTCTATAGGAAACGAATTCACATATCATCTATACTATAATTGCATAACTAATTATATTCTCATCACAAACTTTCTTTTCACTTCATAATGGTAAGAAACCAGATGGGTTCAATGTATATTAATACAAGTGTTGGCACACATAAATATATATTATGACAAACAATTGGCCATTTGTTAAAAATTTTACTAAATTAAATATCTATTGCAATTTGCACCCACCTTAACAGACATTTGGTGGCTAATTTATTAAAAGTATGCATCGATAAGCTAAATACTAAACTACTACAACAATTCAAAACATAAACTACTACTACTCTCAAACATTAACTTTAGTTTAAAATCAAACCAACAAATAATGACTAATTTAAGCAGATTGTTGTTGATTAATTCTTTGCATTTCCTAAAAATAGAACAAAAAAAAAAAAAAAACAGTATATCTATGAAAGAAGTAGAAGAGAACGCACCTTGAAGAAGAAAAGAACGCCTAAATTTCTTACACTGCTTGACTGACTGATTGTTAACTTCACAACCTACAAAACGCAACGAAACAAACAATCTTGACTTCAGTTTATGTTAATCCAATAATACCGACAGCTCAAACCATATTAATTGGTTATTTTTTAAATATATTATGGTAGCATGTGAAGATGGGTTGATTTCATTTATCTTTGTATGGTAATTTTAGATTATGAATTGAGAAATGAAAGATTAAGCTTAAGTAACAGATAAGCAATCTAATAGTTCTTTTATTTTACTGCAAAAAGAAAAGTTATTTCCTTAGAAACATTTAGAATTTGCTGAAAAACACGGGAAAAAATTGCCATTCAGCAAAGGCAACATTAATATATGCAATTTAGAGGAATCGATAGGTCATATTTAAATACATATGTATAAATAAAAGAATGAACTTAGATTTAGACACCTTAAAAAGATACCATTAAGAACCAGGGATTTTCAGCAAAGGTTTTGCCCTAAAAATTCAAAGCTACCACAAGTAACCAAACATCAAGTAAATTCAAATAAATTTCAAATCTTTAAACAAGAAGGCTGGAATTCAAGATCAAATTTTGAAGTTTTATTTGGATCAGAACATATACTACTCACCAGTTCTATGTCAGTTTAACAGATAGAAAGAGAAAGAGAGACTACCGAGGATAAAGGTGGCGTATCTGGAGCTCGACGGAGGGAGGAGGACGGCGAGGGGCGAAGGACGGCTGGAAAGAGTGTGCCGGGATGGGAGATCCGCAGATCTGCAGGGGGCCAGCGGTTGGGACGCGCAGGGGGAGAAGGCGGATCGAGTGTGAGGGCTGCAGTGCGCGACAGTTCCACAACTCCGATCTCGTCGTCGGCAACGACGAACGACAGGATCTAAGCAACGGCAGGGGGCGCGACCAAGAGAGACAGCGTGCGAGGAAGAGAAGGAGAGTGGCACGCGGGGAAGAGAGAGAGAAAGCAGCGAGGGGGCGGCGGGGGAGCAAGAAATGGCAGCGGGGGCATCTGATCTGGGTGGGCGCCAAGTCACCGAGAGAGACAGAGGGTGGGGGGGAGGGAGGGAGAGGGAGAGAGAGAGAGTCAGAAATGTGCAGGGTATTTATAAATATATATATATATATATTAGATAAATAGCGACTACATTTTCAGTCTCTATTTGGTCGCAATGTTTTTAGTTCTATTTAGGGATTAAAATTTAGTCGCTAATATTTAGCGACTAAATTTTCTGCCGCTAAGTTAGTCGCAAAAAAATGCGCGATTTTTTAGTGCCAATTTTTAGCGACTAATTTCATATTTAGTCGCTAAATTGCTATTTATATCAAAAAATATGATTTTGCGATTGAATTTTAATTGAGTCGCAAAATTAGCGACTAATTTTAGTCGTTAAATTGCTGTTTTTTTGTAGTGTTGGTAATTCTCTCAAGTTAACTTTCGAAAGATAGCTTCTGATTGGACTAGTTGCAATACGACTTTAAAAATTGCATCATTCCCAGCCTAAATTCGGGAAGTCATGCTTAACGCAGCTATCCGCGTTGGTTGATGGTCATTCCCATGCTAAATTGGAAACTGGTCATGACATTTGATCAGATTATTCGCTAGTTAAGTTTAGAGTACATGAAGAAAATTTTCTAAGTCTTTAAGACAAATGGAATGTTGAATTTTAGCATTCATTATCAGAAAATAATTCTATACTATTGCAACGCAATAAAAAAGCGGAAGGCCAAAATAGAAAATCTTGTTTCATTTATTTAAAATTTCTAATACATAAAGTGAGGAAAAGTAAAAGGAAGGGAAAAGTCCCTATGCTAATCATCTCTGTTGTTGGCACCTTCCTCAAGTACTTCATCATCAGCAGGTTGAGCATCCTTCTCATCCAACAAAGCTTTGGGCGGGGTACTCGGATCAGATATCCATCCGATGTCGACCTCAGGAAAACACCTTTGGCACTTGCTCATAATTCGGGCCAAACTATCACCTTGAACTTCGCTCAATCGCTCCAAAATGGATTCCTTTTGATTGGAAAGCTCTTTTTGATCAGTGGCAACCAGAAAGCATTCCCTTTCATCGACCACCTGCTGAACAGACTCTAATGAAGCCACCTTTTTTTGAAACTCCTCTATTTGGGTCTGCATTCGGGAATAATCAGAGGAAAGTTGATGATTCTCAGAAGAGAGTCGACGTTTGTCATCATTAAGCTAGTCAACCTCTGATTGAAGCCTTTCGAATTCCTTCGTCGAAGACTCCAACTTCTCGGTGAACTCCTTGGTCTCGGATTCCAGCCTCTCGGTGAGCTCCTGCTCTAACTGAGCCATTTCTTGTAATACCTTTTTGGTGCTCAAACTTTTGGCATAGAAGCACAGCGCCCTCTAGACAACCTGTAAAAGATTATGAGTTAGATTGAAAGGACATGAGATAAAGAGTTAAAAAACAAACTCAAGGAGCAAAGGAAAAACTCACCTCGAAAGCATTTCCCTGCAACTCAAGCAGCTCAGGCATGGCCGCTGCTGTAATGGACTAATTTTTGGTTAGCTGTAAAAAGTATTTTTTTTTAAGTGTCACAGTATACCCGAGATAAAAAGTACACCCGAAACTGAAAAATATTTTATTTGATTATTGAAAAATATTAGTTGTGACTAGTCCATTGATGAAATTTGAAGCGAAAATTAGGTCAAATAAGTTCTCAAAAGTTGAAAATAAGAAAAAGTCACATTTTCGGTTCAAATAGTACCCGGTTTGACCGAGATTTTAAAAATAGTAAATGACCTATGAAAAATTTTCTGAAGGCATAGATTAACTCTAAATAATGTGGGAAATTATTTGACAATGAAAAAGTAATTTTACGGTGACATTGTAAATTGGTTAATCGGACTGATATTAATGAACCAGACCGAAAATTGACTCCAATTGAGCTGAAAATTTTTGTGTAGGCTAATAAATATATTTTAAGAATTATGAAAGCATTTTTTTAATGAGAAATTGAGGTTGAAAAGTGAAAAAAATTAATTTGGGCCAAATAATGGTTAAATAAATGCATTTGGGCTTAGAGTTGTGTTGGCCCAATTTGTTGGACCAAGCCCAACCCATTACTTATAAGAGGCTGAAATATTAGCCATTGTGTAGAAAATTCTGCATTCTTCTTCTACTCCATTTTCTCTCCATAATTTCATTAATTCTCTTCCATTGATCTTATTAAATCAAAGCTTCTCTAGTAATATTCAGCCCCTCTTTTAACTGGTTAGTATCTCTAAAAATCATTTGAGGTGATACAAGTGGTGGAAATCAAGTAGAGAAGTTTATGTATCAAAATTGAGATAAGTGATTTTGAGTGTTATAATTTGATTTAATAGTTTCTATAGGTAGATTGAAGGTTTTAAAGCATGATTACGTAATTATATTGAGTAAAGGAAGCAAGAAATTGATGGATATTTATTCTTGAATATTCGGTCACTCAAAGTTTAAAGGTTAGTGGATAAAATATCCATCACCTTCCATTAATTTAGTGTATGTTTAAGTGTGTGTTTATTATGTAAATGTGTGGATTATGCATGGATAATTGAATTTAAGGTTATAGACTTGTTGATGGAGATTTAAATTAAAGAATAATGTAATTAAAATAAAAATAATCAACTTGGAAATGGATACCTTGAAGATGGCCGAATGGAATATTAGGGTATACTAGGGTGTATTTTAATGTTTAATAATAGATAATTATAGAAATAGGTCAATTAGTGAATGAAATAATGGAATAAATGATAAATGAAAGAAAAAGAAATTTAAGGGAATATTTAAAGTTAGGGCCGAATGAAGGGTCAAGAAATGTTATGTGTTAGTTAAATGATTAATCGTATATAAGTAAGTATATATGTTAATTAGCCTATAATCTAGTTGAGTAAATGATAAATGAGTGAAAAATAAATTGGTGGACAAAAAGGATGTTTGGGCGAATGCATTAAGGTTAATATTGTTAATTTAATAAATGTTATGCTATAAAATGAAAGTAGAGTTATAATAGAGTGTATATTAAATTATTGGGAGTTTTTAGAGTTTAATTGAATATAGTCTATCTTGACAATATATTATGTTTTAAGAGAAATTAATGGAACATAAAATATTTAAATGAATTTGTAGCATAAAGGGAGTTAGAAATAATTAATGAGTGATATGGAACTAGATTCAGTGGAAAATGATTTGAGTATTGGCTAGAAAATGAAATAAACTGATAATTTAATCAATATAATGTCCTAAAATGAATACATAAGTAAAATTGAATATGAATTAATTTATTTGGGGATTTGTAGTATTTAATTGAATAAATGATAGTTTGGGAGTATATTGTATTAAAAGTGAATATTGTGGAAAATGCTATTTTAAAGTAAAATAATAGTGTATATGCAAATAAAAGTGATTATGCATGGATATAGAAAATGCAAGTGCTAGTGACTTGGCATGGTATATGCCATTAAGTTGTTATTGAAATGAAAGAAAATGAATTGGAAATAAAATGAATATATATAATTATGTGTATACGAGAAATGACAATATACCCTTAGTATATCGGTCTAAAAATCATGGAGTTTAGGATATAATTGGCAAGCTATAAGAATAATATAATGTACTGCGGTAGCAAGTTATGACGACTCGCAATTGCAGACCAATGGCGGTCTGCCTACAGTGTACAGTGAAATATTCAGTGTAAATGCAGTGTCGTCAAAGCGCAATCTGGCCCCTAAGTGGTCATTCCGACACTATTGAAATGCAATTTGGCCCCTAAGTGGCCACTTCGGTAGGTTTAGGGCTTTAGACCCCTGTTCCGTGTATCCAGTCCAATGATTTCTACTGGATAATATTAGGGGCAACCAAGGAAAGGAGATTGAAATGAATAAGTACAATAAGAGAAAGGAAATAAACTAATTAAATGACATTCAATGAGAAAATGTGAAATAAAGGTAAAAGAGAATGAAGTGGAATGTTAATTATGTGGATTATTAAGGTAAAAGAGAATGAAGTGGAATGTTAATTATGTGGATTATTAAGTCAAAGCTAAGTTGGTATGGCTTCCGCCCCCTGTTGGTTTTCTCAAATGGAACACTGATGGCTCATCATTTGGAAATCCTGGCCCTTCTGGAATTGGAGGCGTGCTGAGGGATGCGAGTGGTTTGATCTTATGTTTATTCTCTTGTAACATTGGGATTGGTAACTCTATATCTGCAGAAATTAGGGGAGTCCATAAAGCCCTTCAGATCTCTGCTGAGTTCCTAGCTAATGTAGACCTGGAAATTCAATTTGAGCTTGACTCAAAAATAGTTGTCTCGTGGTTGAATGGTGGGACAGATAGCAGGCCATGGAGGCTGGGGAATTTTATTAATGAGGTTAATAACTACCTCAGCAATCTTAACAAAGTATCTTTCATTCACATTCAGAGGGAAGGAAATTGCTTTGCAGATACGTTAGCCAAACAAGGTGCATATAGAAATTCTGACTTGGTAGCTTGGTTGACTTAATTTGGTTGGGAGCTGAAGTTGTTTTAAATCAGATTATTGGGGGGTTGTAGCCTCATTTATCTCCTTAATTGGGTTGTTAATTTTCCATGGCAAACTGCTCTCGTTGGATGGACAAGATACCTTCACTGATGCTTTTACAGTGTTGGGTCACTTAGTATTCAGTTTTTTAGGAGATGTGCTCTGCTTCGAATGGGTGGACTGTCCTTGGTTCTGGTTATTGGCTGTTCTGCCCACTTCAGCTCTGTTTTGTCCTAAAGTCTTGTAGGGAGGTGCTCTTGGTGAGGAATTTTGGGGTTGCTCTGTTCTTGCTGCAGTTATAGTGTTCAGGTGCTATTGGAGGCCAGATAGGCGAGATGTACTGCTATTATTCACTTCAGCTGGGTTGTTGTGGATTTCTGATCGGTTTGGTTTCCCTCCAGTTGAGTTGCTGTAGTCTTTTGCTCCTCTCTCTTCAGAATTTTGACTGCTGTTTGCTATTGAGACTCTACAAATTTAGAGGATCTTGCTGATCAAGAAGTATTGGCGAGATGTTCTGCTTGCTCTTTCCTGTTTCGTGTCTTTAAGTCCTTAGGTGGTGCCTATAGTTGGGCTTTTGTTTGTGTGGCGTGGTGCTTTTCTGGCTTCTCTTATCCTGTCCTGTTGGTTTTGTCCGTATTTGCTGTTTGCTGGACAACCGGTTGTATGATCTTTAAATCTTTTAATGAAATGCTTTGGCTTATCAAAAAAAAAAAAAATAATTAAATGTTAACATAAGTGGAAAAGTGATAAAATTAAGGACTAAAGTGTAATTATGCATAAAAATAAAATATAAGGATTAAACAGAAATTTTACATGTTAAATAATGATTAAAGTGGGAAAAATGGTTAAGTAGTGGCAAAATGGTAATTAATGGACAATAAAGAGTAAAACTGTAAATTAGTAGAATTATGGGGACTAAATTGTAATTTGTTTATGATAGTATAAAAGAAGAATTTAAAAGTAATTAGAGTAAGTATATGGAAATTAACTGAATTAGAGTAATTGAATGAAATTAGTAAAATGAATGAAAAATGTAATCAAGTTAATAATAATAGTAATAGTAATGACAAGCTAATTAAATTGACAAGGAAATAATAAGCGTCAGGGGAGTAAGGAAATATTGAGATAAAGTAACATTTACATGAATTAAGAAATATGCACAAGGACAAAACGCGAGTCTGATGGTTTTTAAATGTGAATTTGCAAATTATAAGGTAATGAACAAGTAAAAGCCCATTTAAGAAATAATATTGAAATAATTTAAATGGATAAGGGATTAATCATAGTAATAATCATGAAAACAATATTAAATAAATTAGTAAAGGAAATATAAATGACAGCGTAGTTGAGATAAGATATATATATATATATATATATATATATATATATATATATATATATATATAAAGTTATATGAAGTAAGAGAAATGATGGGTACATGGGAACGAGAAGGGGCTGAGGGGTTAGAATAAAATGCATGCAAATAGCATAATAATTAATGATGCGTCAAATAGTAAGTTGCTAATTAGTTAAGTATTTTTCCCCAAATGTAAACGTGGGACCTGACACATTTAAGAAAACTGTACATGCAAAATTAATGAAATAATGAGCATGCATTAAAGAAATAGTTTATTAAGTAATAATGTATCTAATATATATAGAATTGGTAGTAGTTAGTGAATTAAATTGGTAATATAAGTGACGGTGGAGTAGAAATTAAAAATATAAGTTATTAGTGTTGTAAGTAACAAATCCATGGGTTATGGAAAAAGGATGTGAAAAACGTGAGGGTCCGGATAACATTAATTAAGCACATATGAATTAATAAGTTATTAAATATACACATAGGTAATAGCCTCTCATGTAATAAAGTATCAAACATACATAGATTTTATAATAATTACTGATAACACAGCAAATATTATTTGTTCTAAGCCCCATTAAACCGGCCTACTTAACTGCCATGGCCCAACGCCTAACAACCAAAAGTAGCAGACACGAGTTCCTAGGCAGCGCACACGCCCGATCGGCTGATGTGACCGCCAGTCCCATCAGCCGCCTGACACAAGGCAACGCCCATGCCTACCACCTGCTCCCTTTCATGTCGCCGAATACCTACTCTGACAGCCAATAATCACTCCCTAGGCACTCAAGTGCCCCTCAATCATCTCAAATAAATAGCCCAGCCAACGATGGCACCAGATATTGAATCCTAAACATTCTCTCTCTAAAAGTATATTCTCTCTCTAAGCTACTAACTTAAGTTTCGGAGTGCTTATGCCTGGTCCGACCGGTCATCTCTTATTGTAGGGTCTTCTCATCCGATTGGATCGCCTTCTCTTCTTCAGATAAAGACATCTTTTGCTTTATCATTTAGTGCTTTCATTGAGAGTATGGCGAACTCAAGATCCAACGAGAACACGACCCCCATGGACCTAGATGATGACAATAATGTTCCTGCCAGATGAGGCACCTCGAGAAGGGGGGAAAGGCCCAGCAGGTCCCCTACGAGGACCAACCTCCTTCCCGAATTCAATGATGCCACTATGAGGCAACTAGAGGATACCCCTGTCACTGTGAGAGACATGCGCGCTATCCTCAGCGATTTCACCAAGAGCATCGTCCAAACGCTTAAGAAGGGTAAGATGCCAGCTACCTCTGAAAGAGCCCAGGAGGATTACCTCGCCGGTGAAGACTTCAGAAGGAATAGAAACAAGGGAATCATCATTAATGAGCCTCGAGCTCAGGGAACTCGAAAAAGCGCGGTCGGAAGTTATGACAAGGGGAAGCAGATGATGTCCACGAACAGGAGTTCCCCTTACACCAGCAAGTCCACCACCCCCTCCGTAAGGGATGACTTGTCCTACATTTGCACTCCAACCCGCAGCCACATGCGAAAGCACAAAGACGAGTCCACCGCTACGACCCTGAGTAAAGAGGATCAATGGCTTAAGCAGAAACTCAAGCAGCTTGGCTTCCTCGCGCCCAAGAAAGGCGCCTTCGAAGGGAACACATGCGGGAATACTGCCTCTCCATTTTGCAGAGAAATCACCGACGCTGAGCTCCCTCCCAGGTGGAGAGATGTGGTCATGGAAAGGTACACCGGTAAGACCTATCCTACCACTCACTTGGCTGAGTATTTAACCAAGGTTCAGGTCTACACCTATGACGAAAGAATAGCCTGTAGGGTTTTTCTTACCACTTTGGGAGGAGATGCTTTGACATGGTTCCATGAGCTGCCTCTGGGATCCATTACGTCGTTTAGACAGCTAAAGGAGCTGTTCACCATGAGGTTCATCGTACAAACACGTGCGCCTAAGACGGTGAACGACTTGTGCAACCTTTACCAGAGGACCGATGAAAGTCTGCGAGACAATATCGACAGGTTTCAGGCTACCATGTCCGAGGTAAGAAATGTCAGTGTTGAGATGGCGACTAACGCCTTAACAGGGGGCATCACTGACCGTCCACTATTCGAATCACTCACAATAAGACCCCCATCCAACTTTGCTGAACTCATGGAGAGGGCCAGATAACACATCCAATTGGATGATGCCCTTAGGTCCAACAAGGGAAGAAGGACCAGCATATTGGACCGCTTGCAATACCCGGACGGTCGCTCTTCTCACAGAGCCTCCGCTACCGATCGGACAGGTAGAGGCCAAGACGGAGCTACCAGTTCCAGAAATTCAGGCCAGACGAAAGGGTCGGGAAGAGACCGGACTGCGCGTCCAGACGATCGGGACGAGAGGACATACACCACTCTCAATGCTACCCCGACTGCGGTGCTAATGTGGATAAAGGAGAAGCACCACCAGGTCAACTGGCCCAGGGACCTATCCGAAAGAAGCAGGGTTGTGAGGGATCCAAATAAGTATTGCGGATTTCACAGAGACGTTGGTCATTTAACCGACGAGTGCACTTCGCTCAAAAAGGAGATTGAAAGGCTAATACGCCGCTGAGCCCTCAAAAGGTTCATGGGCCCGGCCAGAGGGGACGATCCCTGTAGATAGCCGAAGCCTCGCAGGGACGATCCTGACTCAGACGATGATGAGCGCAGGAACCCAAGAAACGCCGACTCAAGCAGGCCATATGCCAGGTTAATAAATGTGATCACCGAAGGGTCATCTTATGGAGAGGATCTCTTCAGAAAAAAGAAGGGGAAAGGGGTCTACCTCTCCCGCCAAGTCGAGCAGCCTGCCTCAATCACCATATCCAGCGAAGACGCACGAGACGTCATGTTTCCCCATGAGGATGCTCTCGTTGTAAGAGCTCGGATTAATAATTTCAACGTCAAAAGAATTCTGGTGGACAATGGCAGTGTGGTTAATGTCCTAACTCTCCAGGCTTACCGAGCAATGGGGCTCCCGATCGGAGAGCTAAAGCCGAATGCCACTCTACTGATTGGGCTGGGTAACGCCACTATCCCAGTAGCGGGCTCGGTAGAGCTCTTTGTTGAGCTAGGCCAAGAGGCAATTGCTCACGCATGTAAGGTAACTTTCATGGTTATTGACATGACGTTTGCCTATAATGCCATCTTTGGCAGGCCGTTGTTGTTCCAGACCGGAGCCGTTACCTCCATCCGCTACATGGTAATGAAGATCCCAACCATAGGAGGGGTGGCCATCTTGAGAGGTGACCAAAAGGCATCCCGAGAGGCTTACATCACCATGATAAAGCAACAACGGGAAGCAATGGTCGTAGAGCCCGGCCTGGAGCAGCCAGAGCAGGCGAAAAGGCCCAGGATGGGCCCTGCCGAGGAGACAAAAGCGAGGGCGCTAAATAAAGGGAAAAATGTTCAAGTCGGGACCAGCATGGATAAAGAGACGGAAGAAGCCATCATGCAGGTCTTGACGATAAACCAAGCGACCTTCGCCTGGAAGCCAGAAGACATCCCTGGCATAGACCCCAAAGTGATCACCCACAAGTTGAATATGGACCCAAACTATCCTTCGGTCCGACAAAAGCTAAGGAGGCACGCGCCCGACCGGAGGAAGTTCATTTCAGAAGAAGTGGATAGACTACTCAAGACCGGAACAATCCGAGAGGTAGACTATCCCGAGTGGCTGGCTAACGTGGTTCTAGTTAAGAAAAAGTCTGGCAAGTTGCGGATGTGTGTGGATTTTACTGACCTCAATAAGGCATGTCCCAGAGACAGCTATCCCTTTCTCAGCATAGACCAGTTGGTGGACGCCACCGCAGGCCATGCCATCTACTCTCTTCTCGACGCATACGCCGGCTACCACCAAATCCTGATGTGGCTCCTGGATCAGGAAAAAACCAGCTTTATCACAGACGATGGGACATTTTGCTATAGGATGATGCCGTTCGGACTGAAGAATGCTGGGGCCATGTATTAGCTTCTTATGAACAAGATCTTCAAAGACCAAATCGGGCAGAATGTCGAAGTGTATGTCGACAACATGATCGTTAAGAGCCGAAGCCCCGGGGAACATCCAGCCGATCTGGCAAAAGTTTTTGACACTCTGAACAAATTACAGATGAAACTCAATCCCGAGAAGTTCGTCTTTGGGGTACCGTTAGGAAAGTTTTTAGGATTCCTGGTCTCCCAGAGAGGGATTGGGGCCAATTCGAAAAAAATCAGAGCTATCCTCGAGATGCAATCCCCTAGGAACATAAAAGATGTCCAGAAGCTGAACGGAAGAATAACACCTTAGGACGATTCATCTCCTCCTCAGCCAAGCGCTGCACTCCTTTCTTCAAGAAGTTGAGGAAGAGTGAAACCTTCGTCTGGGGGGAAGACTGCCAGTAAGCCTTCGAAGAGTTGAAGGCGTTCCTCACCAACCCACCGCTGGTTAGCCGGCCAGTACCAGGTGAAAATCTATACCTCTATTTAGCCACCTCTAAGGAAGCTGTTGCAGGTGCCTTGGTTCGAGAAGAAGGAACTCAACAGCTACCCGTGTACTATGTCAGCGAAGTACTTAGAGGTGCGGATCTAAGAAAGGGACCGGTTGAGCAGCTCATTATCGCCCTCATGATGTGTGCAAGGAAGCTGAGACCGTATTTTGAGGCTCACACAATTGTTGTCCGATCGGGCCACCCTCTCAGAAAGATTCTATAGACGCCCGATCTGGAAGGCAAGATGGTGGGATGGGCAATTAAGCTATAGTCCTGGGATGTCAGATACGAGCCTAGAAAGGCGATAAAGGCCCAGGCTTCGGCAGATTTCGTAGCTGAATTTGCGGGTGAGGAACCACAGAGTCAGCCCAAGCTGCAAAACTGAGAAATGACGGTAGACGGCGCAGCAAATGACACTCGAGGAGGTGTCGGCATAGTAATAAAAGGCCCCCTGGGCATCACAATAAGGTACGCAATGAAGATCAACTTTAAAGCTTCCAATAATGTAGCAGAGTATGAGGCGCTCCTTCAAGGGCTGAGACTGCTCCATGCCATCCGACCGGAGTGAGTAGCCATCAAGAGTGACTCCCAGCTGGTAACCAGTCAGGTCTTGGGGACCTTCGAAGCCCGAGAGGCCACCATGATCTAGTACTTAGCCAAAGTCAAAGCTGCCTTCGCAAAACTCGAAGAAACTGGGTCAGAATGGGCGCTCCAGAAAGTCCCAAGAGACCAAACAGCAGAGGCCGATCGGCTAGCGAAGATGTCTGCCTCTGGACAAAATGTTATAGAGGAAAATATTGCCGTTGTCGACCAGACTTCCTCCTCCCTAGACGAGCTAGAGATGATAGAGATCGACCAAGAGGATGAAACCTGGATGAGCACAATCAAGCAGTACCTCCAGACAGGTTGGCTGCCCGGGGACAAAGATGAAGCTCGAAAGGTATCACGAAAATCCCTTAATTACTCCATCATTAACGGTGATTTGTATAAGAAAACTTTCAGCCACCCTTGGCTCAAGTGTGTGACGGAGGAGGAGGGAGACTATATCCTCAGAGAGCTCCATGAAGGCATATGCGGAGCACACGAAGCAACAGAGCTATGGCAAGAAAAGCCCTCCAGACGGGATATTACTGGCCTAGCATGCTCAAAGGTGCTCAAGAGAAAGTAAGAAGATGCCCGCAATGTCAAGTACATGGCAGGATTATAAGGCAGCATGGAGCAGACCAGCAGCCGATTGGAGTCGCTTGGCCATTCGATCAATGGGGGCTGGATATCTTAGGACCTTTTCCCCAAGGTAAAAAGCAGATGAAGTTCCTCATAGTAACTGTAGACCACTTCTCCAAATGGATTGAGGCTGAACTCGTAGCCACTATCACAGCCGAGAGGGTCAAGAGCTTCACTTGGAAAAACATCATCTGCAGGTATGGCTTAGCCAATGTTTTTATTGCAGATAATGGAAACCAGTTCGACAGCTCCATTTTCAGAAACTTTTTCTAAGGCCTGAACATCAAATTAAAGTTCACGTCGGTCGCTCATCCCCAAAGAACCGGAATGACTGAGGTCTCCAATTGGACCATCCTCGAAGGGTTAAAAAAGCAGCTTGACGAAGCAAAAGGCAACTGGACTGAAGAACTACAGAGTGTCCTGTGGACGTACAGAACTTCGCCCAGGACAGGCACTCATCAAACGCCATTCTCCCTCGTCTTCGGCTCCGAAGCAATGATACCTGTAGAGGTCAGCCTTCCCTCTTACCGATCGGCGCTCTACTCCGAACAGGAGAATTCTCAAGAAAGATGCCAGGATTTAGATCTGATAGAAGAAAAGAGGGAGGATGCCTACACCAAGATCGCCGCCTATAAGCAAAGAGTTTCCAGGTATCACAATGCTAAAGTAAGGTCCAGAACTTTCAATGTTGGCGATCTGGTGCTTAGAAAGGCAGAGTTAGGCTCAGGAAATGCCGGGGTGGGAAGGCTAATGCCAAATTGGGAGGGGCCCTACGAGGTCTCCAAAGTCTTAAGCCCGAGCACATATAGGCTCCGAACTGTAGAAGGGCAAGATATCCCCAGAAGCTGGAATGTGGAAGTACTCAAAAAGTACCATCTCTAATAATGTATTAGAACTTGACAATTGCCTGCTTAATAAAAAGGTTCTTTCTTTCACCTTTGTCTAAATTATGCATGCTATGCAACTCATAGGTTGGGCTTAACGTCCTTCCCAAGCTGAAAAAGCCAAAGTGTTTGCGTTATGGAGGATCTCACCTCCCTAAAAATGTCATGATGGAGGATCTTACCTCCCTAGCTCGATTATGCAACTTTTATGCAGCATCACGAGCATCACCTAGCTCGATTATGCAACCTTTATACAACTTTACTAGTATTGTCTAAACTCGATCATGCAATTTTCATGCAACTTTACGAGTATTCACTCAGCTCGATTATGCAATTTCTATGCAGCTTTACGAGTGTGGACCCAACTCAATTATGCAAATTTTATGCAACTTTACGAGTATCACTTTAATAGCTTTACGGTCCGATCGGCCATTGGATTTTAAAGTTAATTGATTTCAGGAAGTACTTGCAAACATTATGCAATTTCACGAGTAGTACTTAGCTCGATTACATTGACAATTTTAATACAAATTTATGTATTCCTGATTATGGTGATCACACGGGACAACAATTTGCAGAAAATGCAATTTTATTAACAGCGTCTCCACTATACAATTTACAAAGAATTGTTACAGAGATAAAAAATAAAGGAAAAAAGCAAAGCTAATCTAAGCTCCTAAGCTAACTATCTATGTTTACAATATCTACCTCGCCAAGAGGATCGGCAGTCTGCTTGGCATCTGGCTCGACAGTGGCTTGAGAAGGGTCGGTAGATGACGGTACAGATCCTGTGCCCCCTTCAGAGATAGGCCCCGCTGACGGAGGCACCACCAACTCGGCTTCAGGTGCTGGAGGCACCACAGACTCGACCTCGACTGGGGCCTCCTGACTAGCCTCCGAAAGCGAAAGATCTCCTTCTGAAGCTCTCTGAGTCGCCTCCCCCTCAGGAGCGCCCTTTTCATCATCGCTATTTGGAGGAGCGGGCAATGACGCCGAATCGTCCATCCAAGTCAGATCGACTCTAGGAAAGCGCCTACCAGCTTCATGAATTAGCCGAGACAACAACTCCACCTGGGCCTCTGCTCGCTCATCAAGAAGACGCTCCTTCTGACTGGCAAGCTCCTCTTCGAGAATTTTTATGAAGGAGGCCTCCTTCTCCTCCGACGACGTCCTCAGGGACTCCCCTTCCTTGCGAAGTTGCTCGCCCTCCATCTTCAGTTTGGCGTTCTCGGCAGCCAGCTCTCTGCACTCGGCATCCAGTCGGGTTGCGTCTGCCTCGAACCGCCTGTACTGTGCATTCTCAACAGAAAGACGGGCAACCTCGCCCCTCAGCTTGTCAGCCTCGCTCTGCCGAGCCTTCAGGTCCTGAGCCTTATGATGGGCCTCCTTCCTCAAGGCCACTATTTTCGATTGGGAAGCGGAGAACTGCTCCTTTAGCTCAGCCACCTCAGCCCGAAGGATGGAGGCTTCTTTCTTGGCGGCCTCACAACGAGCGTTCGCCTCAGCCTTGGCCTCGGCGGCCAATTTGGCCCTCCCTTTCCATACGCCGGCCATCAGGTGTAGCCGTTGTGTTCTCCTGGCAGCCTGTGTAAAAGAACAAAAGTAAATAAATCAGGGGTAATGAGATATGAGCGAATCCCGAACAAAACAAAGCAACAAGTCCTTACGTCCAATAACTGATGGGTAATGGCGTTGCATTCCTTGTTGAGCTGACTGGCGTCACCAGCTTCCTTATGATCATCGTCCCGGAGGAGACCACGACAGATGAAACTGGACACCTGACTCAGTGACCAATCATCGCCGAAGTTCTCTTTAAGAAACTCCTTTAGGGGAGCGGGCCGCTGGTCGAAAGATCGTCGGAGAACCTTGCCATGATGAATGGCCTTGCCTTTGGCGACCACCCGAGCGTCCGACTCGGCTATCAGCTCAGCACCTCTCCTTTTGGCAGCCTCTTCGGCCTTCTTCTTGACAGCCTCCTCGGCTCTTTTCTTGGCAGCCTCTTCCACCTCTCTGACCGTTTCGATAATGGGCGCGTCATCATCATCCGATTCATCCCGAAGCCTGGGGGGCCGAGTGTTCTTCAGATGATGAGCGGTTCCTCTTTGAGGTCCTGGCGCTACAAGTTTGATGGCGGGCACGGTAGCAGCTGGAGGGGCAGAAGAGATCGGGATTACGTCAATGGCAGCAGCAGCTGAAGAGGCGCCGGCAGCTACCCGAGAGGATTGCAGCTCTACCGAGGACACCAGTTTCCTCCTCTTCCTCTGCTCTTGGGCCTTCCGCTCGGCCTCACGTTTTTGCCTGATCTTATCGCAAAGCTGTTTAGATGCATCGCTCCTACCAGCCATTTCAACTGCAAACAAACAATAAACAAGATAAGTTTCTCAGATTTGGTATTCACGTCTAATAAAGATGAAATGCAATGCATGACTGATGCATGGTGACAATGTTTTCTCCCCGATCCTAATGCTCACGTTCTGCATTCTCAGCGTCTTTGGAGCCGGGAGAGCCAAACAGCGTGCTCAGAAGGAAACTGGACTGATAAGGCTCTCCATGCCTGCTAACGGCATCCATCAACTTCTTTATATCGCCCTCATACATGGGCTGACCGGCTGCTACGTCCTTCAGGATCTCGACCCTAACCGATCGGGTAAGGCGCACCCCAAATCCGCCTTTCATCCCCACCAAGAAGTATCTTTCCTTGTATCCCTTCATCGAGGTGGGGACGAACATCAGTTTCTTCTTTAGACAGCTTGTGAAGAAGTATTCAGTCCCATCGCTCCGACCCGAAATGTAGAAGAAATGGGTGAAAAGCTCCAGAGTCGGCGCTACCCCCTCTATTTTGCAGAGGATTTTAAAGCACGCCACCGACCTCCACCAGTTCGGATGCAACTAGTTAGGGCCGATCCCATACCCCCTCAGTATCGCCATCTCGAAGGCACCTAGCGGGAACCTCAGGCCTGCATTTAAGCTCCAGAGGTGGCAAATGAACCACTCCTTGTTATCTTGGCCAAAGGGCCCTTCTGTCACCGCCATCGATTCTGGGCAAGCCAACATGGATACGTCATCAGGAAGGCCGTACATGGAGGGAATTTCAGCCACCTCCTCAACAGTCAATCGAGAATGTAACTCGACGGCTGGTTTGTTCTCATACCAATCTAAAAAGCTTTTGTCTAGCACTTCACTACTGCTGGAAGCCATCTTCAACAAGAAAGAATGGAGGAAAGGTGCAATTCTCTAATTTCTAAATGGAGTGGATACGGAAAGAAAGTGAAAGACAAAATGACACAGAAAGCAAAGAGGAAAAATTACTTACTTGATAAAAGGGACTTAAGAAATTTGAAGAAGAAGCAAGAGATAATTGCAGAAATCTGGGAGTTAAGAAGGAATTTTGGAGTTTCGCAAGGGATCGCAGAAGTAAAGAGGAAATCCTCTTAAAACCCCCTATTTATAAGCCAAAGCTTCCGGAACACGCCAAATGTCGCACCACTAAAAGAGCGCCACGTGTCAAAAGACATTATGGCTCTGCGCAGAACGAAGCGTCGCCCTTGGTGCACGCGCAACATTAAATGGAAACAGCTGTCCAAGCAGGCGCGTCTCTTCAGAAAAAGCGCCTCCCAAATTCAAAAATCGCGCCTAACACTCTTCTTCGGATCGGGAAATTCAGAACTGATCCCATCCGAATGGACCTGTAAAAGGCAAATCTATGCCCGATCTGACCTGTTGAGGGGGGACAAGTGATAACACAGCAAATATCATTTGCTCTAAGGCCCATTAAGCCGGCCCACTTAACTGGCAAGACCCAAGGCCTAACAACCAAGAGTAGCAGACACGAGCTCCTAGGCAGCGCACACGCCCGATCGGCTGATGTGACGTCCAGTCCCATCAGCCGCCTGACACAAGGCAGCTCCCATGCCTACCACCTGCTCCCTTTCATGTCGCCGAATACCTACTCTGACGGCCAGTAATCACTCCCCAGGCACTCAAGTGCCCCTCAATCATCTCAGATAAATAGCCCAGCCAATGATGGCACCAGGTATTTAATCCTAAACATTCTCTCTCTAAGCTATTAACTTAAGCTTCGGAGTACTTACGCCTGGTCCGACCGGGCACCTCTTATTGTAGGGTCTTCTCATCCGATCGGATCGCCTTCTCTTCTTCAGATAAAGACATCTTTGGCTTTATCAATTACTATATTAAATTGTCCATTTAGCGTATGTAATAAGTATGCTTGTGCGTGCATGTATGTGATTAAAAAAATGAAACGTTTAGAATATGTATCAATTACTGAGTATTTTAATACTCAGCGCGTAGAATGTTACTACGCGTAGGTATAAATGTAGACAAACTTGAAGTGACCGAGGTTTTATAGTTGATCGAGAAGAGGTCTGAGAAGCAAGTATAGCGACATGGAATGCATGACATGTATATGTTCGTGTTAAAAGTATTAAAGGACATGTGTGGATGAGTTTACTGTTTGTGTGTGTATAAGTATAAATATTAAATAAAGTTATGTATAGAACCGTATGGACTGTTATATTATTATTTATGCATGAATGTCATTGAAGAATAGATTAAAAAAAAATTTACCAAACTGTCTAGTGCAGTGTAACTTGAGACTATTGCAATGATATGATATTTGTAAGAATCAATCACTGTACGTACAGTATAATGGTACAAAGGAGTTATAGTTGCAATAGGTCTCATGTCTTTAAAATCCTTGTCAGACACTAAGCCCAGCCCGATAAATTTTGATACTTGGGGATCCCAAACGAAATACCTTTCTACAAAATGCCGAATTAAGATTTCCCTTAAAGAAGGAAATCTTGATGCCAAAGTAGGAGCAACCATAGTAGCCATTGCAAAAAGATGCTCGAGGCTCCATGAATAGAGTTCGATAGGAAGAAGCCCTTAGGGATGAAGTGGGAGACGGCACCTCATGCCACGAGATCGAGGTGATCGGCTGAGCAGGAGAAGAGAAAGTAGGAGAAGGGACCAAAACGACACCTAGGCCTACCATGACAGTGCTCGAGCCGACCTCACTTGAAGTAATTGTGGTCTCACTTGGCACAGCCTTAGATTGATCGTTCCCTTCCTTCGGAGCTTAAGAGGACGAGAGGATCCTTCCCCTCTTGTTCTCGATTTCTTTGAAAATTTCTCCGCAGCCTTCTTCTTGCTCCGTTTGGCTAGTTATGCAATTAGGGTTGAAGGATCCATCGAAGCAACAAAAAGAAGCAAAATTATATTAGTACTTCATCTAAAATCTGAGTGGGATTCATATTCTAACATATGTAAAGCTCTAAGGCTCGCATTTTGCCTCTTCCTCTTCTCCCAAAGGACTTGGTGGATCCAAAGATGCCCGAAGAATGGATGATTGGGTTAGATCCTTAAAGTGTTTCTCCACATGCTTGATCAGCACCTCGATGTCTAATTGGTACATCTTGAGGCCATTCGCTAGATCACTCAATGACTTATCACTGTCCGACCGGATCAAGTTTACTCTAAAGCCACCCTTTCGACATAGCAAGAAATTTTTTCCCTAAATCCCTTCATTGAATACAGAAGGGAAAATAACTCTGTCTTGGGCCTACTGGTAAGTAATATTTTGTTCCGTCATTTTGACTAGACAGATAACATAAGTGTGTGAACAATTGGAAGGTTGGCACCAAATTATACTCCTTAGATAGTATTTTGAAACACGCCATTGTCCTCCACCCGTTCGAATTCAATTGAGGGATCCATCGAAGCTACACAAATAAGCAAAATTAGATAAGGACTTCATCTAAAATCTAAGTGGGATTAATATTCTAACACATGTACTCTAGCAAATGGATTTCTCAAAAGCTCTAAGGCTTATATTCAGCCTCTTCCTCCTCTCTCAAAAGACGTGACTGATCCAAAGATGCTAGGAGAATAGAAGATTAGGCTGGATCCTTATAGTATTTCTCCACATGCTTCATCAACAGCTCAATGTCCTATCGATACATCTCAAGGCTAGATGCTAGATCACTCAACGACTTACCACTATTCGACTAGATCAAGTTTACTCCAAAGCCACCTTTCGACATAGTAAGAAATTTTTTTCCCTAAATCCCTTCACTGAAGACGAAAGGGAAAATAACTTCCTCTTGGGCTTACTAGTAAAGTAATATTTCATTCCGTCATGTCAACTAGATACATAAAAGAAGTATGTGAACAACTGGAGGGATGGCACCGAATTATACTCCTTACATGGTATTTTGAGACGTGCCATCGTCCTCTACCAGTTCGGATTCAGCTGCTTGGGTGTAACCCCATAGCCTTCCATCACACTAATGTCAAAATCATCGAACGACAACTTCAAGCCATAATCAAGGCTTCTTAAGTGGCAAATAAATCACTCATTTTTGTTTTCACCGAATGGCCCCTTAAACGGTGACACGGAAAGAGGGCAAGGTGCGAAAAAGGCATCTCTAGGTAGTTTATTCTTCCTTGTAATCTTTGAGACCACTAAAGGTGAAAGTTTACTGGGTTTGGCTATTGGAGGCTTAGAGTTATATGGTGTTAAAAAGCTGGTATCTATTTCTTGAATGCTACATGAAGACATCTTTAAGGGCAAAACATTACAATAAGTGAAAATGATTCTTTCAATATCTTAAGAGTTCTTGCTGCAACTACTAGCCGATAAAGAAAAAGATGAAGATGTAAGTAAAAAATTACTTACTTTAGGAGTTGTAGAAAAGAAATCTGGGGAAGACTTGAAAAGTCAGGGAACTTGAAGAACTCGAAACTTGGAGAAGAAGACGAAAATTCCCAGTAAAGCAAAAAAATTTGAAAGACAAGTATAAGAAATTTTAGAGGAAGTTTGAGAGTTTTACAAAAGTGGGAAAATGAAAAGAAATTGCCTATTTATAAGAAAGAGGGCGAAACGGATGGATGATCCGGAGAGTGAAGCACCTCCTATGCCAGAAACGAAATGCCATAATAATGGACGTGTCTCATTAAGATGTTCCCCATTAATGCACTGACACCAATGATCAGGGGAATAAGGCGATACTTTTAAATTTTGAAATTCAAAAGGAACTAAATTAACAACCAAAAGCTTTAGACGCAGCTTCTACCCTAACCTGATTGGACATTTTTGGGAGGGGACAAGTGATAACACAACCATCTTTTGGCTACTAAATGGAGGGCCTAAGAGCATGATAGGGAAGCACTCCAAGGGCCAAGAATCCTATGGCATTGCTTGTCCGATTGGAATGATAAGGCATGCCCTCTGTTAGTCCATTGACACATGCCACAGACCTATTCCTCCTACCTGCTCCATGTCAAATTGCCGCCCACCTGCTCTAACACCAAGATAGGCGACTTGAGTGGGTTCTCTCATCCTCTATAAATACCTCGAGGCATTGTAGACCCAGGTATCAATCTCTTGAGAACTTCTCTTACCAGTTTCTCTCTCTAAACACTACTGACTTAAGCTTCTGAGTGTTGATGCCTGGTTCGATAGGGCTTTATTTCTTGCAGATTTAGTAGATTCGATCGTCCTACGTGGGACCACTATCCAGCCTCATGTATTTCTAACATTTCAGGAATTATCACCCATAGTTCATGAAGTCTAGAAATCGTAGTCACTATATAGCATTAAGGTTAAAGAAAGGAGATAAAAACAGGGGTGATATATGACTATAACAACATCAATTTGCATACTCCCTCCGTTCCTAAATAGTAGTCGTTTTTGCTATTTTCACAAAAATTAAGGAGTATTAATTAGACATAAATTTAAGATAAAATTGAGTATTTCAGTGTACAGATTTAAATCTAATTGGTTAATTTGCATTGGAAAAGAAAATTAAATTAAAAAAATTAAATTAAATTGTATTGAAAATCTAAAAGTGATAGATAAATGGAATTTGAATTTTTGTCAAAAGTGATCGATATTAAGGAACGGAGTGAGTATCAATTTAGCTTAGCTGATAAATGTTGCAACCCCATTAGAGAAACTATATTTATTCATATTTTCACATGGATACACGTTTTTAGTTCTTCTTCCTTTGAAGATATCATTATAGGTACTATACTATTTAACTTTTCTTTATTAGATCATATAAATTTAAAAATTACGTATTGGACTTTTAAATTTTGATTTTACTTCTTATTGAGTTCATATGTGTTTCCTGAATTTTTGAAATTTTGAAATTTATACTTTTTCTCCAAATTACTTTCTTTTTTTCTTAAAATTTATTTTTCTTTTGAAATATGTCCAAAATCTACAAAATCACTCATATTTTAAACCCAAGACTTTAATACCATTTAAAATGAGTCTGCTCTACATTAGAAAGTTTAACTCATATAAGACGAAATTACCAAGTTACTCAGAAGCTTTAAACTATTTGGAGGCTGGATCTAAGGTTTATGAATTCTAGCAATCGTATTCATTAAAATATCAAAAATTTGCAACAAAGTCTAATGGCTCTCTATTTTTGAGAAAATAATTTTTAAACTCGCTCTATCTTAGAGCCAGTTCTTTTAAACGACTTAAAAAATTTTCCATTGAAATTTTAAATTTTTTAAAAGGTTTGTTTAGATAGTTAATACGATCCACAATAATATTGAACAATCCTATTATTGGATCCTTTTCTACTCCATGTTATAGGTGGAAATAATCAGGGAATTGACAATTGCTAGATATCAAAAATTATTTTGCACTAATAATTCATTTAGGAATCTAATAATAATATTGAACAAAGCTAAAATTCTCATATACTCTCTACAATCACAATACTTATTATGATTAGCTACGTTTATTTCAACAGTTTCTTTATCACTAGATACTAATTCTCTTTTAAGATACAACAGTTGATTTCTATTAGTAAAATCTACTAAGCATAATCTTTCCACAACATTATCAACATTAGAAGATATAATTATAAATGGTTGAATATATAAACATATACGTATTCGTGAATTAAGGTCCACCAAGCTTCCACGAAGGCTTTAGCTTTTCTCTCTTCCCATCACTAGAGACACTTGGAAAGCTAGAAGGTTCTTTTGTGTTATAGCTGCCCTTTCCCACTTTTTTTATGGATCATACTATAAGTACTCTTTCCTCACAGACCGTTTAAGAGATTATCAAGGTATATTGTATTAGAATAACTCTCAAAATATAGAGCTTATGTGTGGAAATTCATATTTTATTTTTGCTCCCCTTTAAAATTAAGTATTGAAGGGTATTTATAGATATAATAATCGGTGCCTCTAGTAATATTTGGCAGCTCAAAAGTGAAGCAATAATTAAAAAAGAGACACTTTAACAGCTGGTTGTCTCTAGCCCCGTTATCCAGCTGAGTATAATAATTTACAAGATTCCTTATCTTATAGATAAGATAATATAAAAAGCAATCCTACCAATGTATAAGATTTGGACACATGATAAAATGGATGCCACCTTATTTTTTGCCTTATTTATTCATGTTGAGGCTAATATCATGGGTGATATATCACTCCATTATTATTTTCTGATTCAGATATCCCAATTTAATTCATCATCTTCTTTTAGAAGTATCCCCATATGTTCTTCCAAGGTGCCTTTCATAATTGTCAGGCCACCTTTTCCAAAGTCTTAAATGTTTCAGACTTGGAATCCAGGCTAGGACTCCTTTCCTTTAGCCTCATAAGTAATTCTTCTGCTTTTTGTTTGCCTCGAACCATTCCTTAAAGTATCTCAGGACAAGGGAAACAAAAATTCTGCCAGCTCCAATGATACATTGTTCTTAACAGGAAATAACTCCTTCTAGCACAGACTTAAGAAACTCAATCTAAAGCACTCGATTAATAATCTTGGTACTTAAGAAACTCAATCTGAAGAACTGGGTTAATAATCTTGGTTTTTTTATTTTTTCCAATCTAAACTTTAAAGACTGATAACCTTCTAGGGTTCCATATGTAATCGTACTGAAACAAAGATGCAAAACCCATAATTGATAAATAAGGATAATGAACATTACCATCCTCTTTATACTCCATGATTATACTAAGGATTTGAAATTAAATAACATTTGTTACATCCTTTACCGTGTTTATTCCAACTTGTACAATTCCTGGAAGTCTACTTTGATTATTTTCAACTAGTCCCACGTCAATGAAATGGATACTTTCTGCATTTAACCTCAATATTGATTTTTCATAAGAATGCAGTGCAGATAAGGGTGCTACCTAGAACACTCTTATAGTGAATGATCTATTAAATTAATTATCTTCCTTTTGATAGTATACTTGACATCTCTAGGAAGTAATTGAGTCAGTTTACCAAGATACGTCCTCCTTTCTAAAACTTGTTGTAATAAATCTCATTCTTCTACTAGGTGGAAACCAAGCTACACCTCTAGCTTAATGAATGTAGGATACAAGTTCATCTATAAAAATGTTCAACTTGTTAGAAGTATATTTTTATAAGTTTCTCCTAGTAAGCCTATAAATAAAATAGATTCATCTTTTGAAAGACGAGACCTTTGGTACTTTATGAGCTTATTCTGGTGCTGAATATTTTTACTTTGAAATCATACTTACCAGATGGTTCACCCCAGTGTATCCCATTTTGGACCATCTTTAAGAAGATCATCTTTTGAATATCATCAAAAAATCTTGTCCAAAATTATTATCAAACTCTTTCCTTCACGGGTTTGGTTTGGAATCCCTTGAAATTCACTGACACTTTCATTAGCCTCGTGACCTGAAATGTCCATTTTTAAATTTTAGAGCTTCCTATGCTCTTCTTCTGTGAAGAAGTTGGGCTTTCAAGACTTCCCTAATAGCCTTTTTTCATTTTTGGCATAAAACTCAAACCTCTATTGGAAGACTTTCTTTCCATGTTACTCTATGTTTTTATTTAAAAAAGTATGGTGTCTTATTAATAGACACTGGGGTCTCAAGACAGCCTAGATTAGAGTTACCCAATAAAGATATCGGTACCTATTTCACAGGTAAAGGAGGTGAAATTGTAGGTTACCGCCCTTGAATTTCACAGATTTTAAGAATATTAGTGACCAAAAATCATTTTGAGTCTCTTTTATTTTGAAAAAAAGGCCTCTTTTCATCTAAAATTTTTTTCTTTGGTTGACCATCAAAGGCCGAGCAGTAGCAGAGTTCCTAGCCGAACATCCTATGGAGGGGGATGGAACTGAATATAACTTCCCAAACGAGGACGTTGCAGGCCATTGCAGTGCAGGATTGGCAGTTATTATTTTGATGGAGCAGTTAACAGCAAGGGGGTAGGAGTAGGGATCATTCTCACAACCCCATATGGCGAAAAGCTTCCATTAGCCAAGAAATTGAGGGATAGGACAACTAATAATGAAGCTGAGTACAAAGCTTGCATTTTTGGATTGGAGAAATTATTGGCCTTGGGGGCAAAGAATGTGAAAGTTTTGGGGGGATTCATCATTGGTAATCCATCAGATTCGAGGGAGAGTGGTCTGTTAATTTAAGAGCGATTGATGTCATACATAAAACACTCGAAGATGTTGAGTAGTTAATTCGAAATATGTACATTTCGCTTTGTTCCTAGGGATGAAAACCAGTTGGTGGATGCCATCGCCACTTTGGTATCCATGTGGGATAACCCCGAAGGGGTTATAATGAAGCCAAGTGTTTATCTCAAGTTCAGAAAAGCCCAACTTTGAATCCGAATAGATAATGGAAATTGAGGTTGTTGATGAGAAGCCATGGTTTTATGACATTAAAACTACTTAGAAAATACAATATTCCCGGAAGAGGCCACCGAAAAGGATCAAAGATTGATTGGTGCACTATACAAAAGGCAAGCCGATGGCATTCAATTGAGATATTTAGGAGAGGAAAGAAGCCAAGAAGATCATAGGAGAAACTCATGCTGGGATCTATAGAGCTCACATGAATGGTATAACATTAGCAAAGAAGATTATGCAACAAGGGTTTTATTGGCTCACAATGGATACGAACTATTCGAAATATGTGAAGCAATGTCAATTATGCCAATAATATGCAGACTTAAGGCATCTGCCGATTTTAGAATTGCATAACTTGACATCACCTTGGCTATTTGCAGCTTGGGGAATAGATATTATGGGAGAGATACATCCTACAGCCTCCAATGGACATAGGTTCATCATAGTCGCCATCGATTACTTCACCAAGTGGGTGGAGGGTTGAATCTTTCAAGAAAATGGATGCCCGAGACATGGCCAAGTTCATTGAAAAGAATTTGATATGTAGATATGGTCTCCCCCACCACGTTGTGTCTGATAATAGGGTACAATTCATGGCTGAAACTAAGAAGTTACTCCAAAAGTATGGCACCGAGCATCACAAGTCCTCTCCATATCGCCCACAGGCTAATGGGATGGTTGAAACAGCTAATAAAAATGTTTAAAAGGATCTTGTCCAAAATGGTTCAGAAATACAAAGATTGGGTAGAGAAGTTGCCTTTTGCACTTTGGGGCTATAGAACCACCATCAAAACCTCCACGGGAGCCATGCCTTATTCTTTAGTATACGAGACAGAAGCAGTATTGCCACTTGAAATAGAGCTCAAATCTTTAAGGGTAGTCATGGGAAGCCCAAATTCTAGAAGCCGATTGGGCGCAACAATGATTGCCTGCAGTTGAATATATTAGATAAGAATAGGTTGCGGGCTTATTGTTACAACCAAATCTATCAAAAAATACTTGCTCGGTCATTCGGGGAAAAAGGTCAGAAAGCATCCGCTGGAAAGAGGGAGACTTAGTCTTCAAGCAAATGAGACTAGATGTTCCAGACATACGCGGTAAATTCAGGCCAACATGGAAGGTCCGTTTGTCCTTAAGAAATTAGGCCAACATGGGAAGGTCCGTTTGTCCTTAAGAAATTGTTATCTAAGGGAGTAGCGATTTTAACAGGCAGTGATGGAAACGAATTCAAAGAACCAGTCAACGTCGACAAAGGTTCCATAGCTAAAGACTGAAAAATCAAAAGAAGAGAATAGATGCCATGTGAGTCGAAAAAAAAAAAGGCAACCTTACTAAAACTGGGTGCCTCGTCAGGGTGAAAACAAAAAAAAAGGCACCCTAGGCAAAAATTAAAGGCTTGAGAGAAAATAGCCAATCAAGAAAACCCTAGAGAGCTGATTAAAAACAAGATTTTTATGCTTTCAAGATCCGTTTTGAGATTAAGTGCGGTTTTGTATTTGGATTTATGTTAAATAATGGTCATGTATGGTGAAATCATTCTGAAATGTACATAATTTTGCAAAAAGATATAAAACAGAAATAATTCGACTCAGGTGTTAATTATCGTCTAGTTCTTTTATAAAGAGAAAAGCATTATTCTTTACTGAATTTATGTAATCTAATAACTATGCTCTTCTACTCTCACCGGCCAGATATTTAAGTCGATGGGTCGTATTATCAACTACAGGACTAGTCACCCACCTCTTGCATGCACTAGTAGAAGTAAAGGTATAGTCTCCAATTTGTAGTATAACGGTCTTTACAGGCAGCTGTGCCCATAGGCTGTGGTACCTGGAAATGAAAGCTGACGATAAGATGCCACCTTGGAAAGATAGGGGGTGCCTCATAATATCTTGACTCCCTCTGAACTGTCGAACACAGCAAGCGACAACATATAAGGTAGCTTTATGAAGCTCACCCAGAGGAATGCATCCTGAAGAGCCATCCAGAGCTGCAGAAGAAAGGGGTAGCCAGAGGCACATGAAGTTGATGTCGTCATCTGCCACCTTACCTAATCGAGCAAAGCCCTCATCGGGAGATTCAAAGGAATACAACTGCTGCCTGGGAAGGAAATGCATTAACGAATAGTTGTTGATTACCCTAGGAGGAGTGTAGACACCGGGTCCTGAGTAGCCTTGATCAGGATTACCCAATAATCAAATTAAGTATGCCGATTTATAGGCAAAAAGAATGAAAGTTGGAAGTGATAATTTCATTATCGTTTTGATTTGTTAGGAATGAATAAAAATGTATTTTAAAAATATTTTAAAAATTGTTTTGGGGTAAAAAAAGTGAGTTTTTAATTTTTTGTATTTTATAGAAAATTGGAAAAAAAAAATTCGCGTGAATGTCGGGCTGCGGCAGCGCTGGGCGCGCGCCCGGGCACGCAGGCGGAGCGCGCGCTGGGCGCTGGTTTTCCTTCATTCTTAAGTGTTTTTAATTGATTTTGTTTGCAAATTCAATGCTAAAAACCCTTTTATCTTCTAACTTTACAAATTCTTCAATTTTTTTTGCCATAAAAATTAATTAAATTATTTTCATATTATCATTAAAAATCTGATTTTAATGGAAAATATAAAATGGTTTTTAGTGAGAATTTGGGGGGGGGGGGGGGGGGGGGGGGGGGGGGGATGGGATTTTCTTTAGAAAATTATTTTCTTCTTCTTTCTTCTCTCAAACAAATTCTCTCAACTTTTCTAAAAAAAATTTCCAAATGAATTATTGAGACAAAAAATAAAAATTTTTGTCCTTGAAAAATTTTCTTCTTTTCATCAAACAATTTTTACTTTAAGACAAATAAATCAATTATTTATCATTAAGTAAAAATTCATTTTCAATATTTTATTTTTCTAATATTATTCCTACAAATCAAGACAAGGAATTGGATCACCTTACCTTCATTTCTTTAAGATAAATTTTGAGGGTAAACATTTTTGGTTCAATTTCTTAATTTAATTTTTAATTTCATTCTTTTGTTTTTATTTAATTAGTTAACATGTAAATTCTTTTAGTTCTACCATTTTCTTCTTATTTTCTTATTCTTTTGTTTTTATTTAATTAGTTAACATGTAAATTTTTTTAGATCTATTATTTATTTTTACTTCTTATTTTTTATTTTTTATTTAATTGTTCATATTATTATTTCTTATTCTTATTTCTTATTTAATTGTTCATATTCATATCATTGTCATCATTTTTGTTCATATATATTATTAGTATTATCATTTAACATGTTTTAGCATAATTGACTTATTTTATTTTTTCATTTTATTCTTCCATATTTAATTGGATTGTTCATCTTCTTTGATGTTGTTGTTGTTGTTGTTGTTATTATTATTATTATTATATTTGATTGTTCATATTCTTTGTTATTATTGTGTTATTATTATTATTATTATTGTAGTTATTACCATCATTAGTATTATAATTATTATTACCATTATTCTTGTTTAATTCATTATTACTATTATTATTTATATTTATTATACATGCTGAATGTTATGTTTATTCTCTTATGTTTTTTTGCATGTTGAATCTTATAATTATTATTTTATGCTTGTTTATGCATGTTGAGTTTTATTATTTTTATATTATATTTTTTATGCATGTTGAATTGTTAATTTGTCAAATTGCATATTTTTATTATGTCATTTTAATTGGCTTGTCATACATGATGTACTTTTGTTTGCCTTATTTTAATTGTTTTCATGTTATATGTTTAATTCATTTTTATTTAATTGCTAACTTCATTTTTATTTGTGTTTTTATTTTCAATACTTATTTTTATGTGTGAGTATTTTCCATACCGAGTGGGAGCCCATGAAGATTTGAAGATCCATTTGGGAGTTGTTCATCTTTTTTATTGCTTTTCATTATTTTTGATTAATTCATTTTATCATGTAATTTGTAATAAGTTTATTTAATTTTATTTTTATGCACGTTTAATTAAGAAATCACAAAAATATTTATATTAATTAATTTGATCTTTTTTCTAAATAAAAAGGGGACCAATGTCCTAATTTTTTCATCCAAAAATAAATTGTCACTTTAAAATTATTTTCTTTAATTATGCATGAGAGGACCAATGTCCTCATCTTTAATAAATAGCCCAATTTATGTATGATTTGTATTTTATTTACAGATGGCGGTTGTATTCCGCCCCTAGTTTTGTTGTAATTTATTTTTATGCACTTTATTTTAATTATACTCTTTGTCTATCGCTTTTTTTATGTGATTGACATGCGCTTTAATTAAATTGCATTAAAATTGAATGAGAAATGGGATGAAATGCTAAATTCAAAATTCAATTATAAACTTAATCAAGGTATGAATAAATGGAAAGTCCCGAACCATCTCTGGTCTTTGGGCTCAACGAGGCGAGAGGACCATTTCAATATTCTATTGGAATGGGACTTCCAAGACACCTTTTGTGTCCCGTAAAAAGGCTTTAACTTGCATAGTCCTAGGCTCCACGAGGCGAGAGACTCATCGTAATATTCTATTAGGATGGGACCTCCAAGATCCCTCTGGGTTGCCCAAAATGGACATAGCAGCGCTGTCTTAGGCTCACTGAGGCTAGAAGAATTTTTCCAATGTTCTATTGGGTGGCGACTCCATGAAACCTCCTTTTTGCCCAAAATAAACGCCCTTGTAATTTCTTACAAGTTTTATGAACCTCTCTCGATCGCCCTAAAGGGCGGGCGTTCGGGGCGGCCTGGGGGTTCGGCGCGCGTCACAGTGGTGACTCCACTGGGGACTATAAGAGACTTCCCTTCGAAAGTACCTTGGCTAAAATTTACAATTGAGTTTTAATTTAAAAATTTCATCTCTTTTCGAAATTGCATTGCATATCATTAGAGCCTTAGATTATGCTAGTTTGGTCCCTTTTCTAGCCCCGGTGCATTCCCGAAGCACGACCCTACGTTCACTCAATGTGGGGAAGTGTTAAGGATAATCACCAGCCCAAGCCTCGTACCTTATGGTATATCAAATGGAGACCCAATCGGTCGTTATACTCGTGATGAGCTAGACCCGTTGGCAGAGACCATGCTTGGGCAGCCCTAAAGTGTCACTACCTTTGGCCAGAGCTCATGTAATGAAAGTAGACACTTCCCCTAGGTGGTATGAACCTTAATACTATGCTTACTGTATGGATCATTATGTATTGGGCGGACCCATATATTTTGATTGATCACCTAATCAAAGGCTTTCATGCCCCGATAGGCCCATGTCAATTTATTCGGACTGGCTAAATACGTAATGATCATAACCCATACGCCTGTGCATTAGTTAGGAGAGGTTATGTTGCCGGTTTCCTATCGTGCACCATACGCGCCCATTGGGTCCCCTGTTAACCCATAGGCCAAGCCCACCTAGGAAAGAGGCTACATTACCTCGTGTGTGGGAGAGATAAGGTTGGAAGGATCTATTTGCTTGCATGTGTTTATCTATGCTGTATCAGCATAACCATGCGTCGCACTTCAATCATGCATCATCCTAACAAGATGTATTTTGCAGCCATCATAGATTCGTCCAGGTGGTTTAGGGGTCCCGACGGTCGGCTAAGAAGGTTTTCACTCTTTGGAGTACCGGAACTAGTGTCAGATCAGAGTTTAGATTCTCTTTCAGAGGGTAGTGAGATATTATTTTTCGGATCATCAGCTGAGACAGGTATGGCTAACTCATCAGGTGAGTCTTGTGCAACCCGTGCAATGATTGCCGAGGAGGTGGGGAAAGAGAATGGAAGAATTTTGAGGCCAGAATGATGGCGATGATGGGAAATTTGGCTGCCACTTTAGCGCCACTTGCTGGGCAATAACCTTTTGCTCCAGCTTGGGGCCAAGATGAACAAGGGCCTGTTAGAGAGGATTTCCCTGTGGCAGTTGACCCACCTATAGTTGAGCCTAGAGTGCCAGCACATGTAGAGCATAAAGAAGCTCCTAGACCTGAAAGTGATTTGGGTGAGGAAGAGCAAGAGGAGCTAATCATGATAAAAGGCAAATCCCCCAAGCCAGAGGAGGCCATGTGGAGAAAGATGGAGGAGAGGTTCGAAGCGATGACTCGCTTGCTGATAGCGGGAAGAGGCATGAACCTTGAGGACAAGGAGTTGGAGGGCGAAGATTGTTGAGCATTTTCTATATATGCTAATTATACCGCAAGTATACGGTGTACCGCAATAGTACTTAAGAATGTCGATCCCACGAGGAACGTTTTTACACACTATTACTAATTGATTTTAATCTTGTTTACAATGATTAATTAATGGTAGAGTTGATTTTAATCTAATCTAACATATAAACTAATTAAATCGAATTTATGAGAATCCAAGAAGATAGAAAAGATTAATGAAGCTAAGTATAAAGATAGAATTTGAATTAATTGTTCTTAATGACTTTAACATTCTTATCTTGTAAGCCAAGTTGAATAAATTCCCTACTTACTTTCTCAATATAAATAAGAATGCCTAAAACATACACTTATAAGTCTAATTCCAAATTTCCATTTAAGAACTAGATTATTATACATGCAAATCTTAGGAATAAAGCACAACCTATAACAACCATTTCAATATTATGATTTCTCAAACAATATCTTGATGATGAAATTTCCAATTAGATATAAGAATGAATTTATTTCTCAATTAAACTCAAACTTATAATGATCACAAATAATGTACTAATGAGAAGTTCTACAAGTAAGAACACTTTAATTAATATGAACAATAAAATACTTGATATTAACATCCAAATTCAGAATTTACATCACAAAAGTACAAAGAAGAATTAAAAGATAAGAATTGAAGAAGGAGATTTCTCAACCCTTTTCAAATCACCAATTGTAGTCCTCTTCCTTGTAGGCTATCTTCTCTTCAACACATAAATTTACTTAAGTAAAAACTAAAGAAAACTATTCTAACTTTCAGAAAAATATTCAAAATGTTCAATTCTTTTTTTTCTATATCTAAATTACAATTAAAAACAGAATTTATAATGTCAGCTCATGCCCCTTCAGATGCCTTTCTACAAAGGTTGTAATAGTTGGTGGAAAGGTGCAACTCTTAAAGTTCAAATTTGAACTTTAGTGTCTAACGGATCCTTCTGTCGCGATCGCGACACCTGTCACGATCGCGACAGAACACGCCTTCATTTTCGCTCGCCCTTTCCTCGCGTGTGCCTTCTCCGCGCCCTGTCGCGACCTCGCGACGCCTTCCCTTGGTCGCGACAGCTTCTCTTTTTTTTCTTTTTCCCTTCTTTCTCTCTTCTTTCCTTAGCGCGCTTTGTCGCGCTCGCGCCGCCTATCGCGATCGCGACAGAGGCTTTTCTGCCTTGGCTCATTTCTTCTTCTTTTCTCCATTTTCTCCATATTTTCTCCATTTGCCTCCTACATACAAAACTTAACAAAACACATAAAACACACCTAATACCAACAACTAAAAACACTTAAAACATTATTTTATAACCACAAACTATAGTTTAATTATGAGCTATTTAAGCTCATATCAAACCCCCACACTTAAACATTTGCTTGTCCCCAAGCAAAACACTTAAACAACACAAAAACAAAATACATAATAACACAATATTCTGGAGCTCACTTAGACACTTGACAATTATTTGAAAATACCATGCATAGACATATCTTTCTAACACACTAGCCAAAATATGCAACCATTTAAACATTTCCATCATTCATTGAACTTTAACCTCTATGCACATTTGGAAAACCATGAAATGGCAAAACACAATGATGTTTGATCTCAAGAAATCAAATATCTTAGCACATGTAAAGATTAGTTCACACAAAGCATTGCCTAAGATAATTTTCACTCAACTCTTATTTTGATAAACACTCAATCACTCAAGTGTATAAAGGTTAGTGTTTTCCCTCATTCCTTGATTATGCCATTACATACCATAAGCTTGTAAGTAGTAAAAATCTCCACTACTAGTATAAAGTAGTAAAGAGGATCAAAGGGTCTTAAAAGGGTTATAATGTGGCTTAGGTTAGGGTAGGAAACTTTTGGGTTTAAGTAGCTAGTATTGTGTAGAGAAAAGCATCAATACAACATAGGAGAATTAACCAAATCAGAATAGTAACAAGTATGATACTTTTAATCTTATTCCCTTCTTAAGAATATAAATTTGCTGCTAGCTCTTAATGTATACTTACTATTTTTTTCTTTTTCTTCATTTTTTTTTTAAGATCTTAGGATAGCAAGAGAATTTAGTATGGGTGCATTTTAATGCTCCATCCCACACATAAGTAATTTTAGATGTACATCTTGCTATTCCCATGTTTTTCTTTTCTCTTTTCTTTTCTTTTTTTTTAATATACTACTAGCATTTGTAACTCTAACTTTGAAAAGAAGGAAATTTCAATTGCAAACTTTTACTAATTTCATGCTTTTCAATAACAAATATATCTCCCATGCTATATCAACCCTAATCCCTCCACAATAGGGTAATTACAAAGAAATAGGGCCTTGTTTAAGCAAAAAGATTGGGTTATTAATATGTTTAAACAAGAAAAACAGGAAATAGGCTCAAAGTTGGCTACCTAAAGTCAAAAGGTAAAGGAATTGAAAAGTAAGCCAAAAATAGTTCATTCTAAGTGCCCTTATCATATCCCATGTACAACCCATACTAAAATGCAGTCTCAAAATTTACCACAAACAAGTTCTAGAGGATATGGCATAATAAGGCTCTCATACAAAGAAAAATTCGTGTATAAGGCTTCAAAAGCTCACATGGCAATAGGTCAAACTATCATAGGCAATAAATTGGAAAAACAATCTTTATTTACATATAAAAAGATACCTAACTTAAAAAGAACCTACACCAAAGTGTTTTACTAAGTCATACCCTTCACTATGTACAACAGAATGCTAAAGTAAAATAAATAATGAAAAAGGTCAAAAAGTTACTATCTAGGCTAATGGCTAAAAAATATAAAACCTATACATGCTCTAATTCTCAAATAATTATCAAATACAAAGCTCCAAAACAAAATGTTATTGTAAAACAACCTAAAACAATCTAAAACAATACATTCCTAAATTTAGCAATTCATGCATAACACAAGCTATACTACACATATATTACAAATATAACCATACATATATATATTTGAAACAAAATCACACACAGAACTCCCCCCACACTTGAAGGACACAATGTCCTCATTGTGTAAAAAGGAATAAACTGAACTAACAAACTAACATAAAAAACACAAATGAAAACAAAGACAAACAAAATTAAGAAAAGGAAAAGAGACAAACTCAAAAACTCCCATTAGGGGAACTTGGTGGAGATGGAGAAAGATCCACATTCTGCTTGCGGAAAAAACTAAGGAGTTTGCGACCCAAACTCTTCTGATTTTTTAGCACCATCCGCACATCCGATTCTAGCACATCCATGCGCGCTGCCATACTCTGATTGGTGGCTTCAATACCATCCAATCTTTGCAAAATAGGCTCCATATCGACAGCAGCGCCTCTATCAGTCCTCCTCTCCTCAGAAGCAACACCAGCAGCTGCCTCGTCCTCACCCGAGGAGTCATGAGCATGAGCTGTGGAAGCTGATTCATGTGCCCTTGCATGAGACACACTTGGTCCAGCCATACTTGGTTCAGCCCTACTGGTTCCACCTGCACATCTATCAACAAACCTTGGGGGCCAAGCTCCCTTGGTTAAAATATTAGCTCGGCGCAAATAGACAACATCCAGCAAAGGAATTGACTCATTTTCATTCATTGGAAAATTATTTAAATCACCCATACACCCCAAAATAATGCCCGTCACCATATGGCACATTCCCACTGATTTACTACGGGCAATAGAGGCATGGTAAAGACCATCTAAAATGAAATCAATGGAGTCAGGCGTTTTACGGGATTGCAATAAATCTAAAACAAACAAATCCTTTATTTGCACCTTAGTACTTTCTACCCTCCCATGCATAGCATGACACAGAAATTTATGAAAAAGAATCAATGCATTGTCTTTAATTTGCCTGTTAGTGGAATTTTTATTATTAAAACGTTCTAAACCAGAAAGTCTATTCCAAACAGGGGAGGGTTGAAATATATGCGAATCAAATCTTTTTCCATTTAATGGAAAACCAAACCAAGTATGCAAATCATTATAGGTAAATGTATGATTTCTACCCTGATGTCTAAATTGCATGGAGTCCCTACGTTTAACCACATACTCTAAGGAGACAAAAAATTCTACTGCCCAATCTTTTCTTACAGGTAAGGAGAAAGTAACAAATTTACCCCATTTCATAAATTGAAGAAAATTATTAATCTGATCATGCAAACCCATAGTATCTAAAATTGCAAAATCAAGAGCCCACATACCCACATACATTTTCTTAGCAAAATGAAGGAATTTCTCACCCTCCTCATCAGAATAAATGGGAAAAGGACAGTCATACCTGTTTTGAAAAATGAGGGAAGCAGGAGTTGGTTCCTCTTCCGGATGGCTGGATTCCCCCATAGGTCACTTCCCCTTGCTTTTATCTCCCACATGCTTTGTTCTTACCATTTTAAAATCGTTTGGCCTCTAGATGAACAAAATAAGCAAGAAAAGAAATAAAAGAAGAAGAACAAAAACCTAGAGAAGAACAAATACACAATTTGCGGGAAGAAGTTGGAGAAGTTAGAGAGAATCGTGATGAAGATGTGGAGAGAGAAAAGAGAAATTAAAGAGATTAAAACCGAAAAGGCAAGAGAAAATAAAAAGAAAGAGTAATTAGGGTAGATAAAAGAGAGAGTTAAGGAAATAAATGTGATCTCAACGGTTTGTTTGACCTAAAATTTCGAATTCCGCATTCTGTCGCGACGTCGTCAAGATCACGACAGAATAAAAAATAAAAAATTTAAACATCGCGCTATACGTCGCGTCATCGCGACAAATTATTCCCGTTCTCCATCGCGACAGAAAGAAAATTGGAAAATCAAAAATTTTCTGTCGCGATGATACTCACCGTCGCGCCGTCGCGATGAAGTCTAAAATACACTTGCCTCTTTCTGTCGCGCTCGCGAAAATGTCGCGCTCGCGACAAAAAGGAATTTTGAGAAATCACATTTTCTTTTCCTTCCAAAAATGTCACACGAAGGTATATAAAATAAACTTACATATTAAAAACATCTGTGGAACAAAAAGAATGACATTAGTACATATTAATATCACACATATAATAAAAAATTTAATTAAAAAGAAAAATAAAACCAAGTAACCATCAAACCATTTTTAAGGAAAGAAATGAAACCTCCCTTCCATGAAATGTTTCCTCCAAATACACTTTACATCTTTGACCATTGGCTTTAAATAACTCCCCTTTTCCATTTTTTAGCTCTAAAAACCCTTGATCAAAAACTTGGGTGACTTCAAAGGGTCCACTCCATCTAGATCTTAATTTTCCCGGAAATAGTTTCAATCTAGAATTATACAAGAGAACCTTGTCCCCAATATTAAAATTTTTAATCCGAATATGTGCATCATGCCATTTTTTAGTCCTTTCTTTATAGATTTTTGCATTTTCAAAAGCAAGAAGTCTCAATTCATCTAGCTCATTTAATTGTAAACTTCTTTTGACACTTGCATCTTTAAGATCATAATTCAAAGTTCTAATGGCCCAATATGCTTTGTGCTCTAATTCCACAGGTAAATGACACGCTTTTCCATAAACCATCCTATATGGTGTCATACCAATTGGAGCTTTGAATGCAGTGCGATATGCCCACAAAGCATCATCTAATTTATGTGCCCAATCCTTCCTAGAAGTAGAGACTGTTTTTTCTAATATCCACTTTAACTCCCTATTGGACACTTCCACTTGACCACTTGTTTGTGGGTGATATGGTGTAGCTACCCTATGATGAACACCATATTTATGTAATAATGAATCAAAAGAACGGTTAATGAAATGCTTACCTCCATCACTTATGATGGCTCTTGGCACACCAAATCTTGAGAAAAGCTTCTTCAAAAATTTAATCACCACCTTTGAATCATTGGTAGGTGTGGCTTTGGCTTCAACCCATTTTGATACATAATCAACCCCAACCAAAATGTAGTTTTGACCAAAAGAAGTAGGGAGGGGACCCATGAAGTCAATCCCCCACACATCAAACACTTCAACTTCCAATATGTTATTCAAAGGCATCTCATCTCTTTTCCCAATATTACCAGCCCTTTGACATTTATCACATTTGGCTACATACATCTTTGCATCATGAAATAAAGTTTGCCAAAAGAATCCACATTCAAGCACTCTAGATGTTGTTTTATTGGCACCATTATGACCCGAATATAATGCAGCATGACAATGCATCAAAATGTTTTGATAATCCTCCTCACTTACACAACGACGAATTATACCATCCCCACTTATCTTAAACAAGTAAGGCTCTTCCCAAAGATAATTTTTAACATCACTAAAGAATTTCTTCTTTTGTTGCCATGTAAAATTTTCAGGTACAATTCCAGCAGCAAGATAGTTAGCAAAATCAGCATACCAAGGTACATGCATATTCAAAATTGACATTAAGGCTTCATCCGGAAATGTTTCATTAATTTCAATACCATCACCTAAAGTTTGTTAATTGTTTTCTAACCTAGACAAATGGTCAGCAACAAGATTTTCACTTCCCTTTTTATCTTTAATTACAAGGTCAAACTCTTGCAATAATAATACCCAACGAATCAACCTAGGTTTAGCATCTTTCTTGGCAAATAAATACCTTAATGCAGCATGATCAGTATAGATTATGACTTTAGATCCCAACAAGTAAGATATAAACTTGTCACATGCATACACCACAGCTAACATTTCTTTTTCAGTTGTTGTATAATTAACTTGAGGAGGAGATAAAGTATGACTAGCATAATATATCACATGCAAATTCTTACCATGTCTTTGGCCTAATACACAACCCACAACAAGGTCACTTGCATCACACATAATCTCAAATGGCAATTCCCAATTAGGAGCAGCAATAATAGGAGCACTTATAAGGGCCTTCTTCAAAGTTTCAAAAGCATGCATACATTCTTTAGAAAATTCAAAAGAAACATCCTTAACTAGCAAATTAGTTAAAGGTTTAGCAATTAAAGAAAAATCCTTTATAAATCTTCTATAAAATCCAGCATGTCCAAGAAAAGATCTTACCCCCTTAAGTGTAGTGGGTGGAGGTAACTTCTCAATTAATTCAGTTTTTGCTCTATCAACCTCAATACCCCTACTTGAAATTTTATGCCCTAATATTATCCCTTCATCTACCATAAAATGGCATTTCTCCCAATTAAGAACCAAGTTAGTTTCTTCACACCTAGCCAATACTTTGTCTAAATTTTGTAAACAAAGCTCAAATGAATCCCCATATACAGAAAAGTCATCCATAAAGACTTCCATTATATCCTCTATCATGTCTCCAAAAATTGAAGTCATACATCTTTGAAATGTGGCTGGGGCATTACAAAGCCCAAAAGGCATTCGCCTATAAGCAAAAGTTCCATAAGGACAAGTAAATGTAGTTTTCTCTTGGTCACTAGGGTAGATAAAAATTTGGAAATACCCTGAATATCCATCAAGAAAACAGTAATGAGAATGGCCAGCAATTCTTTCAAGCATTTGGTCAATGAATGGTAAAGGAAAATGATCCTTTCTAGTGGCCAAATTAAGATTCCTATAATCTATACACACCCTCCAACCTGTGGTGGTTCTAGTTGGAATTAAATCTCCATTCTCATTCCTCACTACTGTCATACCCCCCTTCTTTGGAACACAATGTATTGGACTCACCCAATCACTATCCGAAATGGGATAAATGATTCCAGCATCAAGCAATTTAATAACTTCCTTTTTTACTACCTCTTTCATATGAGGATTAAGCCTCCTTTGTCTATCAGCCTTTGGTTGATAGTCATCTTCCATATTTATCCTATGCATGACAACATTAGGACCAATACCCTTCAAATAAGATATTTGCCATCCAATACTTTTTATCCTTTTTCTAACAACTTCTAATAATGCATGCTCTTGTTCTTTATTGAGTTTATTAGAAATAATAATAGGTAAAGTATGATTAGGTCCAAGAAAGGCGTACCGCAAATGATTAGGTAGTTCCTTTAAATCAACATTTGGAGGACTTTCAATTGAAGGTGGCAACGGTGCTTCATTACGATAAAGAGGTTCACTTCTAAAGCTTTCTTGCTCTACCTCTTCATGAACTTCTTCTTCCATTTGGACTTCCTCTTCATCTGCATTTTCTAATACTTCCACAATACACGCATCAATGACATCTATTTTCATGCACACATTTTCATCCATTGGGTATTTTAGTGCCTTATCCATGTGATATTCAACACTATCATCCCCTACTCTTAAGACTAATGTGCCCTCATAGACATCAACTAAAGCCCGACCAGTCCTCATGAAAGGTCTACCCAATATTAAGGGACATTTCTCATCATATGCAAAATCTAAAATGACAAAATCAGCGGGTAAAATAAATTTATCCACTTTTACAAGCACATCTTCAACTATTCCATATGGTTTCTTAATAGATTGATCAGCTAATTGCAAAACCATGGAAGTAGGTTTAACATAATCTAAACCCAACTTTTTAAAGATAGAATAAGGCATGAGATTAATACTTGCCCCGAAATCACATAAGCACTTAGGAAACTCTTTATCCCCTAAGGTACATGGAATTGTGAAACTACCATTATCTTTAAGTTTTGTAGGCAAATTATTTGTGATTATAGAACTACATGCTTCAGTCAATGCAATAGTGGATATATCCTCCCAACTTCTTTTCTTAGAAATTAATTCTTTAAGAAATTTTGCATAGTTAGGAATTTGTGATATGGCCTCAATAAAATTCAAATTTATATGCAAATGCTTCAATTTATCAATAAAAGATTGAAATTGCTTATCTTGGTTTTGTTTCTTTAGGCATTGCGGAAACGGTGGACAAGGTTGAAATGCCTTAGGAATATTTTCCTTAGAAGCCCCTTCTGTCGCGACAGGCATCGCGATCGCGACAGAAGGCTCTCCTCCTGCTGTCGCGCTCGCGTCTGGTATCGCGCCTGCAACATTGGTTGGCTTCTCCTCTGTCGCGACCGCAACAGGTGTCGCGCTCGCGACAGAAAAGTCATTCTTCATTTTATTCGCCTGAAATTCTCCATGCTTGTTAGTAATAACAAATTCATTGTTGTAAGATTTACCTGACCTCAAATTGATGGCTTTTAAATGTTCCCTTGGATTTTCCTCCGTATTACTTGGTAAAGTACCTTGTAATCTTGAGGGTAAAGCCTTTGCTAATTGCCCAATTTGCACTTTTAAGTTGTGAATGGATGAGGCTTGATTCTTTGTGATTTGATCAAACTTATTTTCCAGCCTCTTTTGGTTCTCCTCTTGTGAGTTAAATTTCATATTAATCCCCTCTAAGAACCTATCCATTTTAACCTCCAAAGCTCCAAACCTATCTTGAGGTGGTTGAAAACTTACGCCTTTATTTTGATTACTACTATTCCCCCATGAAAAATTTGGATGGTTCCTCCATCCAGGGTTATATGTATTGGAAAATGGGTTACCTCTTCCTTGCCCTTGGATAAAACTAACTTGCTCCTCCGTACTATTTATGCCTAAATTACATACCTCACTTGGATGTCCTTGTTGTCCATAAATATTGCATCTATTTGGTTGACTACTTCCCATACCCATATTATTGAGTTTGTGAGTCAATGCTTCCACTTGAGCTTGCAATGCAACCACTGAATCAAGTGCATGAACTCCTCTCATATTAGTAGAATTTGAATCTCTACTTCTCTCGGTAGGCCACATGCAGTTGTTCATGGACATCTCCTCCAACAATTCAAACGCCGCTTCAGTAGTTTTTCTCATCAAAGAACCTCCAGCAGCAGCATCAATAGTTCCTCTTGTGGTAGGGTTAACTCCATTATAGAATGTTTGCATCAACAATTCTCTTGGCAAGTTATGGTGTGGACACATCCTTTGCAATTCCTTGAATCTTTCCCAAGCCTCATGTAATGATTCATTATCATTTTGAACAAATGTAGTAATATCCTTTATGATTTTTGCGGTTTTGGCCAAGGGAAAATATTTTGATAAAAATGCTTGGGCCAATTGATCCCAAGTAGTTATAGATCCCCTTGTTAATGAATTCAACCAAGCTTTTGCTTTATCCTTCAAAGTGAATGGAAAAAGCCTAAGCTTGATTGCATCAGCCGAAACCCCATTTATCTTAAAGGTATCACAAATCTCAAGAAAGTTTGCCAAATGAGCTTTTGGATCCTCATTTGCCAAACCATAAAATTGAATACTATTTTGAATCATTTGTAATAATGAAGGCTTAATTTCAAATTGATTGGCATTTACCGTTGGTCTTACCACTCCTTGTTGAGCACCACTCAAAGCAGGTGTGGCAAAGTCCATGAGTCTTGGTGGATTTTCTTCAGCCATGATAATTGGTCTCTTATCCTTGTTCTTTTTCTTATTGGACTTCCGGTTACTTGACAAAAATCTTTCAATTTTAGGATTTAAAGGCTCAAGTTCTTCTAAAGAACTCCTTGTACTAGGCATGAACTTTCAAAATCCTGTAAAACCAAAAACTAAACACAAAATTAATTTAAACATACAAACAAATTAAAACAAAACAAAATATTGTAATCCAAAATCATAAATCAATTTTTATAATGGCAAACAACCGTTCCCCGGCAACGGCGCCAAAAACTTGTTGAGCATTTTCTATATATGCTAATTATACTGTAAGTATACGGTGTACCGCAATAGTACTTAAGAATGTCGATCCCACGAGGAACGTTTTTACACACTATTACTAATTGATTTTAATCTTGTTTACAATGATTAATTAATGGTAGAGTTGCTTTTAATCTAATCTAACATATAAACTAATTAAACCGAATTTATGAGAATCCAAGAAGATAGAAAAGATTAATGATGCTAAGTATAAAGATATAATTTGAATTAATTGTTCTTAATGACTTTAACATTCTTATCTTGTAAGCCAAGTTGAATAAATTCCCTACTTACTTTCTCAATATAAATAAGAATGCCTAAAACATACACTTATAAGTCTAATTCCAAATTTCCATTTAAGAACTAGATTATTATACATGCAAATCTTAGGAATAAAGCACAACCTATAACAACCATTTCAATATTATGATTTCTCAAACAATATCTTGATGATGAATTTCCAATTAGATATAAGAATGAATTTATTTCTCAATTAAACTCAAACTTATAATGATCACAAATAGTGTACTAATGAGAAGTTCTACAAGTAAGAACACTTTAATTAATATGAACAATAAAATACTTGATATTAACATCCAAATTCAAAATTTACATCACAAAAGTACAAAGAAGAATTAAAAGATAAGAATTGAAGAAGGAGATTTCTCAACCCTTTTCAAATCACCAATTGTAGTCCTCTTCCTTGTAGGCTATCTTCTCTTCAACACATAAATTTACTTAAGTAAAAACTAAAGAAAACTATTCTAACTTTCAGAAAAATATTCAAAATGTTCAATTCTTTTTTTTCTATATCTAAATTACAATTAAAAACAGAATTTATAATGTCAGCTCATGCCCCTTCAGATGCCCTTCTACAAAGGTTGTAATAGTTGGTGGAAAGGTGCAACTCTTAAAGTTCAAATTTGAACTTTAGTGTCTAACGGATCCTTCTGTCGCGATCGCGACACCTGTCGCGATCGCGACAGAACACGCCTTCATTTTCGCTCGCCCTTTCCTCGCGTGTGCCTTCTCCGCGCCCTATCGCGACCTCGCGACGCCTTCCCTTGGTCGCGACAGCTTCTCTTTTTTTCTTTTTCCCTTCTTTCTCTCTTCTTTCCTTAGCGAGCTCTGTCGCGCTCGCGCCGCCTATCGCGATCGCGACAGAGGCTTTTCTGCCTTGGCTCATTTCTTCATCTTTTCTCCATTTTCTCCATATTTTCTCCATTTGCCTCCTACATACAAAACTTAACAAAACACATAAAACACACCTAATACCAACAACTAAAAACACTTAAAACATTATTTTATAACCACAAACTATAGTTTAATTATGAGCTATTTAAGCTCATATCAAAGATCTAGTTCCCCAGAATTTTAAGATGCTTGACATGCCAAAGTTTAATGGCACCTCAGACCCCGCAGCACATGTGAAGCAGTACTCATTAGTGATGAAGGGTAAAATGCTGACAAAAAGGCAGAAGATAGAATATTTCTGTTTGAGCTTGACAGGTCCAATAGTGGGCTAGTATCATGGACTCGACAGAAGGACTAAAGAGGACTGGGATCTATTGATAGAAGAGTTTCTAATGCAGTATGATTGTAGCACGAGGATGGAGGTAACCTTGAAAGATCTAGAACTGTTACAGCAGAAGTTAGGGAATTCATTTCATGATTACCTAACCCGATGGAGAAACCGGGTAATGGAGATGAAGAGGAAGCCGGACACTCCGGACCAGATAAGGCTGTTTATCAGGAATGCCAGCCCATATCTGAAAGATGGGTTAAAAATGAAGGGTATAAAGGACTGGGAGTCCTTGAAAGACATTATAGAAGTCGAAGGAGAGTACCTGGCAAGGAAGGCCAACAATGATAATTATGCCCAAAAACATTACGGTAATCAGGGGGCAGGAAAGTCAGCAGAGTCCGGTAATGAGAATCAATCTGGAAACACCGTAGATGTAGCAGCTACCAAAGCAGACCAAAGGCATTTCTCCAACCTAGGCAGTTCACTGTCTTGGGTACTTAAAAGGTTGATGAAGGAAGGCAAGCTACAACCAATGCCTGCTAAGCCCGCTAGAAGTTAAGGACATCCCGATCATCAAGCAGATCTGTAATGTGCTTACCATCAGCATACAGGGCATGACACTGATGAATGTCAAACTCTGAGGAACCATATTCAGGATCTCATTGATAACAAATAGATTACTGATCCAAAGCGCCGCAAGAAATAGGGGAGGAAACCTTCTAGTGCTTTTCATATTTGAACTTTTTTTCAGTCTTGATGTATGCAGTACTGTTTACATTAATTATATTAATGGCTTTTTGTTTCTGTTCTCATGATTTCATTATGCATGATCACAATCACAAGTCATTTACATTTGATATTAACTTAACAAATACTCCTTCATTTAATCTCGAGATCCTATAGCATCTGATATAACACCTAAAGTGAAAAAAATTCTGAGCGCTGAAAATAAAAATAGAAAGTAGTGAAAGGAAAAACTAGATGCAATTAGGGGATTGGATGAAAACTCACTAAGAGCACTAGAACCTTTCTGATTACCCGTCAAAGCGATCCTTGGATAAGACAGAACCTAGAAAATGATTTAGGCAGCCCTTATTTGTATAGCTCTCTAAATAACTGTTTTCTACCTTTATTTCGCAATCACTTGCTAGCCCGTTGAGCCTTTATGCTAGTATGCTAAATGCATACCGATTTTGTTGTTACACATGTTAAAACTACCCCTTGCCTAAAATGATTTTTGCCTCCCGTTTTAGTAAGGATGGATGTACATCATGGACAATTCTTTGGGTTATCAAAAGTTGCCCTGATAAGGATGAGTTTACACTTTGGGAAGAGGGTTTAGTCATGTGCCAAAGACATGAGCTCGCGAGAAAGGTAAAAAAAAAGAGAAAAAGATAAGAAAAGGAAAAAAAGATAAAAGAGAAAAAGATAAAAGAAAGATGAAAAAAATAGAGAAAGAAAAAGTAGAGCTCAAGATAATAATCTCTTGATGAGTTTCTGTGGCAATCACTTTAGCTTAATTGTTATTTTGAGCTTGATGAGTTAAAAGTATTATCAAATCCAAATTCAAGAATATCTTTATAGTACGCCATTGAATTGAGTGGCCATTTCTTCTTTAGCAACCTGATCCTCCTTTGATAGCCATCTACCTAAGCCTAATGCTACAACCAAAGTAAGACCTTTTGATTCTTGGTTCAGTCTTATCTAATTAGCAGAGATGACCTTCTAATAAGGTTCGGTACGTAAGAAGAGGCATATGGTGTTTTTTGAGCTTCAAGCGGGGAGCCACAAGTGCATTTATGCATTGGAGTTAAATCTTGTCCCCAACGTTGCATCTAGAATTTGCTTCAGAAAAGAGTATTCGGGCAAAAATTAAGAGCAGAGAGAAAATTTTCAACCATGAAAACTCGAGAGAACTTGTTGATAACAGGAGTTTGATGGATCCATCTCGAGATTAGATAGGGTCTTGTATTTTTGAGATTAATGCCAAATGATGATCATGTGTGATGAAATCAAACTGGAACATATGCATTTATGCAATAATATTTTAATGTAAGCAAAGCATTTTATTTTGCATACTCAAAATGGTTTAAGTTCCAGTATAAAAAGTAGCACATTATTTTCTTTGCATATGTGCAATTTACTATAAGTGGCCCTCATTGCCATCTTCATCTTGATGCTTCATCAGACTTGCCCCGACATCGGCTTTGAGCTATTCATCAGTAAAAAAATCCGTACGACCATTATTCAAAAAGCGAAAAGGATTTTAGCCTTTAAAAAAAATAAAAAAGAGCCGTTATAGATAAAAACCGTAACTGGCTCTCTAAGCAAAAGTTAGGCCAAAAGGCAGGGTGAAAACCTCAAAACAAGCAGTCTGCCCTACACAAAAAGATAAATAAACAAAAGCCGCTGGATTGGGTTGGGTCCATTCCAGGCAAAAATTAGGCACAGAGTTATGTGAAAATCCCTAAAGGGACGCATTTCTCACAAAGAAAAGCTAGTGTGAAAATCCACAAGGGACGCACTACCTTTAAATCAATGAGTTCAGATGCCTGGAGTAATAAGGCGGCATTATTTCAGATGATCATCCTTCAGCCAGATAAGGCATAATTCATGGACATGAGTCAGAATCCTGGGCATTTGCTCATTGACCGGGGGGCAAAGATGCACACTTGACGGTTCTTTCTGAAGAGTTTACGGGTCAAACTCCCTAAGCCAAGATGACACTTCAAGATCCATGGAGGCATGATCGAGCAGCTAAATCATATCCTCAACAGACTCTTAACCACTCAGGACATGGTCTATCCATTTTTGCATGCATTTCATACCATTCTTTAACAAACATCTGCATGTGGCCATTTACACTTACATGCACAATCTATTGTATATTCCTGTGCACACAGCTTTGCAGGAAAAGTCCAAATGAAGGCCACACACATAAAAGTTAGTCAAGGACAGCTTCAGTTCAACATTAACGTTCATTGAAGCAAGACGATCAAGTTGAGATGACGGCTACGTCGGCAAATCTCCAAGACCTCTTATGAGGCAATTCTCCAGGGCCTCTTAAGAGACAAATATCTTTTTCCTGCACTTTTAGTAGTCTATAGCAGACTCGGTGCAATCTTCTCCTGCGCTTTTTATAGTCTTATCAGCGACTCAGCGCATCGTCATCTATGGATGACACCTCAGTAGTCTGTAGCAGACTCAGTGCAATCCTCTCCTGTGCTTTTTGTAGTCTTGTCAGCGACTCGGCGCATCGTCATCTGCAAATGACACCTCTGCACTTTTAGTAGTCTTGTCAGCGACTCGATGCAGTTCTCCTCTTGTGCTTTTTATAGTCTTGTCAGCGACTTTGTGCATCATCATCTGCGGATGACACCCCTGCACTTTTAGTAGTCTTGTCAGCGACTCGATGAAGTTCTCCTCTTGCACTTTTTGTAGTCTTGTCAGCGACTCGGCGCATCGTCATCTGCGGATGACACCTGTATTTTTAGTAGTTTGTAGCAGACTCGGTGCAGTCCTCCTCTTGCATTTTTTATAGTCTTATCAGCGACTCGATGCATCGTCATCTGCGGATGACATCTGCACTTTTAGTAGTCTGGAGCAGACTCGGTGCGGTCCTCTGACGAGGACATTTCCTGCATTTTGTAGTCTTGTCAGCAACTCGACGCATGGCCATTTGCGGATGGCTCCTGCACTTTTAGCAGTCTGTAGCATACTCGGTGCAGTCCTCTGAGGAGGACATTTCTCGCGTGTTATAAGTCTGTAGCTGACCTGGCGCATCACCGTCTTAGGATGGTTCCCGGCACTTTGTAGTCTTGTCAGCGACTCAGTGCAATCCAATAGGATACTCACAGTTCAAATCACAACATTGTTCTCGAGGGAGCAGCTGGAAGGATGGCAGCCTCAGGTACGCGCTTCTTTCCCTTTCCAAAATTTTGGCTCACCTAGGCACCCACACACTAGTCTCCCCAAAATTGGAGGCAACTGTAGACACCGGGTCCCGAGTAGCCTTAATCAGGATTACCCAATGATGAAATTAAGTATGCCGATTTATAGACGAAAAAAATGAAAGTTGGAAGTGATAATTTCCTTATCGTTTTGATTTGTTAGGAATGAATAAAAATGTATTTTAAAAATTATTTTGGTGTAAAAAAAGTGAGTTTTTAATTTTTTGTGTTTTATAGAAAATTGAAAAAAAAAATTTCACACGAATGTCGGGCTGCGGCTGTGCTGGGCGCGCGCCGCAGCGCCAGGGTGCGCAGGTAGAGCGCGCGAGCGACGCACTGGAGCAGGCGACGCCTAGGGCGTCCCGCACGCTGCTGCGTGCAGGAGATGCTCGTCGGGCGTGCCGACGGTCGTCTCTCGCCCCCTGTCACACGCGGATGGCCTTTTGGTTGCCAAAAATGGTTTTCCTTCATTCAAGACAAGGAATTGGATCACCTTACCTTCATTTTTTCAAGATAAATTTTGAGGGTAAACATTCTTATCTCAATTTCTTAATTTAATTTTTAATTTCATTCTTTTGTTTTTATTTAATTAGTTAACATGTAAATTCTTTTAGTTCTATCATTTTCTTCTTATTTTCTTATTCTTTTGTTTTTATTTAATTATTTAACATGTAAATTCTTTTAGATCTATTATTTATTTTTATTTCTTATTTTTATATTTTTTATTTAATTGTTCATATTATTATTTCTTATTCTTATTTCTTATTTAATTGTTCATATTCATATCATTGTCATCATTTTTATTCATATATATTATTAGTATTATCATTTAACATGTTTTAGCATAATTGACTTATTTTATTTTTTCATTTTATTCTTCCATACTTAATTGGATTGTTCATCTTCTTTGATGTTGTTGTTGTTGTTGTTATTATTATTATTTTATTTGATTGTTCATATTCTTTGTTATTATTGTGTTATTATTATTATTGTAGTTATTACCATCATTAGTATTATTATTATTACCATTATTCTTGTTTAATTTTATTATTTATATTTCTTATGCATGCTGAATGTTATGTTTATTCTCTTATGTTTTTTTGCATGTTGAATCTTATAATTATTATTTTATGCTTGTTTATGCATGTTGAGTTTTATTATTTTTATGTTATATTTTTTATGCATGTTGAATTGTTAATTTGTCAAATTACATATTTTTATTATGTCATTTTAATTGGCTTGTCATACATGATGTACTTTTGTTTGCCTTATTTTAATTGTTTTCATGTTATATGTTTAATTCATTTTTTTATTGCTAACTTCATTTTTATTTGTGTTTTTATTTTTAATACTTATTTTTATGTGTGAGTATTTTCCATACCGAGTGGGAGCCCATGAAGATTTGAAGATCCATTTGGGAGTTGTTCATCTCTTTTATTGCTTTTCATTATTTTTGATTAATTCATTTTATCATGTAATTTGTAATAAGTTTATTTAATTTTATTTTTATGCACGTTTAATTAAAAAATCACAAAAATATTTATATTAATTAATTTGATCTTTTTTCTAAATAAAAAGGGGACCAATGTCCTAATTTTTTCATCCAAAAATATATTGTCACTTTAAAATTATTTTCTTTAATTATGCATGAGAGGACCAATGTCCTCATCTTTAATAAATAGCCCGATTTATGTATGATTTGTATTTTATTTACAGATGGGGGTTATATTCCGCCCCTAGTTTTGTTGTAATTTATTTTTATGCGCTTTATTTTAATTATGCTCTTTGTCTATCGCTTTCTTTATGTGATTGACATGCGCTTTAATTAAATTGCATTAAAATTGAATAAGAAATGGGATGAAATGCTAAATCTAAAACTCAATTATAAACTTAATCAAGGTATGAATAAATGGGAAGTCTCGAACCATCTCTGGTCTTTGGGCTCAATGAGGCGAGAGGACCATTTCAATGTTCCATTGGAATGGGACTTCCAAGACACCTCTTATGTCCCGTAAAAAGGATTTAACTTGCATAGTCCTAGGCTCCACGAGGCGAGAGGGTCATCCTAATGTTCTATTAGGATGGGACCTCCAAGACTCCTTTGGCTTGCCCAAAATGGACATAGCAGCACTGTCTTAGGCTCACTGAGGCTAGATGAACTTTCCCAATGTTCTATTGGGTGGTGACTCCATGAAACCTCCTTGTGGCCCAAAATAGATGCCCTTGTAATTTCTTACAAGTTTTATGAATCTCTCTCGATCGCCCTAAAAGCGGGCGTTTGAGGCAACCCGGGGTTCGACGCGTGTCACAAGGAGGCTCTAATAGTAGTTTCAGTTTCTCTTGTAACCATACCTAAAAGATAAAAAAAAAGGGGAGAGAGAAATCAGAAATGCGGAAAACCAAATTTATTCTTGGGGATGTCATGTAGAGCATTGGCTGATTTTTAGCAATAACAAAGCACTAATCCCTTGATATTATATACCTTGTGCTTTATATTTAACTTTCATGCTTTAAAAAAAAGCCGCTAGAATGGGTGGGTCCACTTTAACAAAAAATGAGGTACAGGGTTATGTGAAAATCTGAAAGGACGCATTTTTTGCTAAAGGAAAGCTAGTATGAAAATCCATAAGGGATGTACTACCTTTTAAAAGAATGACAAATGCTTACCTAGAGTAATAAGAGGCTTTCGGTGAGGAAAGCAGATGGGTTAGTACAGATAGTGTCCAAGCTTAGGATTGTCTTAGCAAGCATTAGGGAAAATGGAGTCAGCCCGTGATGTATGCTATCTACAATCCCGAATAACTGGTAATCGCTAATCAACTCCTTAAAAACCACCATCAGATATCTGGAAAAGCAAAATAGTTGAACAACACTGGCTTGGTATGTAGTTACATCAGAGAAATCTTCTAATGCCTCAATCAACGGTTCCAAAATAAAGGTGACATCTCGGGGAGCCAACTTAGCTGCAGCTGAAGGTGAAATACCTAAGGTCAGTGTTGTATCCCTTGCATGAATCAATCCACAGCTCAAGATGCAGGGTAGTGTGCCAGGAGAAAACCTTGCTCCGATAATTGTAACAAATTCTTTGGGTAGGGGGCACAATTCTTGATAGGTAAATCTAAAAATGTGGAACCGGGGGTTCCAGAAGCAAACCGCAGCCAATAGAAGGTTCCTATCCACTTTAACCCTCCTCAAAAATTTTAAGCCAGAATAAGGGGTCAAAGTGGTATTTTCCCAAGTTCGGGGGTCATCAACAAAATGGTACATTTTGCTAGGGGTTGATGTCGACATTCTCAAGACTTCGGGGCCAAAAAATTAAATATAAGCAAAGAAAGGAAAAGAAACGGAAAGGAAAAAGGAAGAGAAAAGTGGAAAATACCTGGAGGAAGGGCTCTGACCAAAAACCAAAAGAAGGAATGCACAAAATCCAAGGAAAAGGTGACTATTTATAGAAGGTAATGACCGACGGGCGTGGCTCGAGCGAGTCACGGCCAGCCCATCGATAAACCTTGGACTGCCTAGGTGGATTTTATTGCAACATTTTCTCTGCATGATTCAAACATTTCACGTGCATAAATCTTTTACGTGTATTTTTGCCATGATAAGTTTTGTAGGGAAATAAATTTGATGGATGCAATCATACATTAAAATTAGGGTGCAAGATAGTATTTTAAATTCAGTCAAAAATTGTCCTAAGGTAAAACTAAAGTAAAAAAAAAAATTAAGAATACGAAACGACCGACAGGCTTGTGGGATAGCCCGCCACACGCTCCATGCACGTCCAGCCCATCGGTCATGAAATCCTATATAAGGCGAGCTATTACCCGTCTCTTCACTTTCTTCTTCTTCTTCTTTTCTTCTTCCTTCTTTCCTCTGCGCGAACCGATGCTCCCTTTCAGTTTTCCTACATTTTCTCTAACATTTTTTGTCCGTTTTGCGCACCATTTACACCAAAACGTTCCTATGATAGCCACGCACGTACGAGTCTAGTTTTTAGCAATTTATTTCATGTATTTTTTCAATGTCGTTCGTAGACTCATAGGTTGTTTTTCAGCAAATTATCTCTTCTTTGAATTCTTTTCTTCAATTTTGCATTCTAGATGCATTGTAGATATACATGCTAAGAAATGTAGATAAAATTGGGTCTTTTTTTTCCAGTTTAAGTATTGCACACTACCAATTCAATAAAAAATATATAAAATAGTACGTAAAAAAAATTATTAGTTATAATTAATTATTTTTGTAGAGTTATTCTATTTCTGTAATTGCAAATTAAAGTTATTAGGAGTAGAGTAAAACAGTAAAGTAGGATTTTCCATTTATATATAATTGTGCCTGTAAAATTATTGTTGGGGCCTAAGACCTGTTGATTGCACCTTTCATGTAGGGGGTTAGGCACATCCCTACCGGGATGATGCCGAATTTTTTTCGGTTAGGCAAGTCCTAGCCAGAATGCTGTTGAAATTTTGAAAAAATGTCAAAATGTAAATATTTTACAATTAACATATTTTCAAGGCCTAAACTAACTCTTTTTTTTTTCAGGATGCCTCCGAGATGAAATGTCCCCCGGGACCAGCCCGAGCCTCAGGCTCCAGCATGGATGACCCCCGATCTGAGGGAGAGATTTTAGGACCTAGCTCACGTCTAGTTCCGTGCTAGTCGGTACATCTCTAGGCCCTTCCTCCAGCACATGGGGATATTAGATGAAGTTGAGGAACTTCTAGAGGCAGCAGGGTGGACTGAGTTTCTCCGACCGTCATTCTAGACTCAGCTAGAGATTGCGAGGGATTTCTTAGCCACACTTCATTACAGAGGGTTTTAGAGATCGGACACCGAGGAGGGCATTATGCAGTTTCGGGTTCGAAGAGACCACTTTAGCATCACTCGCAGGGTCTTTGCCTAGGCAATGGAACTTCCATCTGGAGTAGATGTCATGATGCAAGAGAGGGCAATCCGAAGGTAGTATTGGGAGGCTATTACACTGCCAGGAGCCTCATATGACCCTGACACGGCGAAGAGCACCATGCTCTTATCGCAGGCCTTGAGGTACATACATCGAGTGTTATCTAGTTCTTATCTTGGCCGAGCGAAAAACCCTGGATCCGTCAACGGCGCCGAGATTTGGAGTTTGTGGGCAATGGTAATGGGTCGGTAACTTAATATTAGCCATGAGATTTTGGCTAATTTGGTTAGACTGGCACGTGGGACGACTCCTTTTATATGTGCTAAGGGTGTGATCACTAGGTTGCTGACATACTTGAGAGTTCCCCTAGCTGACTTTGGGCCTCTATTGGACGAGGATGTTTATGTTAATTTAGCTACAGCCTAGACTATGGGGATGATAACTCAGATGACTGTTTGTTTTGACGAGTATAGATTGCTTGCAGTAGCATAGACTAGATGCCTCTTTCATCTGTCTCCACTTCAGTAGGACCCAAATGTCTCAGCAGAAGAGGTCCAACTAGAGGAAGACTACCCACAACTGTAGCAACCCGAGGAGGAGCAGCCTTGTACTCCCCAGGATTAGGGCATAGACATAGACCTGGATGAGATGATTCGCACTCCAGCTTCTCAGCAAGGCCATATGGAGATGCCGACTCTTGTTCCCCCTCCATCATCAGTTCAGCAGTCAGGTGTTCGGGTAGAGAGGAGATATCACCCTTATAACTGACCTGGACACTCGGAGGCATTTACATCTACTTCTCCTCTACCACCAGAGTCTCGTACGGAGTCAACACAACCCAACATATAGTCACCTTCTCCATCTGCACAACAGGATATTATCTCAGCAGTGATTGTTGCCCTCGCCGCCATGGATTAGCGTATGGAAGAGAGAGATAGGGTGTTAGGTGAGCGCCTAGACAGACAGGAGAGGCTCATAGAGGATTTGAGGCAGGGTCTGAGTGCCTCACAGGCAACGACAGCCCAGAGGATTAATGAGGCCCTTGGGTCTTTCCTTTCCCCTTTTTAATTGTTTCCATTTCTTTTTCTATATTATGTCTTTGCATTTTTAATTTTAGGTATTTCATTAATATTCTTCTACTATTTTGCCATTTGTTATGCTTTTAATATTTTATTTTAACATTGCTAATATGTTAGTCTATTTTGGTTTTATGAATTCTATTTTGTTGAGTATGGATGGTAAAGTGAAGGCTCAAAATTAGGTTAATTTGGAGACATCATCTTGGTTCATTCTTCTCACCCTTTTCTTTATTAATTAAGCTTTTTTTGTTGCTCTCCACTTTTATTTTTCTGTTCGTTAATATAAAAAACACAAAAAGAGTTTTATAATTAAAACAAGGGTTGCTTTAATAAAATGGGACCAAAGTCCTAATTTTTCCTCTAATGAATTGCCACCTAAAATCTTTCTTTTAAGTATATATGCGAGAACTAATTTCCTCACCTCGAATAAATGTCCCATTTTATGCATGATTTATATTTCCTTTTATTGGGGTTGTATTCCGCCCCTATTTTATTGTAAGCTAATATACTTTTATTTACTTTATTTTAATCATATTATTTATTGCTTTCCATTATGTGTTTGAATTGCACTTGAATTAAATTGCATAATTGTATGAGAAAAGGATAAAAATTTAACTTGAAAACTCATTTGTAACTTTAACCAAGGCATGAATAAAAGTAAAGTCCCGAACTCTCTCTGGTCTTAAGTTTCATGAGGTTAGATGAACTTTCTTAATGTCCTATTAGGGTTGGGGATTCCAAAATACCTCTTTATTGCCCAAAATAGACATATATGCATTGTCTTAGGCTCAATGAGGCTAGATGAACTTTCTCAATGTTTTATTGGGTGCCAACTCCGAAACACCTCTTGTTGCCCAAAATAGATGCTCTCGTAATCTTTACAAGTCTTACAAACCTCTCACGAATACCCTAAAAGCGGGTTTTCGAGCCACCGTGGTTCGGTGCGCGTTACACTTGTCATCCTTTTGGAACTAGAATTTTTCCTACAAAGGCTAAGAGGTTAAGGCTTTATTTCCTTCACTCTTGGCTATCGCCTTTTTAGCCTCGTTGTCTTCCCCTTTTGGATTGACCATTTCTTTTGAACTTGTTGTCAACTTCTTAGGGCATTCTGACGCAAAATGGCCAAGTCATTTACATAGCTAATATATATTATCTCTTGATGCATTTATTTTTTTTGTCCTTATGGGATCAGGGCCTTTGCCCTTATTCTCTTTCTAATTTGGTTTAAGAGGACATTATCTCATAGGATGTCTTTTTCTCTTACATATCCAGTATATCTTGTTTGTAGGAACAAGATACATCCGCAAGATTATAAAGTTCATGTGAAAGAGAGTCAGCTATTACATTTTTTATCAAAAGGAATATATTCAATATCAAACCTATAATAGCTACCATTTTTGCAACTAAGATTTCCTTCTCACGGATTGGACAACTCAATTATGCACCTTTGAAACTTCTAGACCTATACTTATTGATAGTTTCTGGCTTCTTTTATTTTATTTTTAAAACTACACCCCAACTACTATTTGAAGCATATGTCTCTAAGGCTAACTCATTTGCATGAAAAGGCAATTTATTTATCTTTCTTTTACAAGAATTATAGCTTCAATGGCTTCATTATCCCAATACAAAGGATTTTTATTAGATGTTTTCTTAGCCATTCTTCCTAGATATTTGGATAGATCTTTCGCAAATTGTCTGGAATAGTTAGCAAGTTCACAAAATCTTTGTACTTGCTTCTTATCCTCTTAGTCATCTGAGAATTGAGTGATTTTTTAAAAATATGGCTTTGTAGCCAAATCTTAGCTTTTGCAATTTCAATCCTTAAAAACTTTACCTTTATTTTAAACCATTCTATCTTTTTCTTAGATAAAATCATGCCTTCTTTTGAAAAGACATCAATCATTTGTTTAAGGTGACTTATGTGCTATTTTTCTGTGTTACTGAAAACTAGCGAATTATTTATATAGACCACACAAAACTTTTTTAATGCTTTAATTGCATTATCCATTTTGCGTTGAAATATGCCTGGGGCATTTTTCAATCCAAATGGCATAACCCACCATTTATACATCCCTTAAGGAGCATTGAATGATGTTGAGGGTATATCTTTCTTCCATGTTTAACTACTAATAACCACTTTTTAAGTCAAATTTAGAAACAAATAAAAGGTTGTTTAAGACTTACTTGGTCTCTGACATCTCTTGCAATAGGAATCTTATAGCTATCGTCTTTGGTAGCTTGATTTACCTGACGATAGTCTTGTTAGCTTTGAATTTTTGTTGGCTTTGTCTCGATTACCTAATGATAAAATCAAGGCTTAAAAGCCTTGAGGGATGATTTCCAACAGCACAGAATGCTCAAAAGCCTTTTAGGGACAGAACGATAATTTTATGCTAGGTTGAGTTTTAAAATAATAATTTCTCATAAAATGGACTATAAATAGTAAAAATGAGTAGGAAATAAAAAAAATTTGATATAAAATAAGCTATAATCGGACTTGAAATGACAAAAACATAACTTTTACAAGTCAAAAACACCTCTAAAAGACTGAGAATGGCTAAAGAACATAACCAAATGATGGAATTTTAACACAAAAATTTTATATGGACCTAGGACCTAAGGACACCAGACACCAATCCTTTGTTCCCACACAGGACCTTGAAAATAGGTGGTGTGGTCGGGGAAGCCTGGAGCCACAGCTGGTCTTCCTCGCACCTGCATTGGCCCTCTTAGCGCTAGGTCTGTCCATAAAACGTTTGCATTTGGATTTTTATCTCATTTTGAAAGATCTTTTCTTCTAGAATCTAACCCAAAGTACCATTTTATAAAGACTTCCAAATTATTTTTCCACATAGGATAACACCCTAAGGTAAAAATTAACCCAATTGGGAAGATTTTAAGCCCTTAGAGCGCACTTTACTCAACCTAAACACCTATAAATAGGTTTATTCCCCTTTGCAAAAGAGAAAAATTTTTATGCAAGAAATTATAGAAATTTAGAGAGGTTTTAAAAGATAAATTTTGAGAAAATAATAGAAAAATATTAATAAAAAAGAGAGGCAAGATTATAGGGTTATAAGCTTGAAGTAAAAACTCAGAATTAAGAAAAGAGCAGAAGTGCTGTCGAAATCCAAAGGATGATTCGAGCATTCTAAGTAGACGAAGTACTACAAGAAGGAATCTCAAAGCATTAGAGAATGAAGGAACCTACTCTGAAGGTAATATTAAAGCTTAACCCAAAAAATTCTTGTTTTGATTTTCAATTGCATATATATTCATCTCTCTTTTGTAAAGTCTTTACCTAAATCGGATCTTTAGCTTTATTTTATGTTTTAATGTAATTCTTAAGAGAATGGTATAATTAATCAATGATCATAATTGTGTTATATTTAACATAGTAATTTTATTTGTGTGATCATAATAATAATTAGCATGTAAATATGTAATTTTAATAGGATTTTTGATATGTTATTTGGTTGTTGTAAATTTCTTTTAATAAATCATCCTTTAATATATGATAGTTTATTCTTAAGTAATAATTATAGTATTGTAATAGTATGATGTTTGTGATGATAAAATATTTAGAAATCTAGGTTATTGGTAATTTTTATTGTCTAATTTAGTATTGGAATTTTATAGTAAAATGCATAATTTTAGGTTTAATTGCTAAGAATAACAAATAATTGGATAATTTTGCATGTAATTAAAATTGGCATAATATAATATACCTTAATTGGAATAATTGTTTAGTAATTAGAATTATTGCTATTATCATATTCTTGTATTTTAATTTTATGCTTTTTATTATTCTAATTCATTCATGCCATGAAGGAAAATACTAATTAATTCATTTCTTTGTTTATTTATTGCATACGTGAGCATGAGTTTTGTATGTTTATTTAATATTATGTAAATTGCATAAGATTTATTTTTAGCACTGCATTCATGCATATTGAGATTTAATACAAATACTAAAAGCGACACTTAGATTACCGGGCATAGAAGTAATTCAGCCAACGAATCCAATTCTCAAATGGCTAATGAATCGGTTTCTATTTATGGTTAAAACACTTATGTTGGTTCGTTTTATCCTCAGATGTATACTCTATTTTTGAGATCTATCGTCTCACTGTTGAGATTCCGCTAGCGAGAAGTATTGCACTTCTTAAACTATTGTCTTGCACTAAATACTACTTATATGTGGTCTATTTATGGGTTTTATATTAGCATTAATACCATGGACTATATAACTCGAGAGCATACCAACTCAAGGCTATGCATTATTAGGCATAGCTCATTGAGGAAGAGTTATGAACCTCCCCCTTTCAGCCAAAGCCTTGTGTCATGAACCTTAAAACCATCCCTTAAGACTCTTTTGGATTGTGTTCTATGTGGAACCTTTGACTGTTAGTCTAGTTTGGACCTACTTGTCATGCTATAAGACTTCTTGAGGAATAGTTCAATCTATTCCTAACAATAGTCAAAGTAGCATCACAAATATCTCTAAATAATGACCAACTATCAAAGTTATATTTATGCTAGAACTTTTTAAAATAAGCTCGAATAGTTGAACCCAATCCGAGTTAGCTCATGACACCTCAAGAATTGTCTAAAGAATATTTTCTTTTGATAAATAGAGAAGATATCATAGTTAATTTCGGAATAAACCCAGTTATTTTAGTTTATCTCTGTTAACATGATTTTAGGAATATATATCTGTACATATTTATAAGGCACTTGATTTTAGGAGATTTAGCATAATTCCAGCAATTGTGATTCTTGCCATATTTGACTCTTATTCTCATGTATGAATAAAGGTTGTACCTCTGTAAATAAGATACAGTGTGAAATACACAATTCGTGTACCATCTCTGCTAATAATCTCAAAGATCGGAGTAGAATCTATATATCCCCTATTGGAAAATGGACTAAGCCAACCTAGGATACTAGACACCTTGAGCGAGAGTGATAAGGGTGGAGGTTACTTTTCATTATGAAACATTCATCCATTGCATCTTATACATACATGACATTAGGCTAAGAATAACCCTTGAAGCCATCATAGCTACGACTAGTTGGATTCGTGATAAGTCTGAAAGGCTATCCAAGATCGTTGTAATAGTAGATTCAAGCTTTAGGCTAAGCATTAAGCCAACGATGGAATTTTATAAAGGACTCAAATAGTTCTTGACCAAGATTACTCAAAACTCATGCTCGAGCCATTAAAACTAAGATAGATGAAAAGATAGCCATTGCTATTCATCCAATTATAGCTGCTAAAACAAGTCAACTGTTCTGTCTGGCTCCAACTATAATTTCTGGGTTCAAGGAATGAAGAGTTTTTTAATAGGTCGCAAGCTTTGGCGTATTGTTACAGGAGAAATAACTAAGCCGTCAAAAGGGAAGGATGAAACTGATGCACAATTCTTAGAACAATTTGAGGATCCGGACAATAAAAATCATCAGATTATCACCTGGTTCTGCAATACCTCTGTTTCATCCATTCATATTAAATTTGCTGATTATGATTCTACAAAAGAAATCTAGGATTTCTTGGTTGCTCGGTACCAGACCACTGGTCTTGCTCACTATTATCAATTATGGACTACTCTTCATAATTTGAAACAAGAAGCAGGTCAGTCTGTGAATGATTTTCTTGCCCAGGTTCAACCGATTTGGAATAAACTCTCTCAGGCCAAAATCAGTGAAGATCATCTTCATCTCACTCAAGTTCTCATGGCTCTTCGACCAGAATATGAGGCTGTTCGAGCATCTCTACTTCATCGCAGCCCACTCCCATCATTGGATACTGCTATTCAAGAGATTCTTTTTGAAGAAACTCGTCTCAATTTGGACAAAACTCCTCAATTTGACACAGCTCTTGCAACTACTCACTCCTCACATCATAAATCCAGCACACAAATCTATAAGAATTGTAATCAAACCGGTCATATTTTTGCTTATTGTCCTACTGTAGAATGCAGATACTGTCATGGTTATGTTCATATCCTTGAACATTGCCCCACACGTCCTCCAAAACCAAAAGGTGGGACTTCAAAGCTTAAAAATGTCTCCAAGCCTAGATCTTCCTCTGTCACTGCTGTTACTGCTACAAAAGGTTCTACTGCGATCACCATGAGTGATCTTGAGGCTCTACTCAAACAGGTTATATCTTCTAATCTCCCTGCTGCCATGTCTACTGCTCCGGGTAAATCTTTTTGGCTTTTTGAATCTGCCTGTTGCAATCATATGACCTCTGATCTTTAATTTATGTCTTCTCCATAATCTATATCTTCCTTACCACCGATTCTTACTGCAAATGGCATACCCATGAACATCACACACACTGGTCATATGTCTACTTCAAAAATTCATCTTCCTGACACTTATTATATCCCTAATTTAACACTTAATCTTATCTCTGTTGGTCAATTGTGTGAAAAAGGACTAAATGTTATTTTTTCTCCACTTAGTGTACAGGTCCAGGATCCACTCACGGGACAGATTCTTGGGACGGGTCGCAAGGTGGGTCGATTATTTGAGCTTATCTCTTTGCATCTTCCTTTGCGACTTATATCTGCAGCTATAATTCCCAATTTCTCCATTCATCACTGGCATCTTCGTCTTGGTCATGCCTCCGCCAGTAAACTTCAACCTTTAATTTCTCGAGGATTATTAGGATCCACTAAGTTTGATTCTTTTAATTGTTTACATTGTCAGCTTGCAAAACAACCAGCATTGTCTTTTTCTAATAGTGTTACTAATTCAAACACTCCTTTTGGTTTGATTCACTCTGACATTTGGGGTCCTTCTCCTATATCCTCAATGACTGGTTTTCGTTATTTTGTGTTATTTATTGACGATTATTCTCGATATACTTGGATATATTTTTTGAAACAATGTTTTGAGTTACCAAAGATTTACATCACATTTGCAAATATGATTAAAACTCAGTTCTCTTGTGCCATAAAAGTTCTTCGAACAGACAATGCCATGGAATATCGGGATTCTTCTTTACTTCAGTTTCTAAGTCAACAAGGCACTCTTGTTCAACGTTCTTGTCCTCATACTTCTCAACAAAATGGGCGAGCAGAACGCAAGCATTGCCATATTCTGGATTGCGTTCGTGCTCTTCTTCTCTCTGCTTCATGTCCGAAAAAATTTTGGGGAGAAGTAGGGCTACATGCTGTTTATAATATAAATCGTCTTCCTACCTTAGTTCTCCAAAATTTATCTCCTTTTGAAAAATTATTTGGACAGCCTCCTGACTATTTAATCCTTAAGCCATTTGGCTGTGCTTCTTTTATTCTTTTACAGCCTCATGAACATACCAAATTAGAACTGCATGCTCGTTTATGTTATTTTCTTGGTTATGGTATTGAACACAAAGGGTATCGTTGTTGGGATCCTGTTTCAAATAAATTACGCATCTCTCGGCATGTTACCTTTTGGGAAAATACAATGTTTTCTTCTCTTTCTAAATTTCATCACTCTGTTAATACTGATTCTCTATTTTTCACTGATCCTTCTAATGGGTTGTTCCCTAGTCATGATACAGGTAATGATCGCCCACCCCCGCCTGTGCCTATTGAACCTGCACCGGATGTTGATCCTATACCTGTGCCTGTCTCTCCTTCCCTTCGTTGTTCTGCCCGGGTAAGAGAAACTCCTCATTATCTTTCTGATTTCCATTGTTACTCTACTATTGCAACCCTTCATGAGCCTCGTTCTTATCGTGAGGCTAGTACTGACCTTCTTTGGCAGCAAACTATGACTAAAGAACTCCAGGCTTTAGAGAAAACTCATACTTGGGATTTAGTTGATCTTCCAGCAAATAAAACCCCTATTGGTTGCAAATGGGTCTACAAAATCAAGACTCACTCAGATGGAACTATTGAACGCTACAAGGCACGCTTAGTAACGAAAGGATACACTCAAGAGTATGGCATCGACTATGAAGAAACTTTTGCTCCGGTAGCTCGCATAACATCTGTTCGTAGTCTTTTGGCCATTGCTGCAGTTCAAAAATGGAAACTTTTTTAGATGGATGTCAAAAATGCCTTTCTTCTCTAGTCTTATCTGGCTATTCTGATGCTGATTGGGCGGGTGACCCAACGGATCAACATTTTACAACTGGATATTATTTCTTCTTGGGTGATTCTCTTATCTCTTGGCGTAGTAAAAAGCAAACTGTTGTTGCCCATTCTCGTACTGAGTCTGAATATCACGCTCTTGCTGATGCTACATCTGAATTACTTTGGTTACAATGGTTATTAACTGATATGGGTGTCACCCATTCTACAGCTACTATGCTTCATTGTGGTAATAGTACTGAGTCTGAATATCTACGCTCCCACCTTGAGTTTGAGGGGGGGTGTTAACATGATTTTAGGAATATATATCTGTGCATATTTATAGCGCACTTGATTTTAGGAGATTTAGCATAATTCCATCAATTGTGATTCTTGCCATATTTGACTCTTATTCTCATGTATGAATAAAGGTTGTACCTCTGTAAATAAGATACAGTGTGAAATACACAATTTGTGTACCATCTCTGCTAATAATCTCAAAGATCGGAGTAGAATCTATATATCCCCTATTGGAAAATGGACTAAGCCAACCTAGGATACTAGACACCTTTTGAGCGAGAGTGATAAGGGTGGAGGTTACTTTTCATTATGAAACATTCATCCATTGCATCTTATACATACATGACATTAGGCTAAGAATAACCCTTGAAGCCATCATAGCTACGACTAGTTGGATTCGTGATAAGTCTGAAAGGCTATCCAAGATCGTTATAATAGTAGATTCAAGCTTTAGGCTAAGCATTAAGCCAACGATGGAATTTTATAAAGGACTCAAATAGTTCTTGACCAAGATTACTCAAAAATCATGCTCGAGCCATTAAAACTAAGATAGATGAAAAGATAGCCATTGCTATTCATCCAATTATAGCTGCTAAAACTAGTCATCTAAAAAATATTAAAGATGGGTCCAACAAAATGACAGGAAAGGAAAAGGCTATAAAAGAAGCTATTGGGAACTTTAATGCCTTTGAAGAGTATTTGGCCTCTAAAAAAGTAGCTGACAAGAAAGGTCATTAGGTATGGAGGATCGAATTTAGAAAGTTAAAAAAATAGTGGGGAACCAAAGCAACTCCGATATCGAAAATCTTACGACCCTCATTATAACGGGTGAAGAAAGATTGCTAGCACGTTTAAAATGCCTAACATAAAGACATTTGATGGGACAAGAGATTTAAAAATGCATGTATGCCAATATGCTACTCTCATGAGCAATATCGGCTTCACTAACAAAGAAATCACTAAACTGTTTATGCTTTCATTAGCATAAACTCCTTTGAAGTGGTACAAGAGCTTGGAAAAGTTAATCACCTAAGATTGGGCAGAACTGATTAGGGCATTCACCAAGCAATATTCATAGATTACAAATATTAAAGTGTGTTTTCATGATCTGGAATTGAACAAGTAAAAGAATGATGAAAGCGTTTTAGACTTTCTCTTAAGAAGGAGAAATAAGGTAGCTAAGATGAAGACACCACCAAATGAAAGGGATCAAGTCCATATAGTGATGAACCATGCTTCGCCTTACATAACTAACAAGCTATAATATATGCCTTTCAAGGCCTTTTCTGATGCATATAAGGAGACAGTCAAAGTCAAAAACATTGAAAGAAAAAAGAAGCAAGCTCTATACTAAGGTAGGAATGAGCAAAAATGAAGAAATATTATGTCTGCTTCCAGCAAAAACCGCCCAAGCACTAAGAACAACCCACTACCAAATCATAATGCGGTCTCACTATAATAAAATATTCTAGCCATTAGATCCATGCTTAGCAAAGAAATGGTATTGTCCTCGACCATAAACTTAATCCAAAGTTATGACTTTAAGCATATGGGACATCAGTGATGATGAAGAAGAAACTAGAAAGATGCCGGAGTCATTCTAGAATGATTTTAGTGATGAGAAAGCTCTAGAAGTAAAAGGACTGGTAACTTTTAAGCTGAAAAGAAAAAAAGGATGCCAAGGAAACTAAGGAAAACCTAAATTTCTCAAAAGAAGATGAAGATTTGGTCTCTAAGCAGTTAAAGAAGACACAAGCTCATGCAAGCATTTGGGATCTCTTGATGGCTTCAAAGAAGAACAGAAGGGTTATGGTTAAAGAATTGTGTTTCAATCGAAGCCGCTCCAAAAGAAGTGGTTAATATAAAAGAACAAAAAACAGGAGTCAAAGAAATTTTAAAGATCAAGAGCTTAAAGCTGGACGAGACGTAAACACTGTTGAGAAAAAGGTGAATAAATAAATAACTGCCAAGATAAAAACGACACAAAAAATTTACGTGGAAAACCCTCTTGTGATTATAGAGGGAAAAACCACGGGACAAACTCCGAGAAATCTTCACTATGAAATAATGAGATTACAAACAATCTCTCAAGTTTTAGTAATAACTTGAGGAATACTCTCACAAAATTACACCCTCACAATTTTGTGGAACACTTATACTCACTCTTCAGCTCTCTCTCTCAACTGAAGGAATACAAAGAAAATTGAGATTCTTTCGATTAAAAATGAAACTAAATCACTCTGCCTTTTATAGGCAGAGCAAGCAAAAATTGTTGACCTTTTTTTTTTCTTTTTCGCCGAATTCTTTGAAGCCATTTTCTTTGATGAACAGTAGCCATTTTATTTGACGAAACAGTAGCTATTTTCTTTGACCCATTTTTTCTTTGTTTTGCCATTTTCTTTGACTTTTCCTTTTTCTTTTTCTTTTGGTTGAAAAACTTTATCAATTCTCCCCCTTTTCAACCAATCAGGGAAGAATAGTACTGCAAAACTTTTATTGCAAACTCATTCCAGCAAGCTTGGAACACAACTCAAGCTTCTGACTAGAAATCACTTTTGTCAACATGTCTGCTCCATTTTTGTCTGTGTGAATCTTCTGAACCTGAAATAACTTCCTCTCAAGTGCTTCACGAATCCAGTGATATCTGACATCGATATGCTTTGTTCTGTAGTGGTAAGTAGCATTTTTGCTCAGATCAATTGCACTCTGACTATCACAATGAATTACGTACCCTTCTTGCTTTAAACCCAAATCTTAGAGAAAATTTTTCATCCACATCATTTCTTTTCCTGCTTCAGTGAGTGCTATATACTCAGCTTCGGTTGTAGATAGAGCAACACATTTTTGCAACTTGGACTGCCATGACACAGCTCCCCCTGCAAAAGTAAACAAGTATCCAGATGTAGACTTTCTATCATTAAGATCACCGACCATGTCTGCATCTGTAAATCCTTCCAAGACTGGTTTTCCTCTTCCAAAACTTAGGCACATTTCTGACGTTCCCCTTAGATATCTGAAAATCCATTTAATAGCTTCCCAATGCTCCTTTCCTGAATTTGCTAGGAAACGGCTCACAACTCCTACTGCATGAGCGATATCTGGCCTTGTGCATACTATCGCGTACATCAAGCTACCAAATGCTGAAGAATATGGAGTAGTTGATATTTTCTTCTTCTCTTTTTCTGAAGAAGGACACATCTCCTTGGTAAGTTTGAATTGCCCACCAAGAGGTGAAGAAACTGGCTTTGCTCCTTTCATATTGAACCTTTCAAGAATTCGTTCAATATATTTTTCTTGTGACAGCCATAGCCTTCGAGACCTCCTATCTCGGGTAATTTCCATCCCCAAAATTTGCTTTGCTGGACCCAAATCTTTCATATCAAAGACTTCAGAAAGTTCTTTCTTTAACTGATTGATCATTCTAGCATCTTGACCAATTATTAACATATCATAAACATATAATAATAAGATGACAAATTTCTCACCAAGAAATTGCTTGATGTAAACACAGGAGTCTGCTGTTGTTCTCTTGTACTTTCGATCCATCATAAATGAATCGAACTTCTTGTACCATTGTCGAGGAGCTTGCTTTAGTCCGTACAAGCTTTTTCTCAATCTGTATACTAGATTCTCTTTTCCTTTGACCTCGAACCCTTCAGGCTGTTGCATATAAATTTCTTCTTCTAGATCTCCATGAACAACCCACTACCAAATCATAATGCGGTCTCACTATAATAAAATATTCTAGCCATTAGATCCAGGCTTAGCAAAGAAATGGTATTGTCCTCGACCATAAACTTAATCCAAAGTTATGACTTTAAGCATATGGGACATCAATGATGATGAAGAAGAAACTAGAAAGATGCCGGAGTCATTCTAGAATGATTTTAGTGATGAGAAAGCTCTAGAAGTAAAAGGACTGGTAACTTTTATGCTGAAAAGAAAAAAAGGATGCCAAGGAAACTGAGGAAAACCTAAATTTCTCAAAAGAAGATGAAGATTTAGTCTCTAAACAGTTAAAGAAGACACAAGCTCATGCAAGCATTTGGGATCTCTTGATGGCTTCAAAGAAGAACAGAAGGGTTATGGTTAAAGAATTGTGTTTCAATCGAAGCCGCTCCAAAAGAAGTGGTTAATATAAAAGAATAAAAAACAGGAGTCAAAGAAATTTTAAAGATCAAGAGCTTAAAGCTGGATGAGACGTAAACACAACTACTGACCATAAACATGCTGATTGCAATCGCCAACCATTTTATGCATTAAAATTTAGATAGGATTATCAATGAAAGCATTGATGATGTGCTTAAATAGTTTGACTTGTTTAATGATGATATTTTTACCTCTAAAATCAATAAAATGAATTAGAATTTTGCTTATTTGTTTGAAGTTTTACAAAATGGCACTGCATATTACAATTAGTATCTCATGAGCATATTCGACATAAATAATATTAAAATCACTGAATTTAACCTCAAAAAGAAAGTATTATTAGCTCTTGATTTATCCCTAGAAGAAAAGACAAAACTAGAAAGACTACTCACGCAACATGAGAAAGCATTTGCATGGACATATAGAGAGAGAAATTGCTCAACAATTCATTACTACACCACCAGATGCTCAAAATGGGTGAATGCATCCAAAATGGGTTGAAAAAATAAAGGAAAATGTGTAAAAGCAGATAAATGCCAAGGTTTTTAAAGTGGTAGAATTCCCCACATGGTTAGCAAATGTTATTTTAGTAGTAAGGAAGGACGGATGGATAAGAGTCTATGTAGATTACAGAGACCTGAATAAAACCTATCCTATGGATGAGTTCCCATTCCCTCACATCGATGTCCTAATAGATAGTAATGCTATGTGTGCTCTATATTCTCTAATGGAAGGCTTCTTAGGATACAATTAGATATTAATCATTATTACTAATAATTAAGGTCAAGATGTCCTTCATCACTAAACAGGGGACATATTGTTATAGAGTGATGCCATTCGGAAAATGCTAGAGCAACTTATCAATGAATGGCCATCATATTATTCCATGACATGATACATAATGAGGTGGAAGTCTATGTGGATGATATGATTGTGAAGACAAAAACCCAAAAGGAATAAGGAATGGCTTTGGAAGAATTCTTGACCGGAGTAAAGAAGTACAATTTAAGGCTGAATCCTAAGAAGTGTGTATTCAGTATAACTTTAGGAGAGTTACTAGGGTACATTGTCAGTCAAAAAGGAATTGAAGTCAATCCAGAGAAATTAATGGTCATTCAAGAAATGCCAACCTCAAAGATGGAAAAGAAAATTCGAGGGTTCTTCAGGAAGATGCAGTATACCGTTCGGTTCATAGCAAAACTCACAGCAGCTTGTGAACCAATTTTCAAGCTGCTCGAAAAAAATTAGCGACTAGAGTGGACGGAGGAACATTAAACAACAAAAGAGTATCTACTGTCCTCACCAATTTTGAAGCCACCATGCCCAAGGAAGCCTCTGATCTTATATTTGGTGATTAAGGAAGCATTAATAAAAGCATTACTGACACAAAAAGGTGACAAGAAGGTGATAACTGGGTCAAATACACATAAGTTGAGAAGATCTACATAGCCATGACATGGGCCATCAAGATATTAGAACATTGCTTTCGTTCATACAAAGTAGTTGTGGAAACCAACACAGACCCTTTCAAATCCTTGTACTCAGCATCTTCATTAGTGGGAAGGCTTAAAAGATGGATGGTGAAACTGCAAAAGCACGACATTGAATACATGATCAAAATGATAATAAAGGGAAGAATAATAGCATAATTCTCCGGACAACACTCAATAGCGGATGACTCTGAATGTGAATTGGAATTTCCTGAAGAACACTTGGGGGCAAATAGACATTTAAGGCTGGAGAATATTTTTCGACAGCATTGTAAATCAAAATGGAGCAGGAATTGGTGTGATCCTTATTTCACTAAGTGATGACATGTTACCTTTGGCACAAAAGCTGAAGTTTAAAGCCACCAACAATATGGCCAAATATGAAGTATGCCTTTTAGTCTTGAGCAGCTCCTAGCCTGAAGGGAAAAAGAAGTAGAAGTATAGGGAGATTCCATGCTGGTTGTTTAGCAGCCAGAAGAGAAATGGGAGATAAAGGATGATAAGTTAAAACCTTGTCTGAAAACTTTGAATGAGATCCGTGCAAATTTCAATGTCATTCAATTCTGCTTTATCCCCAGAAAGGAAAACCAAATGGCATATGTGTTAGCTTTTCTGGCCTTTGTATGGAAAAATCTTGAGAAAACATCCTCTCCACCCATCATAGTAATGGCATCCAACAAACCATTCTATAAGGAGAAGGATTTAAAGATTAATCAAGTAGAAGATGAACAACACTCATAGCATTAAGATATTCTAAATTTCTTAGAGAAGGGAATAACACCAAAAGGAGTGAGTCCCAAGGAACTACTAACATTGAAAGGGATGGCAGCTCAGTGTATCTGCTTTAACGGGCAACTATACAAAAGACATCCGAGTAGGATCCATCTTAGGTGCTTAGACAAGAGAGAGGCTCAAAAAGTAATGGAAGAGATTCACAATGGTGTATGGGGTCCCCATATGAGTGGAGTTACATTGGCCAAAAAAATCATAAGACAACGATATTATTGGTCAAAAGATGGCAGCAGATTGCTATGATCTAGTGTGCAAGTGCCATGACTGTCAAATACATGGAAATCTAGGTTATATTCCCTGAAGTAAACTTACACTACTCACATTGCCATGGCCATTTGTAGCATGGGGAATAGACATAAATGGAGAAATCAAACCAACATCAACAAATGGACACCGCTATATGGTGGTGGCAATAGATTACTTCTATAAATGGGTGGAGGCGAAGTCATTCAATAAATTAAGGGCAAGGCAGATGAACAAGTTTATTAAAACACAACTAATATTTTGATATGGGATACCTCATCACGTGGTCACGAACAACGGAGTTTAATTCTAGGCAAAAACTTAGGAATTTTTTGCAAAAATATGGAATATTAGACCATAAATCATTTCCTTATAGACCACAAGCTAATGAAGTTGTTGAAGCAGCCGACAAAGATATCAAGCAAATTTTGGCAAAAATGGTTGTCAACTACAAGATAAGGCAGATAAACTACCATATGCTTTTTCAAATTATAGGACAACAACACTGGCATGGATTGGAGAAATGCTATTTTCATTGGTATATAATCCGGAGGTGCTATTACCAGTGGAATTAAAAATAAAATCTCTCAAAATCATACTCGAAGCTAACATGCCGAAAGTTGAATGGATGTGATCAAAGTATGCTCACTTGATTTTAGCTAATGAGAAAAAGCTATAAGCGTTAGAATGGCTTGAGTATTCAACAGGAAGGTCAAGTCCTATAAGATAAAAAAAAAAAGATTTAGTTCTCAAAAAATTGAGATCGGGAGTACAAAATCCAAGAGAAAAATTGAAGCCCAATTGGGAAGTCCTATACCTTATTAAAACATTATTGATGAATGGCACGACGTGATTAACAGACATGGAAGGAAATGAGTTCAAAGAGCCGGCTAATGTGGATAGGCTAAAAAATAATATGTGTATGGAGAAATTAAGTAGATAATAAAAGTTATAAAAAATATATGTGCTCATCTGCATGTCCATTTTGGTATTTCATGTCATTTCATTTGCATAAAATAAATAAAGCATAATTTTGCATTTATCTTGTACAAATGACATTTTTGAGCAATTAAAATGTTCATGGACAAAAAGAACTTCCTATGACTTAAGAAAAAGAAAAGAAAAAGTAAAAAAAAGGATAGAAAAACAAGAGAGAAAAAAAGAAGAATGATTTTTTTTTGGGCAAAAAATGGACTAAAAACATAATAGACGATTAGCTTCAATGCTAGGCATCTTGACAATAATGCTAGCCATCATTAAGCATCCGTGGATTCTGGACTTCAATTATTTCTCATATTTGCTTCTGATTTTGGTATTTGACGTGAGCAAATAGTTATAATTAAACAGAAAATTAGAAAAAAAAAAGAATATATAAGTCATAAGAGCATTTTATTAAGTCCAAAATTGCTCAGAAATAAACTTACAATATTGAAATATAAATTCTAAATTGAAAAGTTTTAAAGGACATAATTAAAAATATTATTTTGAAAGAGGTAAAACAACATCATCACTCTAAATCAACATCCAAATTTTCACCAAAACAATCCAATCTTTGATTTTGGCCATCAAACTAGTCTTGATACTCAGTGGAAGTAGTGAGAAGATACTCCAACATGTCCTTATAATAGTCCAATTTAGCTTGGACCGAATGCCATGGCCATATGTTTTTTGTCTTGAATATGAAGCTCAAATTCCAACACCCACCCTTCACATTTGGCAATTCTTATGGCATACCAACTAATTTTTCTAAGCCCATATTGGCAAAAAAGGTGGGTTGGGGCATACCAGCTAATTTCTCTAAGCCCAATCAAGATGATGGCATTGGAATGGAAGGCTCGAGTCATAATTGATAACTTTTACCAAGGGCATGTGAAGTAAATTTTTCTGTCTTCCATATACTGGTAATATAGTTCACCCATTCATTTATGGAAGAACGCGTCATTTGAAGAGGTCTATAGCAATGATAACGAAGTTGATAGGCCTGCAAGTCATCAGTTGGAGCAATGATTTTCAATTTCTCCTCTAACAATAACTATAAAGTAAAAGAAAGTCAAGTTAGAAAACTTAATTAAAAGAAGATGAAGATGAAATAGAAGAGTATAGGAGAAATAGTATAGATTGGAAGGTATACCTAAATGAGGAGTAGACTTCTAGACACCCTAGCTGAAGAATTCATAGGACGCGGTCCAATCCAAACAATGTCTCAGCCAACACCATCAGGATGAAAGTCTCACCATGACGGAAACAATGGAATAATCGCATAATGACAGTCTCCTTTCCCATTTGCTTGCACAAGCAAAAATTGAGCAATCAAACAATACACAATAACATTAATTTTGTTAGTGTTCTCATAACGGAGAATATAAAGCAAGCCCTCCAAATTAAGTTCATATTCCCCTTTTAATTACTAAGTGATATTGGCTCAAAGTTATATTAAAAGCATCGATTAATTGGTCGGGATAAAGTTGATAATTCATAGGGATAATGGGTTCAACATCATTTTACATGGGGAGGGAATAAAATTCCTCAATTATAAGACATATTTCTTGAGATCCAAACCAGAAAACTGTTAGTGGTTATGCCCTAAACCAAATATTTGAACCTTTGTGTGATGTTATATTTTCATTTATAAAAGGGTTTTCTCAACATTAATATATTATTGGCATGTTAAATTATAATAATGTTTATGAATAATATTTAATATTATTCTAATTATCCCTAGTCATTTATCACTAAAGGAATAATGATAAATTAAGGCTGGTATGGGTTTGATTGATAATCATGAAATAACTATATATGGTGTATAAATCAAACTTGTAGGTACTTGTTAGAGAACAAGATACTGGATAGACCCGTTACGAGACCACTACGTGGGTTAGTGCCATAAGTGAACTCATAATAATTATGTTATTGAATACTTAGACCTGAGATTATCACCATTTCGTACATAAGGAACATCATATTTTGATATAATCAAACATTATCTTTAATCAGATAATTATAAAGCTTATGATTGAGCATAATGAGAATTATGTAGATAAAAGTGAATAGTTAAGATGGAATTTGTCCCTCTCTTTTGAGAGAGATATCTATTAGGCCTCTTAATAAGTAGGACTGAGAAATGCATGACCATGCTCAAATGAATTGATAGAGTGATCAATGTTATTTGATTTTATTAGTCTACTTACTAATAAAAAAATTATATGTTTGAACAATATAAGTATGACATTGACTATGACTTGTGTTCAAACAAGATATCGTGTGACAAAAATATTATAGCATGTTCTATTTGTTAGGTAATATCAAACTATTAATATTTATATTATTTGGATAGTCATAATATCTTACTAAAGGCCACGTATAACTTGTGGGCTTATAATGAGATTGAGCCCAATACCAATATAATATGAAGCTAGTAGGTCGCACATCTAGAACGTAATGAACGGGCTAAGCTTTATTTGGGCATTTCGAATTTTTAATATGTTAGATATAAAATTCAAAATAATTTTAGAGATAAAATAATATTTCTTATTATTTGAATAAGAAATAATATCTCTAAAATTACTCTACACATTAGCCACAATGTGTGGCTATATGTATGTATGTATATATATATATATGTGTGTGTGTGTGTGTGTGTGTGTGTGTTTAAAAAGCCCTAATTAACTATTAAGCATTCTTTGTTGTCTTTTGAAAGAAAAGAGAGAAAAAGAATTCATTCATTCTTTTTCTGGCCACCGTTTTTTGAGAAAAAAAAAGGATATAGAGAAAATTAAACCCTAGTTGCAGTGAAAGGATCTAGCACCCTTGCTGTCTCGTTTGCCATTCATGTGTGGATGCCATTAGAGGGTAGTTGCTCCTTAGAGCAACACCTGGAATTCAATTTGACCTTGGAGCAAATTGTTTGCATTTGCATAGGAAGTATCCAATCCGAACATAATCAAGGCAAAATTGATCATTTTTACGCACCAACAGGTTGGTAATTGTTAAACCATTTTCAATCAATTGAAACACATGGATCCTGGGTTTTATTTTATATTTTGATGCGTGTGAAGAAACAGAACCAAAACAGAGCCAAAATAAGGGAATCAAAATGGCTAATTCCTTAAATAAATCTTAACAGCTAGTTTTTTTATTTTATTTTCTAAATTTGTGGCCCTAGAATTATGGTTACCGTTTTATAACCAGCCACCCAATGTTCCTTTTTTGTTTTTTCTTTAAACTCCTGTGTGTAATATATTTATATGAGGATTCTCCTCCATCTTTTCAAGGAATGAGATTTTGATTTACTTGAATCCTCTTCATGGTATCAGAGCCTTTACACACAAAAGAGTGAGATAGTAATCTTTCAATCCCATGGCTAATTCTTCTCTAACTACTAAACCTCTTCTCACAATACAGAATTTTCATCAGTGTTCCAGTCTAGTGACCTTGAAACTCAGTCAAACAAATTTTCTTCTTTGGAAATCTCAAGTAATTCCATTAATTCGAAGTCTTAGAGTTCAACATCATCTTGAAGATGATAATGAACCACCATAAAGGATCCAATCTTATGACAAGGAAGTGATTAATCCAGCTTACAGCACTTGGCTTAACAATGATGGCCTCTTGACCACATAGTTACTAGGAACCATTGCTGAAGATGTTCTGCTTGACTTGGATGATACAACAACTGCCTTTCATGTTTGGAAATTTGTTGAGGATAAGCTCTTACCTAGCTCCAAGGCAAAGGAAATTCTCCTAACTGATACTCTCATGTCTCTTACAAAAGGGAACATGACACTTGATGAATATCTTCGTAAATTCAAAGGTCTTTGTGATAACCTTGCTGCCATAAGGAAACCTCTTGATGGAGGTGGTGAGTTTACATCAAAATATTTTGAAACTCATTTACAATAATGTGGTATTCAACATCAATTTTCTTGTCCTAACACCCCCGAGCAAAATGGTATAGCCGAAAGGAAACATCGCCACATTGTTGAGATGGGATTAACCTTACTTTTTCAATCAAAACTTCCAATGAAATATTGGGTTGATGCTTTTCTTACCTCAGTTTTCATTATTAATAGATCGCCAACACATAAACTCAAAATGGAGTCACCATTCTTAAAACTCTTTGGTACTAACCCCAATTATGATAATTTAAGAAGCTTTGGACGCAGGTGTTATCCCTATCTTCGCAATTATGGAAACGATAAATTTTCTAAAATAACATATCCCTGTGTTTTTATCGGGTATAGTTCTATGCACAAAGGATATCATTGTCTTGACACTCAATCAAATCGGGTGTATATCTCCAGGCATGTGGTGTTTGATGAAAGCCAATTTCCTTTTGATAAACACACCGAAGATGTCAATAAAGCTTCTCCAGAATTAGTGTCCTATATTGATCAAGAAACTTGGATTCAAAAAGGGAACCAGCAGTTGACACTCCAATAGAGCCAATAAATCCTTGTCTTACAAGGTTACAAATTCTTGATGACACAACAGCAAACATACCTGATGTTGCCCAAACTAAAGCAACGGTGGACAATGTCATGGATAATTCACAAAGAGAGGCAACAATAGTCCAAAGAGCAGAAAATTCACTCACCGAAGTGGGAATCCCAAAAGAAGCAGACTTGGATCAGGATATGCAAATTGAAGAAAGCTCTCATGACATTGATGTGAATCAACAAGTCGGTAACCTCTACACCAACTTGAACCGATTTCACAGGATGACTCAATGCAAAATTACTCTTCTTCATCTTTGTCAAATAACTATCGAGATATCTTAGATAATTTAATTATTGATATTCCTCTTACGGGTCCAATGAATGAACAACAACATAAGATGATAACACTACGCCAATTAGCTCAAAGACCTGAGCTTGATCTTGAATTAGCTATGGCAACACAAAGAATAAGAGAGAAAAAGAATTCTAAACCTGAAGCACTCACATGTATGACTGATATAGCAGAACCCACTTCATTGAAGAAAGCTGTCTCCATTCCTCATTGGTACAAGGCAATGAAGGAAGAACTTTCAGCACTCCACTCAAATAAAACATGGTCTATTGTACCTAGACCTGCACACACCAACATCATAGGATCCAAATGGATTTTCAAGACCAAACACAACAAAGATGGTACCTTGGATCGTTATAAAGCACGACTAGTCACTCAAGGCTACACCCAAATACCAGAAGTTGACTACTATGAGACCTTCAGTCTTGTAGTAAGAGTCACTACAATTCGAATCGTTCTTGCTATTGCCATAACATCCAAATGGACATTGAGACAGCTTGATGTGAAAAACACATTCCTTCATGGGGAATTAAGCAAAACAGTCTTTATGGAACAACCTCTAGGATTTAAGGATTCTCAACTCCCTCACTTTGTGTACAAGCTACACAAATCTATTTATGGGTTAAAATAAGCCCTGAGGGCTTGGTTCGACAAATTATCAAAATTTCTTATTCACTTTGGTTTTAGCTGTAGTAGTGCAGATTCTTCGTTATTTGTTTTACGAAAAAATTCGATTATTATTATTATGCTAATTTATGTTGATGATATTGTGGTAACAGGGAATGGTAACTCATTCATTCAGCAAATTATTGATGCTCTAGCACGAGAATTTGCTATTAAAGACTTAGGACGATTGCACTACTTCTTAGGAATAGAAGTTTAATACACAACCTCTGGCATCCATCTCTCTCAAAGCAAATATGCTAAGGATATAATTGTCAAAGCTGGATTGGGTGCAAGTTCTTATTTCAACACTCCTATGGCTATGAAAGTTCAACAAACAGACAAAGATCATACAGCATTTGAAGCCAAAACTTATCGAAGTCTAGCTGGGGCTCTTCTTTACTTAACTCACACTCGGCCAGATATTGTTCATGTTGTACACAATATATGTCAAAAGGTACAAAATCCTACAATAGGGGATTTCAAATAAATCAAGAGGATAATTCGATATGTTAAAGGGACGCTGAATTTTGGTCTTCAATTCACTGAACAAAGCTCTCTCAACTTGTATGGCTTTTGTGATGCTGACTAGGCTGAATGTCCTATAACAAGAAGAAGTACATCGGGTTATTATGTATATCTTGGAAGCAACTGTATTTTTTGGTCTTAAAAAAGGCAATCAACTATTTCTAGGTCTAGTTCTGAAGCAAAATACAGGGCTATGGTAGTGGCTACAGCTGAACTTACATAGATCACATTCATCGTACGGGTTATTGGAATTAGTTTGCATTAACCACCACAATTATTCTCTGACAATTTAAGTGCTTTATACATGACTGTGAATCTAGTTTTCCATTCTCAGTCTAAACATATTGCCATTGATTATCACTTTGTAAGAGAGAAAGTTGCTATAGGAAACTTGGTTATAAGATTTGTTCGATCTTCTCAGCAAATAGCTGACATTTTTACTAAACCATTAGCTAAAACTGCCTATCAGGGATTGCATGACAAGCTTGGAGTCCATGTTCTCCTTCCCTCCAACTTGAAAAAGGGTGAAGAAACAGAACCAAAATAGAGCCAAAATAAGGAAATCAAAACGGCTAATTCCTTAAATAAATCTTAACAGCTAGTTTTTTTTTATTTTCTAAATTTGTGGCCTTAGAATTATGGTTACCGTTTTGTAACTAGCCAACCAATGTTCCTTTTTTGTTTTTTCTTTAAACTCCTATGTGTAATGTATTTATATGAGAGGATTCTCCTCCATCTTTTCAAGGAATGAGATTTTGATTTACTTGAATCCTCTTCAGCGTGCATATTTTCAATACATCCCGATAACCTAACAAAAACACGTTCGCAAGGGTCCCAAAACTTACAAGCAGCCCTTAATAATTTTATATTCAAAGGTATTGAAGCTAAATGCTTAGATGTCCCTAATCCCATCCTTTTTAATTGATGTCAATCACCACTACTCAAGCCTTGAAGGATTAGATTAAGGACATTATAAGTATGGATAGATGTGATTAATTTAAATGAGAAAAGAATAAGAGGATTCTTTGCTCAAGGGTGAGTTCTCAAAGCTTTAAGGTCCCCAATTTATAAACAAATATGGCTCGAAAAAACTCCTAAAAAAGTAGGATTCTCATTCCAACTTGAAAAAGGAAAAATATGGCAATTTATTACCAAAATAAAGAGATTTCATAAAAATTTGACTGAGATGGGCATGATATCTCAATAATTTGTAACATTAGTCCCGAAAGACTAGTTCCATAAAAGGACCCATCAACATCGATACCAATACTAGTATTGTTAGCGCCACCCATGCTAACGATTGTGCTACCCAGCCAGTGTTGGTGCTAGTGGTTCCATTCAGCCAAAATGGTGATTTTTGAAATAAAATTCATACCCGAATTAGATAAACAAAATTTGTACTCGAAATATTACAACAAAAATAAAAGTACTATTTAAAATTCATTTATAACAATAATTCAAAAGGCATAAGCCTTCAAATATCAATAGTCCTTTTAGAATTAGAAGCATGAAATAAGTCCGAATTGATATGAAGCTTGGCAAGCTTCATATCATTGATGGTGTTCTCTTCCTCCATATGCCCACACAGTCCCAAGACAGTTACATATCTCAACATGCTCCAAATATACATCATGCACAAAACCAATTGTAGTAATTAGACCACATTTTATACATATATGAATGCAGTCACACATTATTTATACATATAGATGCATCCTTGCTCCTTATGGCAATCTCCCCTTTCAAGCTGATGATGTGATCATCAGCATATTCCAAAGACGACTTTGGACATTTCAAGAAAAAAAGAGAAAGAGTTAGGGAAATAAGAAAATGACAATATGATTAAATATCAACTCACATATTGAGTCTCAAAAGGGATGTATTGGTCCAGTTTCATAGCCCAATCACTGATAATGCTAGGGGATACATCATGACGTGAAAGATCATTAGCCTCAGGATCCCCGTAAGAGGAACTTACCACCTGTGACGCGCGCCGAACCCGACAACCCAGCAAGGGCCCTCGCTTTGAATCCGCTTTAGGATTCGAGGTATGAAGGTTCGCGTCTTTTGATCATGGGGGCCATGAGACATCATCGGTGTATCCCTCCTAATAGAACATTGGGGAGAATAACCTAGCCTATTAACGCCTAAAGGCACCTTTGAGGTATTTGGAGTCGCCACCCAATTTGCGAGAAATTGGGAAAAGGTTTCTCACCTCTAACGGTCTAAACCAGAGATATGGTGTCCGGGACTTCCCTCTTATTTATGCTTTGATTAACTATAAATGGTTTTTTTAACTTCTTAAAATTATATCTCTCATCTCATACGATCGATGCATTCAAATTAAAATGCGCATATCAATCATTCGAGAGCAATAAAATAAAATAAAAGCAACAGATAAAGTGATAAATGAAAGCGATAAACACGCAAGCACGCAATTACAATAGAAATAGGGGCAGAATACAACTCCAATAAAAGGAGGTTAAAGATGTAAGTGGGACGGAATACAATCCCCGAAAGATAAATAAAGTTTCCCCAAAAATTAATTACAAGAGCCCAAAAGAAAATAATGTACATAACTTTAAACACTCACGCAAAATCAAAATAAAAGAACATACATAAATCGGGGCATTATTTAAGGAACGTTGGTTCCTTCGCTCTTGTTCGGAAATTAGGAACATTGGTTCCTTCGTATTAATTTGAAGAGGGTTCGAAGAGTCATTTTTGATTGCTTGAATTAAAAAACCGGGATGAGTGATCCCATTTTTGTAGAAAAGTTGACTCTTCGTTTTAATTGTGACATTTTTATTGTCGGGCTAAAATAAGGGACATTGGTCCCGATTTTATTGGTGAAAATTCCAATTTAATTATAGAAATATTTTTGTGATTTTTTATCGCACGCGTGCACGAATAAAAAATATATATTTACAAGTAACACGACATAAAGAAAGGGTTAAGAAAGATCTCACCGAACCGGAGTACCCGCCTACGCGTTGCGACCCATCCGGGGAGTCACGGGGCGCTCACATAGCCCGACTCAAATTAAAACTCATACAAAAATTAGCATTAAAAATATATTAGCAAATATTCTAAAAATTAATCAAATGAAGGCGAAAGAATAACAATAATAAAAATTATGACGATGGTAATACAACAAAATAGGTTAAATTATCGAAAGTAAATAACACTACGACAATAAATAAGATGAATAATAGATATAATAATCATAATAAAACCATATAGTAATAATGATAGTAATGGGATGGTAATAATGCAAATAATAATAATAATGAATGACAAATAATATTAAAACAGAATAATCAACTAGAAATAATAATAATAATAATAATAATAATAATAATAATAATAATAATAATAATAATAATAATAATAATAATAATAATAATAATAATGCAAATAATAATAATAATGAATGATATGTAATATGAAAACAGAATAATCAATTAGAAATGATATTAACAATGGTAATAATAATAAAAACAATGGATGGACCAGATAGTCATGGTAATAGTGATAATGACAATATTACTACATGATGATAATATCAAATAACAAGGGTAATGATAACATAAATGGGGATTGGTGACCAACGGCAAAACAAGTAAAAATTAAACTATAAAATCAAATCAAATCCACATAGAGAAGTTGGACCAAAAGCAAGGCTAGGGATGTCAACAGTAGCAAAAATAGAAACTATTAACCATGAATAAATATGATAATAGCAACAAAAAAAATATTAACAACAATAAATACCTTACAAAAAATAAATGAGGATGAGTTCAAGAATATTTACCCTCATAATTTTTAGATTGGGGAAACGGTGTCCCAATCGATTTTCCTTGTCGGATTTGTAATGATAAATATTTGAAGAAAATGTAGAATCAAATATTTTGAAATAAAATCAATAAAATACTTTGGTAAAAATATTTTTGGTGGATGATTTGAGCAAAAAGAAATTAATTTTTCCAAGCCCAAATCACTCAAGAAAATGGATTATGTATGTTTTAAGAGCAATCCAAGATTAAAGCTTGAGAGAAAAAGAAAAAGAAGCTAAGGGACTAGCTGCTGGAGAGAAAAGGTTGAAAGAAAAAAACCTTCAAAATAATTGCCGTCCTCCTTGAAAATGAGGGAAAAATCCTCATTTAAGCTTGTCTTGGCCAAAAATGGCAAAAGACAAAAAATCTTTTATTTTTAGTTAATCCAAAATATCACAAAATGGTGAAACAATGGAAAATGTCAGACTGAAAAAAAATTCAGACTGAAAATAGCGAAAAAAAACGGACAGGCGAAGACCAGGAGGTCGCGCGGAGAGGGAAAGGGCGCGCGGGGCAGCCTGCTGCGCGCGTGGTGCCCCCGCACTGCGCGCAGCAGGCAGCTGCCTCGCGCGCAGGGGCTGCGCGCGAGGCAGCCTGCCTCGCGCGAAGGGGCTGCGCGCGAGGCAGCCTGCCTCGCGCGAAGGGGCTGCGCGCGAGGCAGCCTGCCTCGCGTGCAGGGGGGAGCGCGGCGCCCCCCACCTTGCGCTCAGGGGGGCCGCGCGGAGCCCCCCGCCTCGCGCGCAGGGGCTGCGCGCGAGGCGCCCGCCTCTGAGCGCAGGGGGGCGCGCAGCGCCCCTCGCCTCGCGCGCAGGGGCCTCGCGTGCAGGGGCCTCGCGCGCAGGCGCCCCTGCGCGCTGGGGCGGCCTGCCGCGCCGGCAGCCCCGCGCTGCCGCAAGCTGCCTTCGCGATTTTTTTTTTTATGTTATTTTAAATTTTGACACAAAATTAATATATTTTTTACTCCATCTTAATTTTTAATTTCCCCAAAAATATATAATTTAATTATTTTCCGAAAAACACATCTCTTGACAAGGAACGATTGATTCTCACCTTTCTTGCCGAAAATCGGTCTTCTATTTCATCATCGGGTAATCCTGATCTTGGACCGCCTCGGGACTCGGTGTCTACAGTTGCCCCCAATTTTGGGGAAACTTAGAACCTAGGTGCCTAAGTGAGCCAAAATTCAGAAGAGAGAGCGAGAGACGCGTACCTGAGGCGGTTGCTGTTCGGAACTCGGTCTTGCCAGCTTGTCGGCATCATAGGATTACTACTGGTCACATGATTGAGGAACGTCAGCTTATCGACGTGAAACCACGGCTGAGCGACTGATAAACACCAGCTTGTCGGTGTGTGAAGGCGCCAGACTTTGAAGAACGCGATTGATGAAACACCAGCTTGTCGGTGTGTGAAACCACGGCTGAGCGACTGATAAACACCAGCTTGTCGGTGTGTGAAGGCGCTAGACTTTGAAGAACGCGATTGATGAAACACCAGCTTGTCGGTGTGTGAAACTACGGCTGAGCGACTGATAAACACCAGCTTGTCGGTGTGTGAAGGCGCCAGACTTTGAAGAACGCGATTAATGAAACACCAGCTTGTCGGTGTGTGAAACCACGGCTGAGCGACTGATAAACACCAGCTTGTCATTGTGTGAAGGCGCCAGACTTTGAAGAACGCGATTGATGAAACACCAGCTTGTCGGTGTGTGAAACCACGGCTGAGCGACTGATAAACACCAGCTTGTCGGTGTGTGAAGGCGCTAGACTTTGAAGAACGCGATTGATGAAACACCAGCTTGTCGGTGTGTGAAACCACGGCTGAGCGACTGATAAACACCAGCTTGTCGGTGTGTGAAACCACGGCTGAGCGACTGATAAACACCAGCTTGTCGGCGTGTGAAGGCGCCAGACTTTGAAGAACGCGATTGATAGAACACCAGCTTATCGGTGTGTGAAACCACGGCTGAGCGACTGATAAACACCAGCTTGTCGGTGTGTGAAGGCGCCAGACTTTGAAGAATGCGATTGATAGAACACCAGCTTGTCGGTGTGTGAAACCACGGCTGAGCGACTGATAAACACCAGCTTGTCGGTGTGTGAAGGCGCCAGATTTTCCTGCGAAAACAAAAGAGATTTGTATGCAAGGGTAAGTTATGCACGTGCATATGCATATGTCATGCAGGATGCAGGTGACACCATTCATCTAAGTGGCCCAGTGGTCGAGGCGCGATAACTCTTGCTGAAGTGACTCATGGCTTCGTTTGGTCGATTATACCCCCAAGTGTCTGAAGGTGCTGTCCTGATTTAGGGACTTTGACTTATAATTTTTCAGGGAGGATTGCCCGATGTGTGTCTTTGCTTGAAAGGGGTTGCCCAAGGTAATGCCGCCTTATCGCTCCAAGCGTCATTGTTTTAAAGGTAGTGCGTCCCTCGTGGATTTTCACACTAGCTTTTCTTAGCGGGAGATGCGTCCTTGTCGGATTTTCACATAACCCTGTGCCTTATTTTTTGCCTGGAATGGACCCAACCCAATCCAGCTGCTTTTATTTATTTAATTTTTTTGTAGGGCAGACTGCCTATTCCCAGGTTTTCACCCTGCCCTTTGGCCTAACTTTTGCTTAGAGCGCCAGTCACGGTTTTCATCTCTAACGGCCTTTTTTTTTTTTTTTAAACCGTGGAATCTTTTCAATCTGTCGACGTTGACCGGCTTCCTGAATTCGTTCCCATCACTATCTGTCAGGATTGCAGCCCCTTTAGACAAAAGTTTCTTCAGAATGAAGGGTCCTTCCCAAGTGGGCCTAAACTCGCCGCGAAAGTCCGGAACCCCCGGCCTCACCTGTTAAAGACTAGGTCTCCTTCCTTCAATGGGTGTTTTCTTACTTTCTTCCCAAATGAGCGAGCTAGCCTTTTCTGGTAGATCTGGTTGTGGTAGTATGCCCGCATCCTACCTTCGTCCAATAGGTTCAACTGTAGTAGCCGCCGCTGGGCCCATTCGGCTTCGGGTAGCTGAGCTTCTGTTACCACCCTTAATGACTGGAGTTCTATTTCCATCGGTAGGACTGCTTCCGTCCCATAAACCAAGGAGAAAGGGATAGCCCCTGTAGACGTTCTGGCAGTGGTCCTGTAGCCCCAAAGTGCAAATGGCAATTTCTCTGCCCAGTCTCTATAGGTTTGCACCATCTTAGCCAATATCTTCTTGATGTTCTTATTAGCTGCCTCGACTGCTCCGCTGGCCTGCGGTCGGTAAGGAGAGGACTTATGGTGTTGGATGGCGTACTTCTTGAGCATCTGCTTAGTCTCAGCTTGGAACTGTACCCCATTATCTGACACGATGTGATGCGGGAGCCCGTACCTACAGATCAAATGTCGCTCGATGAACTTGGCCATTTCCCGGGCGCCCAACTTCTTGAAGGATTCAGCCTCGAGCTGTTTGGTGAAATAATCGATAGCAACCACAATAAATCGGTGTCCATCGGAGGCTGTCAGGTGTACTTCTCCTATAATGTCAATTCCCCATACTGCGAACGACCATGGAGATGCCAGGTTACACAACTCCGAAACTGGAAGGTGTCTCAGATTAGCGTATTGTTGGCACTCCTTCACATATTTAGAGCTGTACTGCATTGTCAGCCAGAAGAATCCTTGCCGCATTATTTTCTTTGCTAGGGCCAGACCATTCATATGGGCCCCACAGACCCCTGCATGGGTTTCCTCCACAACCATTTTGGCCTCTTTACCATCTAAGCATCTTAGTTATATGCCATCGACTTGTCTCTTGTACAACACACCATTTACGCTGATGAACTGAGTGGACAACTTCCGAATCATCCTCTTGTCTTTTTCAGTGGCTTCTTCTGGGAATACCGCCCTTTCCAAATGATTCTGGACATCATAGTACCATGGCTTTCCGTCCGTAGCCTTGACATCCCCAACTCATTCAGTCTCAAAGTATGGCTTGTCTGTACTAGAAATGTGCACAGGCCTCATGGCTATTCCCTTGGGGTTATCTAACATGGATACTAGGGTGGCTAAGGCATCTGCCAATTGGTTCTCATCTCGGGGCACGTAGTTAAAAGTGCAGACTCCAAACTGGCCACTTAGTTCTTTTAAACACCTCACATATGGCAACAACCACTCTTCCTTAACGGTCCATTCACCCCTGACTTGGTGGATTACTAAGGACGAGTCCCCAAAGACCTCTACTACTTTTGCCCCCATGGCTGAGAGTGCTTCTAACCCAAAGATGCAGGCTTTGTACTCAGCTTCGTTATTTGTGGCTTTATATCTCAGTTTCTTAGCTAAGGGGAGCTTCTCACCATCTGGGGTTACTAGAATTACTCCTATCCCGGCCCCTTTGTTATTTACTGCCCCATCAAAATACATCTGCCACTTCTGTACGGTGATGGCCACGACATGTTTGTCGGGGAATTCATATTCTAGCCGGTCTGCTTCAATTGGATGGTCGGCAAGAAACTCTGCAACTGCCTGACCTTTGATGGTCTTTCTCGTGACATACTCCTCATCAAATTCCTGCAGCAGTATTAGCCATCTTCCCATCTTCCCTAACAACGAGGGCATTGCTAGATTCAGTGAGATATCAGATGCAGTCGTCGACGGATTTTCGGGGTGTGTTCTCCTATGCGGGCTTTGTCAAGCTACTTTCTGTATCATTGCCCGACGTGCTCGTCAGCTCGGGATGACCCAGGACCCAGCTAGGGACCCATTATCATTCCGGGGAGGAATCCTTTCTGCAACCTTTACCTCTCGCTATCAGTATCTTTGGAGCCAACCGTCGGCGAAAACTGTCATACCCCTTTCGGTACCCATTCTGTAACTTCTATTGGTGAGTGCAAAAGATGGATACTCAGTCCGGCACCTGACAACGGGACACGACAACTTAGGCATCTGGCTGGCGAGAGCAGGAGTATAGTAGCCACTTAAATTTTACTTCCTATAAGAGAACTGGGAAATGATGAGTTGAACTGCTTTTATGTATTTGCAAAAACTGTATGCATTTCAGCATGATTTCTCCATACATGATCATTATTTAACATGGATTCAGAATACAAAATTACATCTAATCTCGGAGTGGATCTTGTAAGCATCAGACTCCTGTTTCCAATCAGCCCTCACGGGTTTTCTTGATTGAATATTCTCTCTCTTTTTTTTTTTTTTTTTTTTTTTTTTAAGTCTCCGCCATGGACCCTCCTTCAGTTTGTCAGCATTGGTTGGATTCGCTTTCATCTTCATCTACCGGGGGGATCGCTGCTTCTGAGAGTGGCTCCCCTTGGTATCAAAGTCTTGGTCTTAGCCCTTATGCAGACTGGTCGAGGTGATGGGTTCCTTATTTGGGGTTTGGATATGAAGTTTCGCATTTGGCCTTTATTGGCTTTGGCGGTTTGAACCCTGGGATGGCCTTTCGATGGTTGAGACAGGGTGACAGGTTGGGCTTGGATGATCGGGGGTACTTTTATCGGTTTTGGTGGTTTAAGCTTTCGAAATGGTTTTCGACGGCTGGGATTGGGTGGATGGTTTGTGGGTTAGCCTTTTAGATCCTTTTCAGTAGCTAAGAAGAATGACAATGTACAGGCATGTGTAGATCAACAGGATTTGAGCGAAGCTTTTCTTCAAATAGTATTCCCTTGCCCCCTGATCAATTCTCTCTTTTCTTCTCTCTTCTTTTTTTTTTATTTTTTTTTATTTATTTAATTTTTTTTTTGATTTTTTTTTTAATTTAAGTTTTTTTTTTATTTTTATATTTATTTTTATTATTTATTTTTATTATTTTTTTTTGCTACCCAATTTTTTGTTTTACAAGCTTTACTCAAGTCCTCAATTTTACACATACGTGCACTTTTTATCTTAACCACTAGGACCATGTTGCTCAATCTAGTCGGGCATATAGTTTTAGCAAGAATTTTGGCTATAAGGGTTCTGGATGGTTAAGAGTCGATCATAATTGTTTTTGGGGTACACATTTCAAATGGTTGAGAGGAAAGGGTTCACGTTGTTTGGTTTTGATGAGTTGTATTCTGGTGAGTTATGTTTTCTTCGTGAAGGTCTTGAGTCTCATTCGCCTAACTCCTGATGTAGCTTTCGAAGCTTGATCTTATTTGGTGGCATCATATGCATCCTAGATGTCGTGGGAGTGCAAAGAAATGGCTTTCAACATTCGGTTCGTCGTCATGTTGGCTCGTGGAAGTAGTATTAATCTCAAGAATGTCCTTATCAATTTTCAGCATGTCATACCAGATCCGGGCAAAGGCTTTTTTTTTTATTATCTCTCCAGTTTTTATCTCACTTCAGGAGTCTCAATAGATGCTATCAAGATTTTCTTTGGGTTCTCCCAAAGTTCTGAGATTGAATGGAATGGCATTAGTTGAACCAATGTCAAATGCAAATGTGCCATGATTATGCATAATGAAATCATAAGAAACATCACACAAGATAGCAAAACCATCCATTTCATTCAAGAAAACTATAATTAAAACTGTCATCATTAAATAGTTCAGAAATAAAAAAGAACATCTAAATAGCTACTTCCTCCTTCTCTTGCCAACGCGGACGCTGCAGTCAACGGCCTATTATCACTTTTGGGAACCATTCTCCTCACTTCTCAGCTCCTCATCAATTAAATGTAGAATTTGCCTCCTCAGAATTTGGCACTCGTCAGTCTCATGCCCGGTAGGCTGATGGTAGGCACAATACAGATCTGCTCGGTGATTGGGGCGCCCTTGGCCCCTGGCAGGTTGGGCCGGCATTGACTGTATTTTTCCCTTGCTGACAAAATGAGCGAAGTGCTTGGATAGGGGTTTTTTCAGTATGGCATAGTGACTCTGAGTCATTCCGAAGGTCGGGGTCCTTATGGCTCTAAAACCTTCTCCATCGCCCCCTGTAAAACTTAAGCTCCCATGACCATCCTGGCAGCATTCAGGATCTGTGATCTGGTTGCTATCGATCAGATCCTGAATCTCGTGCCTCAGCCTAGCACAATTATCTGTCATATGGCCAGTGTGTTGGTGGTAGGCGCAGTACTCGCCTTCCTTGTGCCCGGGCTGCCCCCAGGTCTTTGCCAGCTTGGACGGTAATGGCTGTAACACCCCCTTTTTCGTCAGCCTTTCCAGGACCCAAGACAAAGGTCTGCCTAAATTAGAGTAACGCCTCTGAGCCATCTCAACCATTGGCGCTTTCCCCATCCTTTTTGTACCTCTGCTATCACCATAGTAACCAATTCCGAGACTTGCAGGGCTAGTAACGGCCCCATCGGGAGGTGTCCAGGTAGTTGCAAGCTTGGACCTCATGATCTCCTCCTCAAGATCAGCTAATCTCTTTCTAGTGTTTGCGGGACTGAGAGGACCCATCGGCTGTAAGGGCCCTAGTCCTTTCCCTCTTTCCACTTGCTCGATCAGTGAGTTGGGTGTCGTTTCGCCCCTAGGTTTAAGAGCGAATTGAGACATTACAGCCATCATCTCACACTCCTTTTTTGTCGTGGCTAGCTCAAATCGGTTAAGTGCAGCTGCAGTGACTTGAGCTTGAAGAATTAGTGCCGCGGCGTCCAACCTTTCCTTAATTGTGGCTGACAACCTCCCTTCAAGTTTTTCAAACTTTTCATCTAGTTCTCGGGCAATCATGACACGGGCCTCTTCAATCTGTCGTGAAGGACCAGCCATTCCCAATGTCTATGGATGCTCCGACTAAGACGGTAGATTTCTGCCAACCACTTCGAATTCTGCTTACTCTTCAGATAGCTATAAGGACCCCAGAACCTTCCAGGTGAATGGTGTATGATGGCTGAAAAATCAAAGGGGTTAGAATGATGCATTGATGACATGCGATGCATGAGCATGACGTGCAGCATTTACAACCACATGCAGACAGGTAGATCCTTCCAACCTTATCACTCCCACACACGGGGTTGTGCGGTCTCTTTCCTAGGTGGGCTTCATCCGAGGGTTAACAGGGAACCCATCAGACACGTATAGTGCACGGTGGAAAACCGGTAGCATATCAGTCTTAATCTAATGCGCATTCGTATGGGTTTTGGCCATTAAGTATTTGAGCAATTCAATTAAACCAAAGTGGGCCCAACGGGGCATGAAAGCCTTTGATAAAAGACCACTTGATTTGCTTGATTTTGTTTAATACGTGACGGCCCATATCACAAGCATTGTATTAAGGAACATACCACCTAGGGAAAGTTTCTACTTGCCAGTACATGAGCTTTGGTCAAGGTGATTTTACTTTAGGGCTACCCAAGCATGATCCCTGCCGACGGGTCTAACTCGTCATGAGTATAGCGACCGATCGGGTCGTCATTTTGATATACCAAAAGGTACAAGGCTTGGGCTGGTGATTATCCTTAATACTTTTCTACAATGAGTGAAAGTAGGGTCGTGCTTCGGGAATGCACCGGGGTAAGATAGGGACCAACTAGCGTAAGTCTAAGGCTCTAAAATGATATGATGCAATTTTCAAAAAGAGATAGAATTTTAAGTTTCAAAAACCCAATTATAAATTTTAACCAAAGCACTTTCGGAGTGAAGTCTCAAACACAAAGTCCCCAGCGGAGTCGCCACTGTGACGCGCACCGAACCCGATAACCCAGCAAGGGCCCTCGCTTTGAATCCGCTTTAGGATTCGAGGTATGAAGGTTCGCGTCTTTTGATCATGGGCGCCATGAGACATCATCGGTGTATCCCTCCCAATAGAACATTGGGGAGAATAACCTAGCCTATTAACGCCTAAAGGCACCTTTGAGGTATTTGGAGTCGCCACCCAATTTGCGAGAAATTGGGAAAAGGTTTCTCACCTCTAACGGTCTAAACCAGAGATATGGTGTCCGGGACTTCCCTCTTATTTATGCTTTGATTAACTATAAATGGTTTTTTTAACTTCTTAAAATTATATCTCTCATCTTATACGATCGATGCATTCAAATTAAAATGTGCATATCAATCATTCGAGAGCAATAAAATAAAATAAAAGCAACAGATAAAGCGATAAACATGCAAGCACGCAATTACAATAGAAATAGGGGCAGAATACAACCCCAATAAAAGGAGGTTAAAGATGTAAGTGGGACGGAATACAATCCCTGAAAGATAAATAAAGTTGCCCCAAAAATTTATTACAAGTGCCCAAAAGAAAATAATGTACATAACTTTAAACACTCACGCAAAATCAAAATAAAAGAACATACATAAATCGGGGCATTATTTAAGGAACGTTGGTTCCTTCGCTCTTGTTCGGAAATTAGGAACATTGGTTCCTTCGTATTAATTTGAAGAGGGTTCGAAGAGTCATTTTTGATTGCTTGAATTAAAAAACCGGGATGAGTGATCCCATTTTTGTAGAAAAGTTGACTCTTCGTTTTAATTGTGACATTTTTATTGTCGGGCTAAAATAAGGGACATTGGTCCCGATTTTATTGGTGAAAATTCCAATTTAATTATAGAAATATTTTTGTGATTTTTTATCGCACGCGTGCACGAATAAAAAATATATATTTACAAGTAACACGACATAAAGAAAGGGTTAAGAAAGATCTCACCGAACCGGAGTACCCGCCTACGCGTTGCGACCCATCCGGGCAGTCACGGGGCGCTCACATAGCCCGACTCAAATTAAAACTCATACAAAAATTAGCATTAAAAATATATTAGCAAATATTCTAAAAATTAATCAAATGAAGGCGAAAGAATAACAATAATAAAAATTATGACGATGGTAATACAACAAAATAGGTTAAATTATCGACAGTAAATAACACTACGACAATAAATAAGATGAATAATAGATATAATAATCATAATAAAACCATATAGTAATAATGATAGTAATGGGATGGTAATAATGCAAATAATAATAATAATGAATGACAAATAATATTAAAACAGAATAATCAACTAGAAATAATAATAATAATAATAATAATAATAATAATAATAATAATAATAATAATAATAATAATAATAATAATAATAATAATAGGATGGTAATAATGCAAATAATAATAATAATGAATGATATGTAATATGAAAACAGAATAATCAATTAGAAATGATATTAACAATGGTAATAATAATAAAAACAATGGATGGACCAGATAGTGATGGTAATAGTGATAATGACAATATTACTACATGATGATAATATCAAATAACAAGGGTAATGATAACATAAATGGGGATTGGTGACCAACGGCAAAACAAGTAAAAATTAAACTATAAAATCAAATCAAATCCACATAGAGAAGTTGGACCAAAAGCAAGGCTAGGGATGTCAACAGTAGCAAAAATAGAAACTATTAACCATGAATAAATATGATAATAGCAACAAAAAAAATATTAACAACAATAAATACCTTACAAAAAATAAATGAGGATGAGTTCAAGAATATTTACCCTCAGAATTTTTAGATTGGGGAAACGGTGTCCCAATCGATTTTCCTTGTCGGATTTGTAATGATAAATATTTGAAGAAAATGTAGAATCAAATATTTTGAAATAAAATCAAGAAAATACTTTGGTAAAAATATTTTTGGTGGATGATTTGAGCAAAAAGAAATTAATTTTTCCAAGCCCAAATCACTCAAGAAAATGGATTATGTATGTTTTAAGAGCAATCCAAGATTAAAGCTTGAGAGAAAAAGAAAAAGAAGCTAAGGGACTAGCTACTGGAGAGAAAAGGTTGAAAGAAAAAAACCTTCAAAATAATTGCCGTCCTCCTTGAAAATGAGGGAAAAATCCTCATTTAAGCTTGTCTTGGCCAAAAATGGCAAAAGACAAAAAATCTTTTATTTTTAGTTAATCCAAAATATCACAAAATGGTGAAACAATGGAAAATGTCAGACTGAAAAAAAATTCAGACTGAAAACAGCGAAAAAAAACGGACAGGCGAAGACTAGGAGGTCGCGCGGAGAGGGAAAGGGCGCGCGGGGCAGCCTGCTGCGCGCGTGGTGCCCACGTACCGCGCGCAGCAGGCAGTTGCCTCGTGCGCAGGGGCTGCGCGCGAGGCAGCCTGCCTCGCGTGCAGGGGGGCGCGCGGCGCCCCCCACCTCGCGCGTAGAGGGGGCGCGCGGAGCCCCCCGCCTCGCGCGCAGGGGCTGTGCGCGAGGCAGCCCGCCTTGCGCGCAGGGGGGGCACGCGGCGCCCCCCGCCTCGCACGCAGGGGCTGCGCGCGAGGCGCCCGCCTCTGCGCGCAGGGGGGCACGCGGCGCCCCTCGCCTCGCGCGCAGGGGCCTCGTGTGCAGGGGCCTCGCGCGCAGGCGCCCCTGCGCGCTGGGGCGGCCTGCCGCGCAGGCGCCCCTGCGCGCTGGGGCGGCCTGCCGCGCAGGCGCCCCTGCGCACTGGGGCAGCCTGCCGCGCAGGCAGCCCCGCGCTGCCGCAAGCGGCCTTCGCGATTTGTTTTTTTTTTATGTTATTTTAAATTTTGACACAAAATTAATATATTTTTTACTCCATCTTAATTTTTAATTTCCCCAAAAATATATATTTTAATTATTTTCCGAAAAACACATCTCTTGACAAGGAACGATCGATTCTCACCTTTCTTGCCAAAAATCGGTCTTCTATTTCATCATCGGGTAATCCTGATCTTGGACCGCCTCGGGACCCGGTGTCTACACCACCCTCTTCCCTTTTTTTATGAGAAGCCTACAAAGGAAGTATTGATGAATGTTTTGAACATAGCAAATAAAAAAAAAAGTTAAAAATAAAGCCATACATACTAAAGTCTCGAAATTGGCCTCTCCAACCCGCACCTAAGTCATCAATTGTGTGGCCATAAAGTCGTAGTAAGAGAGATCCTTATGGATAAAGGATGATCATAAGTACATCTCCTCGCCTCTTCCAATAGTCAAGAGGCAAAGTGGAAGCATTCAACATCAACTTAAAAGGATCCATTAGGACTAGACGAACTAGAGGGCTTAGTATCTAATAATAAAGAAGATGATGACCAGGAACTAGCATTTGCAAGAAGGCCCTTCAAGCATGATTCTCTAATCATACCTTTCAGTTGAGGTAAACATGGCTATGGATTAAGTGTGTTGAGGCATTCTCCACCAATCGAGTTGGGTTTACATGAGATGTTAAATGATTAAATGCAAAAAAGCTGGGAAGGTGGTAAAATAGTGAGTGGACTTAAATGCTTGAATTCAACTAGTTCAAGTGCATGTAAATAAAATACACAACACGATCCTAGCAAGACAAAGATCCTCCCCACCGTAAGAGGCAAGAAAATGCATCACAACTACTAGAGGCAGGGGAAGAGTGAGGAACGAAAGCCCAATCATAAGCCTAACTCTACAAAAAAAAAATAAAATAATGTAGATCACGTCAAAGGATAAAAGGGAATGATGAAAGTAAAAGAAAATTATTACTTCGATAATAGAAGCAAAACCCCAAAAGGTGTGCTTACCCTAAAATCCCTTATCCTGCTTGAGAAATAGGGTGGTTAAGGCAAAAGAGCCCTAATCCATATGGGATATGGCATCCAAATCTCGAAGAACAAGCACAAGGGAGGAATAGATGGTGTTATCCGAACTAGTAAAAAGAGTGGTCCCCAGAAATGCCAAAATAAAACCTTACACCATTTGATCCATGATCATGGTGCTAAGCTCACCGATATAATTCTCATAGAACTGGACAATACTAGCATTGTCGCAACGAGTGTGAAGTCTTCATGGTCAACATAAACCCAAGAAGTATGGTTATATATTCCTCTTGAATCTCAAGATAGAAAAGGCAGTCATTAAAATGATACGCTCACCAAGACACGAAATGTTAATGATGGCCACAAAATCAACAAGGGTAATGCCCTCCTCTTCGTAGGGAAGGTGGAAAGTATGAATGGTGTACCACCATCTCTCAATTAGAGCTGGTACATGCACAAATTCATCTGCCCAAGAGTCAAAGAAAATGCACGGAAGAAGCAAAAAAATATGGGCTTCTGGAAATGTTCCTGTACAACACTTAGGAGAGACCGAAATAAGCTGAATGAGGTCGAAGCCCCACCGCCCTTTTTTATTTCAACTTTATCCTAAAAAATGGGAAGATGGATCAAACAAAATGGAAAAGAGAATAAATAAATCATCATTCAATGCCGGCACTCCGGCACGCAGCACCAGTGCTAATGCCTGGTAATGCTATGCATGTCAATACTAGCCCACATCAGGCAGCATTATTGCAGACACCAGTATAAGTGCACGAATGACTAGCTAGTCTTTGACCCTATTGGGCTGACAATAGTATCAACTACATAAAATATGGTGAAAATACAGCATAAAATATGATGAAATTCAAATTAAATTCAGAGAACAAATATACCATGAACCATGCACAAAGTCTTTCTTTCAATTTGTATAAAAAAAAAAAGATTTATGGGAGACTAAGAGAAAAAGGAAAAAAAAAACCTATTGATTTTGATGTGATGATCGAAATGTGAGAGTCGAGATCCTATAACAATAGAATTTCTTCATCGAAGGAAAACACCTCCTACATAGGACAATGACAATAAAGTGGTTCTATGAAGGAGAAAGGCAGTGGATTCGGTGTTCAGGCCATTTTTATGAATGTAAGAAAAATGAGTGTGAAGCAAAGAAGAAAAGTCTAGAGGAAAGGATGAGAAAATGAGAATGAAGAAAGAGAAAGTGTAGAGAAAATTAGTGAAAAAGTTGTCACATGGGTTTATATACCTAGAAATGGACTCCAGTCATTTCCCACCATTCATTTTTAAAACACTATGTAATTAGGTGCTATTGAGACGAAATTCAAAATTTCACACAAAAATTGAAATTTTTTTATAAAAAATGTCAAAAATTATTATAAGAAAAATATTTAAATAATATCATAATATGTAAATGATCATAGTATCATAAAAAAAGACCAATCTGAGTCAAAACCGAAGAATAAGAGATGGATAACCTAACAAATGAGCTGGATGACCTTCCTTGCACCAATCTAGGTCAAAATTAAAGAATGAGCAATAGAAAATCCAACAAGGGAGCCGGATGACCTCTATTGAACCAATCTAGGTCAAAATTGAAGAAAGGGTGACGGACAACCCGACAAATAGGCTAAATGACCTCATTTAGACAAATCAGGGTCAACCTAGAAATGTTAGGCAATGAGTAACCTTGCAATTATTCATCAAAACAATGAAAAAGTCGATGATTTGGTGAAGGGCAATGAAAATCCTCTGTAGGAAAGGATAGGACCATGGAAAATCATATTCGATGAAAGGACAATGGAAAGCCTTATGGGAGATAGGCCAAACCTGCCTCAAATAAAAAAAATAACATAAATTATCGAGGTAAGTATTTCTAATTTTACTGTTTGCATTGCATGTTTTAAATTAAATACTTTAAAAGTTTTTTTGAAAAATATTTTTTCAAAACCTCCCTTGAAGTGGGAGCAACTATTAGCAGTGGATTTTAACTGGCTTGGTCTCAATTACCTAGAAATCAAAGTTTAAAAGCCTTGAGGAACGATTTTCGGCGAGCTAAAATTCTTAGAATGCTTAAAAGCCCTTTGGGGGCAAAACGGTAATTTTATACCAAATCGAGGGTTAAAATAATATTTTCTCATAAAAGGATTAAAAATTTACTAAAAATAGTAAAATGGACAGGAAATTAAAAACGATAAATTTTAACATAAAATAAGCAAGAATCAGTCTTAAAATGACAAAAACAAACCTTTTATGAGTCGAAAATGGTCGTAAAATACCAAGAAAGGCTAAAGGACTAGAGAAAACGATAGAATTTTAAAACAACATTTTATGTGGACCTACATAAGAACTTAGAGAAATCTGGCACCAGTCCTTTTTCCTAGACGGGAACCAGTAAACAGGTAACGGTGGCCGAGGAAGCCTTGACGCCAGCGCAAATCATCCTGGTATCGGCACTAGCCCTCTTGGCACTAGGTCTGTCTTGTAAACTTCTGGAATTGGGTTTTAACCACGTTTTGAAAGATTTTTCCTTTTAGAATCCAATTCTTTAGGGTTTGGAAAAATTCCCAAATTATTTTTCCACATAGAAAAACACTCTAAAGTATGAATCAACCTAGTTGGAAAGATTTTTAAGCTTTTGGAGTGCACTCCACTCAACCTAAGCACTTATAAATAGGTGTTCTTCCCTTTTAGACTACTAAGGATCTAAATTTGTGTTCCTACCAAAGAAACGTAAGTTTCATCTTGCATAGAAGGACAATTTTCTCGTTGCCCTCTTAAAATGGACCTCTTAAAATGAATTTCCCAAAATCATATATGCATCAAGTTCTAAGAATGCCAAAATCTTATCCATGACTTCTTTCCACCAATGATAACAAGTACCTATTTATCTTGATGTATAACTAGTTTTTCCTCATTTTCTGCCATTTTTAACATTACAGATTTGGCTAATGGTTGCTACCATTCATCAAGTAATGCATTCGGTCTTGCATTACTCATCGTTGATCTTGTGTCAATTAATACACATATGGAATAATCATAATAACTAGAAATTTGAATGTTACCTCAATATGTTTTGATACCTGCTTTGTTAAGGCTAAAAACATTTTCTGAGTCGACTAGGATAGGTAAAATCATTTCCTAGATTTATTCAAAAGGAATAGAATGTTGTTGGAAAATTTTTTGAATCTCCTTTTCAACCTCAAAAATTAGTGTTATATGGCCCATGGCTCTTACACTTTCCTGACTCTCATCATCTTTTGCATAAATAGGCAAACTAAAGTTTCTGTAATCTATTATTTATAGATGACTGACCTTCTAGAAGACATTCTTGACAATTTTGGCTTGACTCATGAAGTTTTTCCATTGACTTTAAAATAGGCTGATCTTCCAAAATTTTGATCAACAATCCTAAGATTCCTCATAGGTTCTTCAATTTGCTAAAATATATTTATCCCTCTTTGTGTTATCTGAGAAGAGCTTATTAGTCTAAAATGCTTATTTCTTTCTCGTGTAATTATTTGTAGTTGTTTGCCCCTTCTTTGAACAATTCTATTATTTTTGACACATTTTTCATTCTAGTTTTTTTTTTTATTTACTAACCTAAAAACTATCTTGGTGTGGTATGCCAAATACTTGGCCCATGTATTTATTCTATTCATTTTAAAAAACTTAATTCTAATCATCAATGAATTATCCAAATACCTATCACTTAAAGCCATTAAATAGTTTGGATAGCTTTGAAACCATACTAGACTATTTGCTAGGTTAGTATGAAATCCCGATGTCAAATGATCTTTGAACTTTTTCCATCTTTTGTTTAGGATAGCTGTTATCGCAGGACTATCTGCTGGTAAATTGAACAGAGGGATTAGTCATATTTGTACGAGCCCTATGTGAATATTTTTATACTCACCTTTAGACTTTAACCATTCCCCTTATTTTGGCTAGGTTGATTAAGGACACATCAAACATTTATTACTCCGTACTAGAAACTTGAGCCCTTGACTCAAACTAAGAGATGTCTACCTTGGGCAGGCAACTCCTAGATGGGTCATCATACTAGAAGGACTTTTTTATTCTAGGGTATTATTCAATGGGACTAACTCTTCATCTATGGAAACTTCTGCTTCATTCATCATGAATATCTGAGCTATCCATAAATTAGATTCATCTTCATCAATTTCATATTCAAAAAATACTTCATAGATTGAATATATTTTAGTAGGGGTGTGCATTGGTTGGGTTTGGGTCAATCCAAACCGAACCCGATTAACCCGACACTCAAAATATGGCCAAAGTTTCCACCTGAACCGAACCTAAGTATGTAAGGCCTCGACCCATGGAACCTAAAATTTTTTGGGCCCCAACCCAAACAACTATATGAATCCGATCTCTATTTCGTCAGGCAAATTCACTAATAAAAATCCAAATCTTTCCTTTCTCAACTCGAAATCTAGTAGGAACTAAAATTAGCTATTAGTCTAGTATTATTCAGTGATAAAATAAAACTCCAACAAGAAAATTAAAAGAAACTAAAATATTTTCTTCTTCTGGCAAAAAAATAAAATAAAATCCAGATCTATAAAAGCTAAAAGAAAGAGATCGGTCCCTAGAAGAACAGATTTATGGATGCTCTCTTCTAGCCTTCTTAGTTGGCAAGTGATCATCGGTGGTAGGAAGAGGAGGATGAATTAGAGAGATTGTGAGTGAAATATAGAGGGTAGTAGGAGGAGGAGGACGATGAAGCAAAGAGAGAGAGAGGGGGTAATAGAAGGAGGAGGAGGATGAAGTAGAGAGACCGAGAGAGAGAGAGAGAGGGAGAGGGTGGTAGGAGGAGGAGGATGAAGCAGAGAGACCGAGAGAGAGGGAGGGGGGGGGGGGAAGGAGGAGGTGGGTAACTGGGGAAAAAAATAGTTTATATAGTATTTCGGTCGGGTCGGGTTGGGAAAGGTTTTAACCCAAGCCAAACCCAAAACATTAAGAATTTTCCAACCCGAATCGACCCGAATAACCCTACCTGAATACAAACTTCGGGTCGGATTTTTTTGATTGTTCGGGTCAATTTGGGTTTTGCACACCCCTATATTTTGTAGTTTATACCAAATAAGTCTTCCTCATCTATAGGTTCATAGACTAGACTCTCATTATTATGTTTTCTTTTCGCTTATTCTTATGAGGACAAGAATCAACCTTATGACTCTTTGAGCCACAGATCCAATAGCATGAATCGCTATGCAGAAGCCTTCCTTTAGGGATGTAGGTTCTCTCCCATATTTTCTCTCAAAAGTTTCTATTCTATATTTGTCATTAAAATTGGTCCTTCATATAATAAACTTGGATAGTATATCTAGCATATTTCTCTCATTTTTTCTATTCCATGATATTCTTCTTTTCTTGTATCCCTTAAATTTTTTTCTCTTAGAATAATAACTCATTCTCTTTTGGCCGTCATCTATAGAAGCATAACCATACCTTCCTGTATATTCAACTTGAGAACAACATCTCTTATTTAAATAAAGAAGACATTTTGCATCTTCCCTTACTTAGAGCTTAGTGCATGCCTTTCTCATGACATATTTTACTGCCTGTATCTTTTCTCTTAGACCATATACCATTTTATCTTCATTTAGGAGGAGTTAATAGGCCGCTTTTGCTACTTAAAGCTAGGGCTCTAGAAGCTTAGCAAAAAACACGTCTGGCATGTAATTTCGAGTGATATAATATAAATTGTAATAATATTTATGAAATTCACATGCATAATTCTTAAAGTAATACATGTCATAAATTTATAGTTTCATCAATGCTATAAGTGATTGTTCCTTTTCTAAAGACTCTATTGACAATAAGAAACCATAAAACTCTCTTTTCAATACATCTACTATTATGGCTATCATACCATCTATTAGCAATTCTTTGTTTATTTCATCTTTTTTGTTTGTGAGTTTTAACAATTCCTACTACTTTTGGCCATTTCCTATCATGGTGGCCATGCATAATTCATAGACCTGATTTAGAGTAAAACTACCAGATTTTACAATAAACCTTATCATGGTAGCCCATTCATCAATCCTCTCAGACGATTTTTTTTTTACAATCTAAATTGAGAAAAGCTACAGGGCATATTATTGGCCTTAATGAGTTCTTCTTGGGCATGAATTCTTCTTTCATCCTATAGGGATAGTTAAGCTTGTACAATGCCCTCTTAATCATAAGAAACTCATTAAAAGTTGTATTATCTATATGGATAGGAGCTTCATTGACTAGACCTGAGGATTTCCTAAGGTTTTGAGCCAAATTACTATTATTTAAACTGACTGCTTTCTTTTCAGGATCAAGAATGAAAGGAACCATTTTGTCTTTTCTTGATTTTTCTACAGTTTTTTCTGGGTCTCCTTTTTTAGACACTTCAAGTTTTTTCAACATTTGTTCTCATTCGATTGCATCGAGCCTATCGTTCACTAATTTTCTCACTTTATTTGCTAGGGATTACCTAGTTTTTGGTGAATTTCCAATAACTCCCTTATTGTGATAATATTCAAGGAGTCTATTTACTTCATCTTATATTTCTTTGAATGAAGTCAATCCAGAGGGATTATTAGAGTTTGAACTCTTTGTAGGTCCTCCCATAAAGTTAGGAAGGTTTCCAAAAGTCACTGAACTCTTCAACCTTCTTTATTCTCTAAAAGTAGCAGATTTAATAGCCTTCATCTAGTTCTGGGGTAAATTTACAATTAGTAAAAATTTTAGATTCTTCCACAGATCTAATGAAAGTTCGAGACCTTAATGTAGAAAATTGTGAAAATTTAAGGACCAAAGTATACCTTATTTCTACGTTTTTCTTTTGTTAACCATCCTTATCATTATTTAATACTTACCAAACATGAGTTATTTTTTTTTTTCATAATTGTTTTATAATGTATACATAAATCCAAGTTTTATTAAATAATTAATCTGATTTTTGTTATTAGTAATATTCTATTTTCTATTTTATTTATACAAAATTTTAAAAGGTTATGGACCTAGCAATTTTTTATTCAATACGAAAACTTGATTCGAATCCGCTCAAAAATAATACTTTGAATTCAAGAAAAATCTAAATAATTCAAAAATTTTAAGATTGAACCCAATCTAAACTAAAAAAACCCAAATGAAAGTCAACTTGAATTCCGTGACTCAATATTTTTAGTTAAATTTTATTTTATATATATATATATATATATATATATATAATTTTATTAATATCTCCATCCCAAATTTTATATAAAAGATAAATTAATTGAAGTAAAAGAGAAAGGTCAAATTGTGTAAATTTTGTGCAGCAAAAGTTAAAAAAAGAAAAAAGAAACCAAAAAGTGAAATCAAAAATAATAATTAAGTTGCTTTCAATATATTTTGTATTTCACGGTTTATATTCTTTACATATTTTTTTTCACGACCTTTCTTCGTTCCATACCCTAACCTACTATTATTCTGCTATTTTTGTCTCATCAATTATCTTCCGTCCCTATCGCTATCCAATTATATTCTTTTAATTTTTTCCCTATCAAATCATTGCATCTCAAATCTAGAATAGAGACATCTCCCTCTTTTCCCCGGTAAAACTTTTTATTCTAATTTTCATTCCAAAATTTATTTTAATTTATTTTTTTATCGATTGAAAGGGAAAAATAACACAAAAAAAGAAACAATAGGATTAAAGAGTTTTTATATAAATACATATATAAAAGGGAAAGACAACACAAAAAAAAATAAAAAAAAAATAGGATTAAAGAGTTTTTATATAAATAAATATATAAAAGGTACAAAATAATGTAATTTTACTAATAGTTTGGTTGGTTTGATTTTAGCAATTTTTGGATACTAAAAACCAAATCGATTAAATCGCATTGCTTACAGTTCAGTTTTTTAGACCCAACTTGACTCGAGGCCTAGTCCAAAAAATGAAGTGATTCAACATGAAAATGACGATCTCAAAAATCCAAAATCGAAAAAAGGGATCCGAAGTAACTTGAGCCCAAACTCGCCCGATCTGATTGTCAGGTCTAATTATACATGCAATCCAACTTCAATCAAATAACTTGTGTATTTGTTTTTATTTAACACATAAAGCTTCTAAGTTCTAATTAAACACCGAGACTAGGGGCAATCCAATCCAATCCAAATAATTCGAAATTCAAGATTTAAGAAAAGTTTAACCTGACCTGGCCCAAAATAAATAAAGAGGCCCCATATTTTAATAACCCAAAATTTTTCTAATCGGGTTATTTGAGCTCGGAACAACTCAAAATTATGTTTTATAATTTGTTTATAAATATCAAATTAATAAATAATAAACTACAAATACATATCAAACTTCAAACTTCAAATTAATTGAAAAACTACAAAATTACATTTCTAAACATCAAAACTAATTAATACAAATTATAATTGAAGGATACATATATATATATATATATATATATATATATATATATATATATATATATATATATATATATATATATATATATATATCAACATGCCACATGCATATATGGAGGTAACATAAACAGGTTATATGCTACGTACCTCTTGTAGCACATATACTTTGGCGGAAGCGATTACAAGGATCTCTTCTGGTATCACTGGTCTGACTGATATCCACAAGCGGGATGACAGCAGCTTGATCACAGTCTAAAAACCACTGAAAAATCGGTGAGAAGCAAAACCGACAGATTTTCGGTATATGAACTCTTTCTCCTCCCTTCCTCAAAGGAAGAGCCTCCTATTTATAGGCATACATCTCCCAAAGGAGATGAATGCTCCATAAATAGGAGCATCAACTCCCATTAGGGGAGTTACCCCCAATTAAAAGGGGAGTATGTAACTTCCCTTTTGCATTAAGAGGGAAGTTACCATACTAATGGAATATTAAGGGACATAATCCCTTAATCAAGATCAAATATGGAACTTTTTTCTATATTTGTAGGATTTTCGGACTGATATATATTTTCGGGTCCACCAGAGAAGTCATGGGCGCATCCCGACTCCAACATCTTCCACTCGCACATGACTGAATGATTTTCAGTCAATTTCTCCGGTTATACAGGCAGATATGCCGTTTGACCAGCATACATTGAAAGCACTAGTGCTATACTCCTGTTAGGGATATATAGCGTCTCGAAAAGACGAGATTCTCTTATACATGTATGCCAAAACCCTATATTGCCTTCTCACATTCATTGTTTTAACTTATGATCTCATAAAACAATTTTCGTGTTCACTATTATGTCTCTAATCATAGAAACTACAATAAGCATGCCGGTGAACCACGAAACAATTGAATGTGATCAAAAGGCTATCTTCCCCTCAAACTATATGCCATCCATCAAGATTCAGCTTGCTTTTCTAGTCAGGTCCGCCAGGCCCAAATTATCCCATGGCCTCTTAGAGACTAACTAAGCTAGCCACGCTGAACCATACTTCAGGAATAAGTTAAGGGTTCTAAGGGGCAAAAAATAGTAGGGTCTCACAATAGGAAAAGTTGAGATCAATAATGTTGACTTTCCATCCCTTGGTCACATAAGCACACATGGTATAAAACATGCGTTATGGCATTCATTCCTTCCCTTAAAGGAGCGCATGTCTTACATTTGAAAAATGTATATATAAAACACCATACAGAAGTATAAGGTTGCGATGCACCGAAGCATCCAACTTTAGTCCACTTACTTAAGGACTACTTCTGGCCTTTTTAGACAGAACATGGTAGTTACATATAACTTACTATCAAACTTCATACAATACTTATTTGGATCTCAATCCAAATCCTACCACTTTATGTATGTCTTTATCTCGCACCTTAATAAGACAAATCTTGTATTTTCTGCAAGACGGCACTTTTACTTTGAACATGCTCTCGAGCAATCTCATATGTTCAAAATTTGCCTCATCTCAGTCTTTGCCAACTCATTGACAAAACTAAGGTAAACACCCTTGTGAGTGGGCTACTTTTCTGTCTGACATGCTCAATCACAAATAAATAACGGTAAATGTTTACACATAAACATTCACACTCATGTATTGCCAACAATAAATTTTGGTTATTATTCACAAATAATAGCATTAAGGGATTAAAAAAAATATAACAGTACTAATTAAATTCTACGCAAATCTCGAGATCTAATGTGTTTCTCAAAACACATCTCTCATTATAGGTTTACTCAATGGACCTACATGCGTAGAAACGTACTGTGAGTTCACTCCTCCTCATGCAATAACACTTCTCATGTATTAATACTTAATGTCGATATGCTTAGCTTTACTATGAGCTATCAACGACTGACTGTCACTGTAGACTGTCACTGGTACCTCTGAGACAGTGACTCTTAAATGGCTCACAAACTATTTTAGCCAAGCTGTCTCTTGTACTACAGCTGAGGAAGCGACAAATTCAGTTTCCATTATTGATAGGGCTACACAGGTTTGTTTCTTGTTACTCCATGAGATGGCACCCTTGCCAAGCAAGAATAAAAAACCTAAAGTGGATTTCCTCTAATCCATATCTCCTACCCAAACAACATCTCTGTATTCTCTTAATTGCAGATCCTTGCCTCAAAAATAGAGAGAATAATCAGCTGTACTTTTGAGGTATTTAAGTATCCTTTCAACTACTTTCCAATGTGCTTCGCCTAGGTTAGATTGATATCTGCTTACTATGCCCACTGCATAGCATATATCATGTCTTGTATACAACATTGCATACATAAAACTACCCACAGCATTGGCATATGGAACGTTCATCATACGTTCCATCTCCTTCGGCATCTTAAGACACATCTTTTTACTAAGAAACTGATTCTTAGCAACAGGGGTATCAATGGGCTTGCAGTTTTGCATATTAAATCATTCAATGTCTTTGTTGATATATTTCTCTTAAGAAAAGAACAACAACCTTCTCGAATGATCTGTTGAAATCTTAACTTCAAGAATGTAATATACTAGACCCATATCAAAGTTGGACAATAACCATTCTTTCATTTCATTTACGTACCTTTTGTCATTTTCAGCTATTAGTATGTCGTCTACATACAATGTTAAAATGACAAAATTACTTTTAGAGCTTTTGTTATAAACACAATGGTCATGATCAATCATGTTGAACCCATTCGACATGATTGTCTTATAAAATCTTAAATACCATTGTCTTGAAAACTGCTTGAGGCCATAGATTGATCTCTTCAATCTGCAAACCATATGTTCGCTGACTATTTCAATGAAACCTATAGATTAATTCATGTAGATTTCTTCATACAATTCTCCATTGAGAAAAAATAGTCTTTACATCCATTTGATGTAGCTCTAGATCTAAACTTGCCACTATGGCCAGAATTAACCTTATGGACGTAAATCTTACAATAGGTGAGAAACACTCCTCATAGTCATTCTCTTTCTATTGTTATAAAATGACAAAATTACTTTTAGTGCTTTTGTTATAAACACAATGGTCATGATCAATCATGTTGAACCCATTCGACATGATTGTCTCATAAAATCTTAAATACCATTGTCTTGAAAACTGCTTGAGGCCATAGATTGATCTCTTCAATCTGCAAACCATATTCACTGACTATTTCAATGAAACCTATAGGTTAATTCATGTAGATTTCTTCATACAATTCTCCATTGAGAAAAAATAGTCTTTACATCCATTTGATGTAGCTCTAGATCTAAACTTGCCACTATGGCCAGAATTAACCTTATGGACGTAAATCTTACAATAGGTGAGAAACACTCCTCATAGTCAATCCCTTTCTATTGTGTGAACCCCTTGGCGACTAGTCGAGTCTTGTATCTTTTGATACTTTTTCCAGCCTATCGCTTTACTTTGAGAATCCATTTATTCCCAATTGGTGTCCTTTTAGTAAATCAACCAGTTTTCATACATGAATTGATTTCATAGATGCCATTTATTTTTCCATTGCTTTAATCCACTTTCCTTAGATGGGCATGGAAGAGCCTCTCGAATATTTTTAGGCTTTTTCTCATCTTGTGGGGCAACTAAAAGGACTTTGTTCGAGCCTTAGATCTCAAGTTGTCGGCACATAACTCTTTTCCTTTTAGATTTTCGCAGTTCTGAATCTTTATAAACATGTCTCATATATTCATCGTAATTCAAAATGCTCCCACCGGAACCATGTTCCCTTACTCCCACTGGAGTTAGGAATACCATATTCTTTACTCCCACTGGAGTCAAGAATACTCCCATTTAAATCAGGATCTCGAACATCCGGATTATTTGGAGGACGAAAGCCTTGGCCATTTTCCTCTAATTTCATCCCACTCGGATGGAGTGATCCTAATAGTTCCTTTTCCTGAGATTAATAGAAAATGAAATCTTAATTCAACCTGCCCAACTTTGAAAATTTATTCTCTAAGAATATGATGACTCGTGATCTGAATTCTGTCACAGTGCCATTTTCTTGCTCACTCATGAAAATGTATCCTTATGATACTTCCGAATATCTCACATAGATACTCTTTTTATCTCTTGGTCCCAATTAACCAATTTTACATGAGGTATCATGGACGTAAGCAGCACAACCCTAAGATCGTAAATGGCTTTGGTCAGCTTGTCGACCAGTTCACAACTCATAAGTTATAGATGTGACAGAGATAGAAGGCAATTGATTTAAAAAACATATGTGGCAGTCATCAAATTATCTCCCTGATAGGAGATTGGTAAATCTGCCTCTGCCATCATAGATCTAACCATATCTAGGAGAGTCCTATTTCTCCTTTTTGCAACACCGTTTTGCTGTGAATTTCTAGAATGAACAACTGATATTCAATCCCTTTTTCATCACATAAAGCTTTAGATTCAGATGAAAGATTTTTCTGACCTTGGTCAGTTCTCAAAGCTTTAATCCTTATGTCTAATTGATTCTCAACTAAGTTCATAAAAGTCTTGAAGCAACACAATACTTCTGGCTAGTGAGAAATCAAATTGAAATGACCATACCTAGTATAGTCATCTATAAAAGGTGATGAAATAGTAGGCCCCATGCCTTGCCCTCACATTCATTTGACCACATTCATCAGAATGAACTAACGGCTATAGAAATTTCGCTCTAGTTCCTTTATCGAATGATTTTCTAATTATTTTCCTTTTTAGGCAATTCTTGCATATAAGTAATTCAACCTCATTTGAATTATCTGTTAAACCTACATGGCTAACCGACTCCTTCGGTCTAACTCGATTTGGTTTAATTCTAGAATGCCATATTTTTACATTGTTCTCATAACTATGTAAAAAGGAAGTAATTAAAGAAAAAGACTTATTTTCTTTAAGTAGTCATGGTACACATCCATAATAATGAAATCATTCAGTATTTAACCAGAACCATCATAATCATCATTTAAGTATAAGCATATACTGTTATCCTCAAAACATAAATTGAAGATAAATTTCAATAAAGTAAAAACAGAAACAAAACTCTTAACAAAGGTATCTTGATCCCTTATTACATGATCCTTTGCTATTGAATCTGTCACTCACAAAGAATGAAATTCTGAGCTGGATACACAAATTGCACTCACTCTTGAGTCAAAATATTGTATCTATTTGGGCACAGTGCAACCTTTTACATAGTGACCTTTCCATTGGCAATTAAAACATGTCATTCTTGAAACATTTATCATATTTTTGCCTTTGGACTTCTTAAAATTATGTTCTTTCTTTGCTTTTTAGGGCTATTGAGTCTTTTTCCTTATCCAACTTTTGAAGCTTCTGGTATTTTGTTCTAGTTAGAACTCATTTCACCAGAATAATACTGTGCCATATGCACAATGACATTGACCTTAATCAGTGCTAAATAGTCCTATTCAAGCTTCAAATGACAAGCGATATCCTCAAATGTCTCAGTGCTTGTCCATTTGAGTTAGTTGCATCTTTATATGCTCTTAACTTTTGGGTAAGGAATGGATAACAGCTAGGACCTGTTGCTCATCAGTCAACTTATGACCAACCTCACTAAGCTTACTAATCATTTTCATCTCTCATAGATGTTTTCACATCAAACAATCAGACTTCTTCTGATAAATCTCTAATTTGATCACTAATGATAAAAAAACTTAGTTAGAGACACGCCTTTAAACTTTTCTTGCAAAGCGATTCACGGATCCATTGCATTTTGATACTTGCTGAACTACTTAGTGATATCATCTATTGCACTTAGCAAGATTACATGAGCAGCAAAATTCTTCTTTTTCTATGCCACATAGGCATTACGATCTCGCCTATACTGTGATGTAGTGCCATTCTTAGGTTCAACCATAACCCAACTTAAGGGTCCAAGAGCCTTTTGCTCTTTAAGCACATACTGGATCTTTATATTCCAGATTTCACAATCGCCACCATTCATCTTAATATCTTTATTAAGGTTTTGTAACAATTGAATTGGAAGCAGTATTCATTAAGATCCTCTGATCTCAAATGGAACAAAAATACATAATTTTAAAAGAGATAAGGCAATACATGCTATTTACTATGCATATGAAATAATAACCCAGTAAAGTTTTCTATCAGGTTTCAATTCGAAAAGGCTACTAATAGTATCCAATTACTCTCTAAGTCCTTATGTCCAACCTTATAAGTCAAAATTTCATGCATAGTAAATCTAAATTATTGGATTATTAAGTTCTCAAACTTAAGAAGGGGATAATATTAGTTTAAATTTATTAAGCCTCTACTTAATAAACGTGCAATTATTTTACTCATAAAATAATGCAAGGCAATTAACAGTTAAATAAATACATTTATTATAAAATTAGAAGCCATCATAATAAATAAACTCATTCATTCAACCAATATAAAAAAAATCCAATAATGCAAAATATGACACTCATGTCAAGATAACAATAGGAAACATAAATCCTCTTTAATAAAATTAAACGCTAACTAAAATTAACACTCATGTCAACTAATCTAGAAGTCTAGATTTTCGCAAAATTTTTCTTGAGACAGGGGCTGATTCTTTGACCATCTTCATTAATTCATCAGGTAATTCATAAGTTAGTTGATGAAGCCATAGATGATGCACACTACGTCCACTTCTCAATTTCATCACAGATGTAGTGTTGCTCCTCAACACTCCTCTTTTAGCAACTCTAGCTAAAAAGTGGATGATAAAATTTCTATAAATTCTATCTCCAATGTACCAGGTAGTTTGCAATAACTCCCTGAGTTCTGGATGATATACAAATGAGTCAGTCAACACTTTGATTAGGACTCTATCATCCTTTCCCATACTTAAATCACGTAACCAAATACACTCCTGCATTTCTTCATGCATAAACATTATGTGATGCACTATTGCATCAATGTCATCAGCTCAAATCTTCCTTCGCATTCTTATGTTGCTTACTAAATGCACTTTTACATTTCTTAAAGCAATCCCAAATGGAGTGCGAGGAACCACAGGAGTCCTTATCATCACCATTTCTGTAACACATCACAGAAATAAAATATAGTTAATATTCTCATGTATAAACATATATGATTGAAACACATTTCAATCAACAATAAGGACAGATCCAAAAAATTTCAAAAAAAATATTTTTCAAAAAAAAAATATTAAAGGGCAGAAAACGCATTTTTCACAATTTTATAATATTTTTAATAATTTAAAAATAAGAATTTATTTTTTGGTCGTTAAAAAATTTTGGAAAAATAACCAAAAAATCAGAAATATTTTGAAAAAAGGTTCTGTAAAAAATTAGAGCTGATTCGGTGCTCGGAGACGGTCTCACGCGCTAACACGCGCCGCTAGAGGGAGAAGTGACGCGCCCCACGCGCGCCTCCGGCTGTCCTGCCACGTCTCACACCCATACTATGCCACATGTTGAACTTTGATTGGTCCACCTGTCTGCCACGTGGCAGAAGGTGGACATGTCATCGCCATGTGGCACGACACCTGTCTACCACGTGACGACACCCTATTTATCACACCCCAAATCGGGCCTAGCTGGAGCTGGCAAGCTGAGCCGGATAAGTGATGGGTATTTTGATAATTTGTGCGTGTGGAATTTGAGTATCTAAGGACCTAATTGAAGAGATAATTAAAGTTCAAGTGAGGAATTAATGTCTTAGGGAGTGAAGTGCAAGTTTGCCAAGGATTTAAGTGGGATTTGTAGGGACCAAAAGAGAAAGTCAAAGGAAGGGAATTATTGGTCCAATAGGAGGCAGCCATATGGAATGGTAGGTGTGTACAATTAATGTGAAAAGAAGAAAAAGGAAAAAAAGAAAGAGAGAGGGAAGGAAGATCACGTTTCCCTGCTCTCTCTTCTCCTCCTCTTCCTATTTTCTCTTCTTTTTTCTCTTTCACGTTTATTGCTCTTCATCCCTTGGTTGTGTGTATGAGCTGGAGTAGATTGGGATGATCTAGAGGCTGCACTAAAGAGGTGAGTGTGGCATTTAGGGTTTGCTACGTTTGGGTTCTTCCTCTTCTTCTTCTTTTGGTTTTATTTGAGTTAGGATTCGGATTAAGAGTAATTTTCTAGGTTTTGGTTTGTGCAAGCTTTGGGTGGCAAGAGGAAGCTCAAGAGCAAGGAAAAGATTGAGGATTAAAGCTTGAAGAGGGATTTTGGATCTTCAATTCCAGGTTTAGGAGCCTTGTTTGTTGTGTTTTAAGTTTGGGAGCTTTGATTTTTGCAATTGAGTTTTGGGTTATCTCAACCCTAATTCTTCTTGGATCATGAGTGTGTTTATGTTTGATTTCTGGAATTTGTAGGTGTTTGTATGAGTTTATGCATGTAATTGTTTGGGTAATTGTGTTAGTAATGCATGTCTATAATTGAATTGAATGTATATGAGGTTTGGTAGTGAGAATGCATGAGTTTGGGAATTTTGTGATTTTTGCATTTTTGTGGTTGTTGCCCCTTTGATGAAATTTTTGGAAAAATATGGGGATCTTGATGTGCATTGTAGTTTAAATGTTATGGGTTTTGATTTAGAAGTGTTAAAAAGGCTTGAATGTGGTTTAAAGAACTTAATTGTGTTCTTGAGTGAGATGATGATGAATAGTACTAATATTTCAATTTGTGTAAGCAAGTTTGCCAAGGATTTAAGTGGGATTTGTAGGGACCAAAAGAGAAAGTGAAAGGAAGGGTGTCACACCCCAAATCAGGCCTAGTCGGATTTGGCAAGGTAAGTCGGATAAGCGATGGGTATTTCAGTAATGTGTGCATGGGAGATTTTGGATGATAAGGATTTAATTGCTAAGTAATTTATTAAATAAGTTAAATGTGGGAATTATTTGGTGTGCATGTGGTGTATGGTTGTAGGGTGTTTTGGTTGTGGCAATTATCTAGTGGGTAGTGTGTTTGGTACCAAGGTTGGAAAATATCTAGTTAAGAGTTATCAAGTGGGGTAAGTTTATGGTGCCTTGGTGTTTGAAGTCAAAAGGTGGAATTTTGGTCCAATGAGAACTTGCCATGTGGCAAGGTTGGTGGGCATTGAATGAAGAAAAGAAGAAAAGAGAGAGAGAGAGGGAACACATAATTTTTGGTTCCCGTTCTCCCCTCCCTCTCACGCTTCCTCTTCTTCTTCTCTTCTCCATTCTTTGTTTTCCCTCTCCTTCTCCTTTGGCTGGACTTTGTGCTTGCTTAGGGTGCTTTGATTGAGTTTTTGGAGCAAGATTAAAGAGGTATGTGTTTGGGTTTTTGGATTTATAGCACTTGGGTTCCCTTTCTTCTCTAATTTTGTTTGAGTTAGGGTTTTTGAGTTAAGAGTAATTCTTTGGGTTTTGGTTTGTGCAAGTTTTGGGTGGCAAGAGAGAGCTCAAGGGCAAGGTAGATTGAAGATTAAAGCTTGAAGAGTTTGTGGGTTGTGCTTCGAATGAGGTTTGGGAATGTCTTTGCCTTCCTTCTCTAGGATCAAGTTTGTGTGTATTTGTATGTTTATATTTGATTTCTGGAAATCATGGTGATTATGATGTGTTTTATGGTTCGTATGTCATGGGTTTTGCTTTAGATGTGCTAAGAAAGTCCAAATGTGGTTTGAGGAACTTGATTGTGTTCTTGAGTGTAATGATGATGAGTAGTGATGAATTGATTATGTAAATTGATGTTATTCTTTGAACTTATGAGTTAATTTTTGTTTATGGCATGAATTATTGATGTTTGATTTGGTTTAATATGTTGTTTGAAGTGAGAGTTTTGGGATTTTTGGCTTGAATGATCTGGAATTTGCCTTTTGGAATCACATCTGGGCATGGGTCACTGTGGCAACCAATCTGGTTACCACCGTGAGGCACGAACCAGATGCATTCTGCCCAGAGTTTGAATATGTCACGGTGGCAACCAATCTTGTTACCACCGTGAGGTATCCAGACTTTAGAATCTGTTCTGAGCAGTGGGTATGTCACGGTGGCAACCTATTTAGTTACCACCGTGAGGTACCCCATTAGAGCATTCTGTTTTGGGGGTCTAGATATGTCACGGTAATAACCAAATGGGTTACCACCGTGAGGTACCCCAGACCTGCATTCTGCCAAGATCCCTGGGTATGTCACGGTGGCAACCAATCTGATTACCACCGTGACCTACCCTGTTTTTGCAACAAAATCTTATTTGTTTCACACTTTTTTAAGATGTTAAATTATGGATTTTTTCACATATTGTCTTTTAAAATGAGCTGTATATTAGTAACATGGATGATATTTGCATGTACTGATTAATCAAGTATTTGGATTCTTTATTTGTTATAATTGAACTATGGACGTTAACTGTGTAATTTAACCTGCGAGTTAACTAAGTGGATAGTTAGGCATGCCTAATAGAGTTTCGTTAGCTGCAGCCCTTTGAATGTTTGGACTCTGATCAGGTCCCTGTTTGGTTCCTCACGAACCCTTTTATGTGTTTGGATCTTGATTAAGATCCCCTAATGTGAAAGTGTTTCGAATGTGAATTAATGTGATTACTTCGATTCGTACCCATAAGGTGCGCCCGTTCGTGCCAGCGAGGCACTATCAGATTACTCTTTATCCACTATTTTGAGTCAGCAGGTATTCTGTTTGTTTCGTCTAATTTGAACAAGAGAATGTGATATTCGTATGAGTATGACTTTGGACATATGGATCGGATTTGTATCCGAATGTGTTTTTGAATCTCTGAAGGGGTTGGGTATGACCTAAACATATGAATTGGACGTATTTATCTATGTATCTGTATATAAGTATACCGTATTGTGACTGTATTTGTATGCCATCAATGGTGGATATACGTAATGAAATTAAGACATGTATGACTGTGATCATAATTGCTCTGAATGTAATAGTTGGCTATATGTTCCTTTGGTCTCAACTTTTGGGAGTGTCTTTGGCAAGGTGTCGTGTGTCTACGTTTGGCATGATATTTATATGATTAGACCTCTAGGGATATTGCTTGATGATGATGTACTTTCTGCATGATAAGTAATAACTACACATGTGAAATCTCCGACATCTGATGACATGATTTCGGTAAGTGAAAGTTAATTCGTATGTGTGATTGCGTAATACACTTGAATCTTGCATATTATTCTGCCTGCGTTGATTTGATCGATACGAGTTGTGAATGCGGTTATAATTTTCTGAATGCTTGGCCTTTGTATGCAAGGATGTATATATATATGTTAGGATTATGTGCCTTTGCCATGTGAATGTGTTAGTGTTTGACGTCCTCCCTTGGGTTCGGCTAATGTGTGTGTTATGGCATGATAAATATATGTTTAGGTAGCTAGTGTTCTTAGCATGATAGTTATTATTATGGTAATGATGTTGCACGCGAATGAGTTATTAGTTAATGCATGGGTACCCTGGCATAGTATTTTGTACGTGTAATATCTCTTGTGACTGCGCACGGTAAGACATTGATACTTAATACCTCGGTAAGTTCATGCGTGTGAGATTGTAAGTACTTCTGCATGTTAATACTATATTTTGTATGACCTTTTGTTTGTATTAGTTTGACTAATATGATTATAGGAATGTAGTAACTGCATGACTTTGTTAATGAGATGAATACTCAAGTAATGTGTACGTTTTTATGAACATAATCTTATGAATGCATGGTATTTTTGTACAAGCATGTGATTCCGTATGCTATGATTAATTGCTTATGCCATTTGTGAATGTGTTATGCCTTGACGACCATTGTGAATGGTCATCCTTATTGCTGTGTGTTTTCCCCACTAAGCGTTATCGCTTAGCACGGGTTCTTTTCCCGTGCAGGTAGCAGGTTTGGTCCGGTTCAAGTCGCGCATCTGCAAGGTCGGCAACATAGGAGTTAGAAGTTCTGTATTTTGTTACCAGCTTATGTAATTTTAGATTTTGTGATTCAGTAATGTTTTGTATATGTATAGATATAAAGATCTTGATGTAATTTTTGGGCTATGTAAGTGTTTTCAAATATTGACGTTTTGGATTAGTTTTTGTATCCTTTCTGCCTATTAAATGCTTCCGCTGAATGAACGTATGTTTGCATGATAGTATGCTTTCGCTTGGTGCTCGAGTGTGTGTGCGATGTAATGCATGATCACCTTGTGCCCTCAAAAGTTTTAATTCCCTCGTATTTCTGTATGCTTATGATGTGTGAATGTATGCTTCGTTTCGTGTAGCGCAACTGCCGATGCCCTTTCAACGGGAGGTGTCAGAAGGGGGTGCTACAAAGGGAATTATTGGTCCAATAGGAGGCTGCCATGTGGAATGGTAGATGTGTGCAATTAATGTGAAAAGAAGAAAAAGGAAAAAAAGAAAGAGAGAAGGAAGGTAGATCACGTTTCCCTGCTCTCTCTTCTCCTCCTCTTCCTATTTTCTCTTCTTCTTTCTCTTTCACGCTTATTGCTCTTCATCCCTTGGTTGTGTGTGTGAGCTGGAGTAGATTGGGATGATCTAGAGGCTGCACTAAAGAGGTGAGTGTGGCATTTAGGGTTTCCTACATTTGGGTTCTTCCTCTTTTTCTTCTTTGGTTTTATTTGAGTTAGGGTTTGGATTAAGGGTAATTTTTTGGCTTTTGGTTTGTGCAAGCTTTGGGTGGCAAGAGGAAGCTCAAGAGCAAGGAAAAGATTGAGGATTGAAGCTTGAAGAGGGATTTTGGATCTTCAATTACAGGTTTGGGAGCCTTGTTTGTTGTGTTTTAAGTTTGGGAGCTTTGATTTTTGCAATTGAGTTTTGGGTTGTCTCTACCCTAATTCTTCTTGGATCATAAGTGTGTTTATGTTTGATTTCATGAATTTGTAGGTGTTTGTATGAGTTTATGCATGTAATTGTTTAGGTAATTGTATTAGTAATGCATGTCTATAATTGAATTGAATGTATATGAGGTTTGGTAGTGAGAATGCATGAGTTTGGGAATTTTGTGATTTTTGCATTTTTGTGGTTGTTGCCCCTTTGATGAAATTTCTAGAAAAATATGGGGATCTTGATGTGCATTGTAGTCTAAATGTTATGGGTTTTGATTTAGAAGTGTTAAAAAGGCTTGAATGTGGTTTAAAGAACTTAATTGTGTTCTTGAGAGAGATGATGATGAATAGTGCTGATATTTCAATTTGTGTAAATTGATGTTATTATTGGCATGATTTAATTGGAATTCTTGGTATAGATGTTGTATTTTATGTTGTTAATGACGTGTGGGTGGCTGGAGATGAGGTAAGTTGATGTTTTGATGTTTGGTTTGAAATTTGGGTGTTGTGAAGTTGGATTTTCTTCAGATTTCTCGTGTAAGGGCTGGAATTCACGACTCTGTCGCGAGGTCGCGATAGAGCCCGGTGAGAGCAACCCTCGCACGCGTCCGAGCTCTCCACCGAGCCATGCAGCAGAGCCTCTGTCGCTAGCGCGATGCCTGTTGCAAGTGCGACAAAGAGCTCGTCTATCGATCTGTTTTGGGACGATCCTCTGTCACGAGCACGCTCTCGGGCGCGAGCGCGATGGATTGGCTTGGCAGCTCACTATCGCGAGCGTGATAGCGAGTTGAATTTGTCCCCCGCGAGATCGTGAGGATTGCCGTGGTCGCGACCTGGGCAAGTTTGCCTCTGCCGCGAGCGCGACAATTATCGCGATCGCGACAGTGATCCCAATTCTGCCCTATTTTTTGATTTTGTTTTCTCTTCTAAAATGAATTTCCAATGGTTTCTTCATGAGTTTTACCCCTATATGCTATATAAAATGCTTATTATTATATGTGTAATACTATGAATCCTTCATAATTAATGATATGCTACGATTTAGAACGTGAATTGTGTTATGTATGGTTTCCCATATTTGATTCTGATATGCTTTAGAATAATGAACAATGAATAATGTTAAAGTGTGTGTCTGGATTATATCATATGCTTGGCAATGTGAATTGTATGATGTGTGTCTCGCATTAGGAAGATATTTATATGTCTATCATACTTTGGTTTATGCATGACGATATATACATATATATGTATTATGTGATTCGAAACATAATTTGTTTTATGCATGACCTGTGAGAGTCAGTCTAGTGGATAGTTAGGCATGCCTAATAGAGCTCTTAGCTGCAGCCCTTTGGACGTTTGGACCCTGATCAGGTCCCAATTTGGTTCCTCACGAACCCTTTTAATGTGTTCGGATCCTCGCGATCCTTTTTAATGTGTTTGGATCTTGTTTAAGATCCCCCTCAATAAAATGTTTTAAATGTGATAAAGTAACATGGTTTTCGATTCATACCCGTCAGGTACGCTACCGCTCGATTCGTACCCGTAATGTACTGTGACGCACGCCGAACCCCGTAGGACGCCCCGAAGACCATCCACTTGAGGACGATCTGGCAAATGAGGTTCATTGACAACTTGTAATAATTTACAAGTGCGTCTATTTTGGGCAACAAGGAGGTTTCATGGAGTCGCCACCCAATAAAACATTGGGAAATTTCGTCTCGCCTCAATGAGCCTAAGACGGTGCGTATATCCACTTTGGGCAAGCCAACGGGATCTTGGAGGCGAACACCCCAATAGAACATTGGGAATGACCCTCTAACCCTATGGAGCCTAGGATTATTAATTAAGTCTTTTGATGGGAGACAAGAGGTGTCTTGGAGATCACACTCCAATGAATTATCGGATGGACCTCTCGCCTCGTTGAGCCCAAAGACCAGAGATAGGTTCGAGACTTCTCATTTATTTATACCTTGATTAATTTTACGATTAAATTTTGAGTTTATTATTTCACTCTCTCTCCACACGATATAATTTAATTAAACGCGCAATCATACACGTCAAAAAGCGATAAATAAACCATAATAAAAACATCCATATAAAATAAAACACAATAACACTAGGAGCGGAATACAACTCCCATTATAAAGGTGCAAGACATACATAAAATGGGATATTCGTTAATAATAAGGACATTGGTCCTCGCTTGCATTTATTATAAAAAATGATATTTGTTTTGGTGGTGGATTTATTGGATGAAAATAGGACATTGGTCCTCAATTTTTATAAGAATCCCAAATTAATTCCTACAAAACCTTAGCTCATTTTTATTATAACAAGATAGAAAAAACAATTTACATAAAATAAAGGAAAATAATAAAGATAAGTAAATGAATAAATAAACAATAAGGATTAAAGAATTAAACCGAGCGGAACTCCTCATGGTTTGCATATCGATCACCATCCCAAGCTCAAACCACCCAAGGATCAAAATAATATTATCTCACAAACTAAACAAATATATTAGTACCAAAAAATCCAAAATAAAGATAACATTAAATAAAATACAGAAGCAAAATAAAATAAAATAAGATAAAAGAAAACCCAAAAAGAAATTTTGAACATAAAAGAAAATAAAGGATGAAGGAAATAAATGAAAATGGTTAAAGAAATGAGAAAGAAGCCCAGGGACGGCCATCAGTATATTACCAACGGGCGTCCCTTGTGTGACCGGCGGGCAGCGCAGCGCGTCACATACGTTCCGTTGCTCACGTGAGCGACGGGCGTTTGTGACCTTACTGCCCGTCGGTCACCTCTGTTCCTCAAAAAAAATGATAAAAAGGCAAACTTTTCACAAGAAAATAATTTATTTCACATAAAATTCAGAAATAAATGCAAATAATTAAAATAACTCAACCAAATGTTCAGTCCAGAATATTTACCCTCGAATTTTACCTTTTAGGATGAATATTTGAATGGTTTTTAGCCCCGCACGCTTCACGAGAATTGAGCAAAAATCAAGGAAAGAAAATTTGTATTTCTTTCTTGATTGAAAGCTAACAAAATCTGAATATGGGAATCAATAAAAATTGATGGAAACTAATTGATTTTTGTTCCCTCAATTTAATTAGATCCACAAAAATAAAAGAGTAAAATGATGAAAATAATTTTTGTGAGATAAAAAAACCCTTGAAAGAAATGAAACTTTTGGATTTTCTTAGGAAAATTAGGAAAATTTTCTTCCACCAAAAAGAAGAAAAAAAAACCCCTTAAATGAGGTAGAAAATGCCTTTTTATAGGCTCCTCCTTGGTGAAACCCTAAATCCTATTTCCAATAGGAAATAGGAAAAGAATCTTAGCTGATTCCATGAAATCCGGCCAGCAAATCCGCAATCGACGAGCGTCCGAGGCTCACAGACGGGCGTCAGTTGAAAGGACACGCTCGGTCATTTGGCCACCGACAGAGCGAAGCACGGGCCTTAGGGACGGGCGTCGGTTTACCAACACGTGTCTGTCACTCGCCTCACCGACAGCCCATCCCTCATAGCGAGAGATGGATCGCCTTAGCGACCGACGGGTGTCCCGTGATAGACGGGCTGGTCGTCCATGGAGGAAAAAACCATTTTTCAAGCTAAAACCTCTCAATTTTTCTATTCCTTTCCCTTGCAAATGAAAACCTTTAATTCTCGTGAGCTTAAAGGACCAAAGTCTATGAATTTCATCCATTCATTTGGAAATGGACATCGATTTCTTCATCGAGCAATCTCTGATCCGGACCGCCTCGGGACACGGTGCTTACAGTTGCCCCCAATTTTGGAGAAACTAGTGCACAAGTGCCTAGATGAGCCAAAATTCAGAGAAAAAGGCAAGAAATGTGTACCTGAAGCAATCCTTACCTTTTGTGGTTGTGTAGCAACAAGTGGCCAGCTGTTTCTGCCTGGCAGACCCAGTCTCAAATCGTGCAGCTCTGGCAAGACGTAGTGTTGGTGAGATGCAACATTCTCTAGCTATTAGCTCAGTGTGAAGAGCAATGTTCTCTAACTGCAACCTCGATTTGCGAGATGCGGTACTCTCTCACCACAGTCTTGAGCTGAAGAGCAATGTTCTCTAACTGCAACTTCGATTGGTGAGATACGGCACTCTCTGACCACGGTCTCGGGGTGAAGAGCAGTGTTCTCTAACTGCAACTTCAATTGGTGAGATGCGGCACTCTTTGACCACGGTCTCAGGGTGAAGAGCAGTGTTCTTTAACTGCAACTTTGATTGGTGAAGTTCCCCTGCTAACCCCCATCCGATCTGCAAGGTGTGTAATACTCTCTGACTACAACATGAACTGTGAGATGCAGTGCTCTCTGACTACAATCTCGATGTGAAGTGCAGTGTTCTCTAACTGCAACTTCAATTGGTGAAGTTCCCCTGCTAATCCCCATCCGATCTGCAAGGTGTGTAGTACTCTCTAACTACAACATGAACTGTGAAATACAGTGCTCTCTGACTACAATCTCGAGGTGAAGTGCATAGTGCTTGGTTTGTTCAACTTTCACCGCGACTGATGTCCGCTCTTGGATTAATGTGAGACATTGTTCCTGTATGGTAAAGAACTTTTTGTTAACTTCTACTTGATAGATTTTTGAATATTTTCATGTTCCCATTTATTTTATCATCATTCTTTTTTTCACCATTTTTATGATTATATGATCATTTGTCTTTAATATAGATAAAGCAAAAATAAAGATAGGGGAAAATAACATGTAAATCTGACAGTAAATGTTTTTCCACTAAAAAAAGAAATTTTGTACAGTGTAATATAAATATAGTGATGACAATGAAAAATACAAAAATGAGATCATGACTCCCTGAATGGCTATAGGGGTGGATAGTCCGAGGGCTCCTCTTTCGGATCCTCTTCATCATCAGAGATATGGATCGGCTGAGGCGGTGGCTGAGATGCAGTAGTAGAAGTCCTGGCCTTAGAGGTAGAAGGTTGGCTAGGAGGATCGGATGGTCCAGGCTGCTGAGATGCCCACATTCTGACCATCGGCTGGAATCTAGGAGGGACCGCCATGGGTACAGACCGAGGCTGTGCTCTCTCTGGATCGGGCTGCTAAAACTGCACTCGAGCATACTCATCCAGGAAAGGCTGCGCACATACTGTCATGAATCGCAAGGTGTCTGTGACGACCCCTCCCAACTCTCTGAAAGCTCTGCTCAGCTGTAGGGTCTGCTCAAGGGAAGTGGTCCCCATACGACTCAGCCGCTCCTCTATCTGTCCCCTGAAATCTCTGATGGACTAAGCAATGGGAGGAATGGCCCCTAATCCCTGAACTCTAAGTCTGAGAATGGCTACTGACTCATCTATCATCTGGAGAGTCACATCTACCCTCTGAGCCGCCTCGTCCTGCGAAGCCCTCACCTCCTGCCTCAGCTGCTCTATGAGCCTCTCCCGCTCCTGTGTCATATGCTCGATGAGCCTCACCTGCTCCTGTCTCATATGCTTAATGAGCCTTGCCTGCTCCTGTCTCATATGCTCAATGAGCCTCGCCTGCTCACGAATGATGTCCTGCTGCTGATCTAATCTCTCCTGTGTAAACCTATCCCGCTCCCCAAGCTGCTCGAGGAGGGCCCTGTCTCTCTCCTCCTGCCTACGCTCAAAGGACGCGAACATAGAAACCATAAGCTCGAAGATATCTGCCTGCGGCGCTACTGGGGGTGGAGCTGGCTCAGATGTTTGCTCTGGTGGTGGGGCTGTAGAGGTAGATGCACCCGGGTCCCCTCTAGCATAAGGATGGAACCTCTCCGACGGTCGAAGAGTGGTCCGCTGCACTCTCGAAGATGGAGGAGGAGTAGGACTCCGTACTCTCGGTGCTGGAGGAGTAGCAAACAAATCATCCATTGTGAACTCAATCTCCATGTCCAACGGTGTGCTCGGCTGCTCCTCCTCATGCTGTGGCTACAGAGGCTGGCCCTCCTGGTAGATCGAATGCTGGGGAGGCTGGTCCTCCTGATGCTGTGGGTGTATAGGCACGTCCTCCCTAGGCTGTTCCTGCTCGGGCTCTAATGAAGGGAGACCAAATGTACGTCTGGTCTCGTGTATGGTGAGTAGTCTGTATGCCTCGGCCTGTCAAGGTAGCGGTAGTACCATACCCATCTGGACGGCCATTGGAGCATCCACATATATGCTCTCATCTAGTGCCTGTCCAAGTCTAGCCGACCGAAAACCCAACCCCAATAGTAGCCTGGTAACGACTCCGCCGACATATACCACTGGGGCTGCCCCCCTGGAGACTCTCACCAAGTTAGCCAGTATCTCATGGCTAACATTGAGTCGCTGGCCTGCTATCATGGCCTATAAACTCTAGATCTTCACCGAGTTAAGCGACCCCGGATTACCAGCCCGCCCAAGATAGGAGCTGGATAATACTCTGTGCAGATACTGGAGTGCCTATAAAATCAGCATAGTGCTCTTCATCGTATCGTGGTCATACGGCACTCCGGGCAGGGCTATGGTCACCCAATGATCGTGCCTGACTGCTCTCTGTGGCACCATGACATCCTCCTCCCATGGAAGCCCCATGACCTGCGTGAACCTCTGACGGGTAATGCTAAAATGGTCTCCATCAACCCAGAACTATATCACCCCGGGCTCAGTATCGGATCTCTGGAATCCCCCATAGCGTAAAGTGGCGAGGAACTGTCTCACTATCTCCGAGTGAGTCTGAAAGGCTGGCGTCAGGAACTCGGTCCATCCAGCGCTCTCTATGAGTGCGTCAACCTCGTCCGCCATCCCTAGGGCTCTAGGAATGGCCTAGAAATAAAGCGACTAGCCCGAAACTCTACCCGAGCCAGTGTTCTATACCTCTGTCTCTGCTCAGGACTCATCCAGTCGGGAGCCTGTGGCTCGGGCTGCTCGCATGGAACACGTCGTCGCGGAGGCATCCTGGAATGGAAAGCAAACGATTAGTTTAATAATCATGGTCGTCAATAGACCTAATAAGAAAATTCGGGCATCATTCCGGCAATGATGTATCCGACCAGAAAGAACTATATATATAAAAAAGAAAGAAAAATTGAGCAGCATCCCGGCAGGGATGTGCCCGACCTCCTGCATGAGAAAACAAGAAAAGCCACAAACAACAAGGGACAGGCCTCAGGCCCCAACAAACAAGTATAAAAATTTGGGCAGCACCCTAGCAAGGGTGTGCCCAACTTCCTGCATAAAAACTCAAAGGATAGGCCTCAGGCCTCAGGCCTCAGGCAATAGGTCAACATTTATTTTCTAACCTTTATCATTGGCTTTACAACTAAAACATGTATAAGAATATATTATTCTAGACATGCAGCAGCACACAATTAAACTAATATTTACGTCAAGTTGACCTAAATAACATGCTTTATCAAATTATCTATCTAGGAACACGAAGGTTTAAGATTCAAACTATTAAAACTGGACTGACTATCATGACAGTATCACGCAAATAAAAAAACATTTAAACACTAATTACCAAGGAAAATTAGTTATGCTAAAAAAAACAACATTTTAACAAAGAAAGAATTTAACTTTACTTACATAAACTAAAGAGAAAGAATATATTAATTATTGACCTGTAATTTGCAGAAAAAAAAATAAAAACTCGACGAAAAGCTAGAAAGAACACTCCAGGAGATGCACGGTGATGTGAGGATCACAAAAATATAATTGAAATTCAGAAAAGTGCAAAAAAGGAGAAGAAACTAGGCAAAAATTGGGATTGGGCGTCGGTGAGAATAAGAGAAAACGGCTGGAAGAAGGGAAAAGAATCGTTAGCCCGTCTTTTTCTGCTCATTATATAGATTTTCGTGACAGACGGGCAACCCATCTCCAATGGCGAGCGACGAACTGTCCGTCTGGCGCTCCAGATTCCCCACATTAAATGCGTAATAAATGCGCGTGATAAATGCAATGATGATGCATGGATCTGCCAGGTGGATAGCGACAGACGGGCAAGACATCTTACATGAGGCACGGGTAGGCCGTCGGTGGAGCCTTTCTATAAATCTCACCATTTTCTTGAGCTTCGTGCCTTCTCCCTTATTTAGCCTTTGCTGCCTTTAATTTTTAACTTTTAAAGGATGACTTCTCCTCTCCTTCAGAGAATGTACCGCATTTTAGATGATACTCATACTTGGGAAAACAGTACCCTTATTCCTCTGTCTGGGCTGAAGTTTTTACGCAGAGTCAAAATAGACCACAACCTCCTCCTAGCTGCAACCCACTTTTGGAACCCACGCTTCCACATCTTCAAGTTCACTTATCAAGAACTGTGCCCCCTGCCCGAGGAATTTGCTGCTATTACAGAAGCATGGTATCCCCCCAATGCTCTGCCCTGCATCCCGCGCTGTGGTCTGGTTCAGACTCGGGATATTGCCCTGTCCTTGGGCATAGCTCCTTCCGAGGCTGCTCGGTTGGTCCCTCAGGGCTCTACATTTTCTTTGGAACCATTGATCAAGGCACTGAACATATTTTCTGATGTCCCCACATATCAAGTAAGCGTTGTCTTCTTATTCTGCATGATGAAGCATTTGGCTGTAACCTCAAAGGAGCTGATCGGTGATCTTCACCTGTTCGGGGTTCCAGACGACTTTCACCGTGGGTTGACCCCTTTTCCCCTTATTCTGGCCGAAACCATCTTAGGCTTGGATTCTATTCATTCCGGGTCCACCACTTCATTCACTGGAAGCCCCTCATTACTCCAGGTACGTCATTATTTTTTAAAGGTAGTGCGTCCCTTGTGGATTTTCGCACTAGCTTTTCTTAGCGAGAAGTGTGTCCTTTTGGATTTTCATACAACACTATGCCTAACTTTTGCCTGAAGTAAACCCAACTTACCCCAGCGGCTTTTTTTTTTTTTTAGATATGGTCGCAGGAGAAGCTGAAGATGCTATCAGAACCACCTCACCAAATCATTGTTCATATTCGCCGAGACATTTTCTCCCGCGGCAACGACTGTGTTCATTCGCAACTCCTGACGAGGGCATTGCCAAATTCAGTGAGGTATCAGATGAGGATATCAGTTTCATGCACGCTTGACTTCCTCTGTCTCATGCAGTCGTTGACGGATCTTCGGGGTGTGTTCCCCTATGCGGGCTTCATCAAGCTACTTTCTGTATTACTGCCCGATGTGCTCGTCACCTCGAGATGACTCAGGACGTAGTGAGGGTCCCATTATCCTTCCGGGGAGGAATCTTTTATGCAGCTTTCACCTCTCGCTATCAGGAGCTTTGGAGCCAACTTTCGGTGAACACTGTCATGCCCCCCTTCGGCACTCATTCTGTAACCTCTACCGGTGAGTACAAGAGGTGGATACTCGACCCGACGTCTGACAATAGGACGTGAGGACTTAGGCGTTTGGCTGGCGAGAGCAGCGGTAGAGCATAGTTTAGCTTAAATCTGTATACCTTTTGAGCATTGCGTTACTTTTCAAAACAGAACTAGAAAATGATGAAAATGAAAAAAATAATTCTTATTCCTTTTCACAAAGTTGTGTACATTTCTGTAGAATTTCAACATACATGATCACTATTTGTTACTAATTCAACTGTGTAAACCACATTAATTCATGAAACCAAATTTTGATAGCATCAAACTCCCATTACCAATCGGCCCTCTTAGGTTTTCTCGATTGGATATTTTCTCTCATGCCTCTAATTTTTGCACAAGATGCCTTTTTTCAGTTTTCACCCTGTCAAGGCGCCCAATTTTAGCAAGGCCGCCTTTTTTCGGTTTTCGACCCGCGGGGCATTTTATTCTCTTCTTTTTATTTTATAGTCTTTAACCATGGAACCTTTTGAGTCTGTCTATGTTGATCGGTTCCTTGAATTCATTGCCATCGCTATCTGACAAAATTGCAGCTCCCTTTGACAACAGCTTTCTCAGGAGGAATAGCCCTTCCCATGTTGGCCTGAATTTTCCCCGAATATCCGGCACACCCGGTCTCATCTGCTTGAACACCAAGTCTCCTTATTTCAATGGGTGCTTCTTGACTTTCCTTCCAAAGGACTTGGCAAGCCTTTTCTGATAAATTTGGTTGTGGTAGTAGGCTCTCAACCTACTCTTATCCAACATGTACAGGTGTTTTAATCTCTGTTGTGCCCATTCGGCTTCAGGAATCTGTGCCTCCATGACCACCCTCAGTGACTTGAGCTCGATCTCGATTGGCAACACTGCTTCTGTCCCATACACCAAAGAGTACGGCGTGGCGCCTGTAGATGTTCTAATTGTTGTTCTGTAGCTCCAAAGCGCGAACGGTAACTTCTCTACCCAATCCTTATAAGTTTGGACCATTTTGGCTAGGATCCTTTTGATTTTCTTATTGGTGGCCTTTACTGCCCCATTGGCTTAAGGACGGTATAGAGACGACTTGTGATGCTCAATACCATATTTCTGAAGCAACTTCCTTGTTTCGCCCATGAACTGAACCCCGTTATCAGACACCACATGATGCGGAAGGCCATACCTGCATATCAAATTCTTCTCAATAAACTTTGCCATATCCCGTGCATCAATCTTCTTAAAGGACTCGGCTTCTACCCATTTGGTGAAGTAGTCGATGGCGACTATAATATATCTGTGCCCATTGGATGCCGTGGGACGGATCTCCTCGATAATGTCTATTCCCCATGCTGCAAACGACCAAGGTGACGCTAAGCTATGTAATTCTGACATAGGTAGGTGCCTCAAATCTGCATACTGCTGGCACAACTGGCACTGCTTCACATACTTTGAGCAGTCAGTATTCATGGTGAGCCAGTAAAATCCCTGCCTCATGATCTTCTTGGCGAACGTCAACCCGTTCATATGAGCCCCGCATACACCCGCATGGGTCTCTTCTATCACCTTTCGGGCTTTCTTTTCGTCTAGACACCTCAGCTAAATACCATTAGCCTGTCTCTTATACAATACCCCATTTATACAAATGAATTGAGTAGACAGCTTGCGAATCATTCTTTGGTCTTTTTCAGTAGCCTCTTTCGGAAATGTCATTTTTCCAGGTAATTCATGATATCGGAATACCACGGCTTTCCATCCTCTACCTCTATTTCCATTTTTGGCTTGTCCTCAAAGCTGGGCCTCCCAGAACTGGAAATTAAAACTGGCTTCATAGCTACCCCATTCGGATTATCCCATATTGACACTAGGGTTGCAAGCGCGTCAGCTAATCGATTTTCATCTCTTGGCACGAAGTGGAATGTGCATGTTTCAAACCAACTGCTTAACTCCCTCAAATATTCTACAAATTGTATTAGCAGTTCTTCTTTGATAGCCCATTCTCCCCGAATCTGATTGATTACCAAAGATGAATCTCCAAACACCTGCACGTCCTTTGCCCCCAAGGCGATCAACGCTTCTAGCCCGAAAGTGCATGCTTCATACTTGGCTTCATTGTTAGTGGCTCTGTACCTCAACTTCTTGGCCAACGGGAGTTTCTCATCATCCGGGGTTGTCAGAATGACTCTTACTCCTACCCCCTTGTTATTTACAGCCCCGTCAAAGTGCAGCTGCCAACCTTGAACCGATATTGCCGCTATATTCTCGTCAGGAAAACTGAACTCAAATGAATCTCCCTGGATTGGACGATCAGCCAGAAACTCAGCTACTACCCAGCCTTTGATGATTTTTCGGGTAATATAGTCGATGTCAAATTCCTACAACAGCAACAACCACCTTCCCATTTTCCCAAGTAAAGATGGTGCTTCTTGCAAATACCTCAAGGGGTTCTGCTTTATCACTGCTTGTACCTTGTAAGAATGGAAGTAGTGTCTTAGTTTCTTGGATACCCAAATCACGGTGAGGCAAATCTTTTTTACTTCCGCATATTTGACTTCGTAGGCAAGAAACTTCTTGCTGAGGTAGTAGACTGCAAATTCCACTCCAAACTCATCTTCTTGGGCCATCATGGCACCTACAGAACCATCTTCCACTGCTAAATATAAGATGAGCGGTTTGACGGGCTGCGGTGGTCTTAGTACCGGCGAATTCAGCAAGTACTCCCTGATAGTGTCAAAGGCTTTCTGGCAGTTCTCATTCCACACTACTAGCTGATCTTTTCTGAGCAACTTGGAGATCGGCTCACATGTTGAGGTGAGCTTGGCGATGAATCTGCTAACATACTTCAATTTACCCATAAAACTTCTCACATCCTTCTCCTTCTTAGGCACTAGCATCTCCCTAATGGCCTTTACCTTATCCGGGTCGATCTCAATCCCCCTCTGGCTAACCACATGTCCCAACAGCTTTCCTGAAGTGACCCCAAAGATACACTTCTTAGGATTTAACCGCAAGTTGTACTTATCTATCCTCAGGAAGAACTTTTCTAGTGCTTCAAAATGGCCTTCTCTAGTGGCTAACTTGATCATCATATCGTCTACGTATACCTCCACTTGTTTATGGATCAAGTCACTCAAGATTTTCATCGCCATCCTCTGATAGGTAGCTCCTGCATTCTTTAGGCGGAAGGGCATCACCCTATAAGCATACGTCCCCCACTCCGTAATGAAAGCCGTTTTGATCCGGTCAATTATCTTGTTGAGGATCTGATTATAACCAGCATAGCCATCTCCAAAGTTACACATCTCACAAGCGGCTGCGCTATCTATCAATACATCTATATGGGGTAACGGGAAATCATCTTTCGGATAGGCCTTATTCAAATCCCGGTAATGCACACATACCCTTACCTTACTGTTCGTTTTGGCTACAGGGACAACATTGGCCAACCACGTTGGATACTGTACCTCCACTAGAAATTTGGCCTCGATCTGTTGGCGAATTTCCTCCTTTACCTTATCTACCCATTCCGGCCTGAGTTTTCTTAGCTTCTGCTTCACGGGTTCATGATCTGGATACGTCGGAATAGCGTGTTCTGCGACATCTCGATCGATTCCTGGCATATCCTCATAGGTCCAGGTAAAGACTTTTTCATATTTTTTAAGTATTCTCTCAAATTTTTCTCTTTCTTCAGGAATCACATTTGATGCTATCAAAATTTCTTTCGGGTTTTTCGAGGTTCCAAGATTAAATGGAGTAGCATCAACAGAATCAATATCAAATATGAATGGAGTGTGATCATGATCATGCATATTGAAATTATCAGAAACATCGCACAAGTAAGCAAAATTGTTCATTCTATTAATAAAATTAAAATTGTCATTTACATCATTAAAAATTTCAGGAATGAAAAGGCAATCTAAAATGGCTTCTTCCTCTTCTCCTCTTAGCGGGTCCGCTACTATTGATGGACCTGCATCACTCTGAATGATCATGGGTTCTTCAATCACCTCTTGAACAACTTCTTCCACCTTCGCTTTCCCTTTGAACTGGGTGGCCACCATTGCCTCAGTCACAACCTCCTCGGGTTCTTCCCTGTCCCAAACTGTTTTGTTGGTCATGACCTCTTCATCCCAAAAGTCTTCAGCCGGCTTAATCATCCCAATATCCCAATCATAGATGTCGTTGAACATCTCAAAACCCGGCACAATCTTTCCATCGACCCACTGAGATTCGGCTTCTCCGGTGTACGCACAGACTGCCGCTGCTGGCACAAAACTTTCCCAAATATGAGGGATCTCCTTTGCTGGCTTCACTTCTCTCTTCACTTTGCTTTTGTAGCCCAGGCCCTTTCTGTCTTTTTGGCCCTTGGTGGCGATGATTTCTGGCAATCCTTGGGAATTTTTGCCTAACCCAACACCCGGGAGAAACGACATTCTCTTCATCATGGCTAGCACCTGAGGGCTGCCTTCCATTGACTCTTCCTCATTAATTGTGGCCACATGAAATCCACTAAAAGGCTGCCTTGCGATCTCGAGTACGGACACCTGATTCTCTCTCGCAGCCCTGATGGTCACCACTTGCCCTTCATGTGGTATTTTGACCATTTGGTGAAGTGTAGAGGGAACACCTCCCAATTTGTGGAACCACGGTCTCCCCAACAAAGCTAAAAAATTGGCAGGGATAAGTAAGACTACAAATTCCACTTCAGTCTCTACTGGCCCCGTCTTGACCATCGCTTTGAAAGTCCCCGTAGCATGTCCGCGAGAATTATCATAGGCTGTGATTGTCAAATCTGACTTGGCTAGCATGTCTTCTGTTATCCCAAAGGCTACCATCGCCACTTGTGGGCACACATTAATTGATGAACCATCGTCCACCATCACACAAGCCGTGTGCTTCTGGTTAATCTGGGCCCGAATGTACAAATGGCGATTATGGTTACGGCCTTCTGCTGGCAAATCAGCATTTGTGAACACCACATTCTCTCCAGCTCCTCCTTTCACTACCTCTAGCAGCTCAGTGGGTGAAATCATCGTAGCCACAGTCGTTTTGCATAAAGCTTCTACCAATCTTTGCCTATGGGAAGGAGATTGCCTTAGGAGATCCCAAATAGAGATTTGGGCCGGCGTCTTTTTTAACTGCTTCATTACCTGATCCTCCTTCGGCTCCTTTTTTGTTTCCTTTTGACCTCCTACAGGCTCCTAAGGCCTTACCACTTCGGGAACTATCCTTCCACTACGAGTCACCACTCCTACTTTCTCTTTTTCTTCCCTCTCTTCTTCATCTTCTTCCTCCGAACCCCATGGGTCGGGAAACTCAACAACATCATCATCATCATTTCCACTCTCATCAGTGGACCAGCAATCGATCACTTCAGCGGGCATTCCTTTTTCACTCACCTCATGGAGGCTTATGACAACAGCGTTTACATCATTGCCATACAACTCTCTCAATACAAACTCCTTGAACAGACTAGACCCAATCATGAACACAGGTGGGGGCACCTTGTTATACCCGGCTTTCTTCTGGCCTTCCCTCTTCTCAGGGTCTGTGATTTGCTTTGAGTCAATTAGATCTTGAATTGCGTGTCTCAAAGCTTTGCAGTCATGTCCCGTGTGCTGGTGGTAGGCACAGTACTCATTGTCTTTATGACCCGGCATCCCCTGAGTCCCGGCAGGTCGAGGCGGCAACGGCAGTAACTTTCCTTCTTTCATTAACCTTCTCAAAATCCATGATAAAGACCTTCCCAAATTCGAGAAATGCCTCGGGGTTGCGTTAGCAGTGGACACCTCAGCTGTCCTCTTTGTGCTACCACTGGGCCCTGTCGGCCTACTTGTCCCCTAACTGCTATTCCCTTTCTTGACATATCCCTCATTACTTGCTTTTCGAGACAGGTACTCTCCCTCTGCTTCGATGGCGATATCCTTCAAGGACTCCTAGTCTCTCAATCCTTTCATCTTTAACCCCTCTCTCAGATATGGACTCACATTCTTAATGAACAATCTGATTTGGTCTTGGGTCTCCGGTTTCCTCCTCATTTCCATCACTCTGTTCCTCCATCGAGTTAAGTATTCATGGAAAGATTCGCCAGCCTTTTGTTGCAACAGCTCTAAGTCCTTGAGGGTCACTTCCATCCTCGTGTTGCAATCATATTGCTTCAAAAACTCCTCCGTCAATAAATCCCAATCCTCTTTGGTTCTGCGGTGGAGCGCGTGATACCAGTCTACAGCCAGGCCAGTCAAGCTCAAATAAAAGTACTCCACTTTTTGCCTTTTCATCAAGGTAGTCCCTTTCATTATCAGCGAATATTGCTTCACATGGGCTGTGCGATCAGAGGTACCATCGAATTTAGGAACATCTGGCATCTTGAAATTGAACGGAATTGGGTCCTCTCCTTCCAGCTCCTTATCCTCGAGATTCATCCCTTAACCCCTAGTTAACAACCTTGCCATCGCCTTAAACTTCTCCTCCATCTTCTTCCAGATGGCCTCCTCTGACTGGGGTGCTCTTTCCTTTTCTGACACAACACTATCCTCATAGTCTTCGTCCCCTCGGCCATCATCTGACCTCTGAACCGGTCCTCTCCTCTGAACTCCCGGTGCTGTTGCCCTCAAATCTGTCGGTGGTGGTCGAATCTCTTCTTGCCTATCTTCTCTCTCCTCTTCCCGCTCATTCTATCTCATGGGAGGAGGAGGTGGATCCTGTGGTGCAGCCCGCTGGGCCATTGCGGCCATCATGTTCATCATTCTATTTTCAAAGTCTTCCAACCTCTGGCCCACCTCTTCTGTAATCAAGGCCCCGGTGGCATCAGTCCCTCTTGGTGAATTAGCCATCTCTGAAGCAATGTAGCTGGTTCTGGATAAGTCTCTGAAAAGTTCACCCTTTTCGGCAGCTCAAAAATAGGATTTCGGATCAATCGCCCCCGAGGATCCCTCGTCCACCTGGGCAGATCTATGATGGCTGCAAACACAAAGAATTAGAATGATGCATAAATGCAATGAAATGCATGATCGTGCTATGCAAGACCCACAAATCACATGCAAGCAAATTGGTCCTTCCAACCTTATCACTCCCACACACGTAGTCATAGTCTCTTTCCTAGGCGGGATTAGCCCATGGGTTAACAGGGAACCCAATGGACACGCATGTTGCACGGTGAAAAACTGACAGCATAACACTCCTAAACTAATGCACAAACGCATGGGTGATGCTCATTATGTATTTAGATAGTCCCAATGTATTGACATGGCCCTACCGGGGCATGAAAGCCTTTGGCTAGATAACCAATTGAAACATTTGGGTTTACCCAATACACAAGGATTCATGCAGCAAGCACAGTATTACGGTTCATATCACCTAGGGGAAGTATTTATGTCCATTACATGAGCTTTAGTCGTGGGTGCTGTTACTTTTGGTCTACCCAAGCATGGTCCCTGCCAACGGGTCTAGCTCATCATGAGCATAACGACCGATCGGGTCACCATTTGATATACCTTGATGATACGAGGCTTGGGCCGGTGATTATCCTTAACACTTCCCTACATTAAGTGAACGCAGGGTCATGCTTCGGGAACGCACTGGGGTCGAGAAGGGACCAGTCTAGTGTAATCTAAGGCTCTAATGAGATGTAAATGCAATTTTGAGAGAAAGCAAAATTTATAAACTAAAACTTAATTGTAAATGTTAATCAAAGTACTTTTAAATCGAAGTCTCGAATAAAGGTGTCCCCAGTGGAGTCGCCACTTGACACGCGCCGAACCCCGTAGGACGCCCCGAAGACCGCCTGCTTGAGGGCGATCGGGCAAATGAGGTTCGTTGACAACTTGTAATGAATTATAAGTGCGTCTATTTTGGGCAACAAGGAGGTTTCATGGAGTCGCCACCCAATAAAACATTGGAAAAGTTCGTCTCGCCTCAGTGAGCCTAAAACGGCGCGTATATCCATTTTGGGCAAGCTAACGGGATCTTGGAGGCGAACACCCCAATAGAACATTGGGAATGACCCTCTAACCCTATGGAGCCTAGGATTATTAATTAAGTCTTTTGATGGGACACAAGAGGTGTCTTGGAGATCACACTCCAATGAATTATCGGATGGACCTCTCGCCTCGTTGAGCCCAAAGACAAGAGATAGGTTCGGGACTTCTCATTTATTTATACCTTGATTAATTTTACGATTAAATTTTGATTTTATTATTTCACTCTCTCTCCACACGATATAATTTAATTAAACGCGCAATCATACACATCAAAAAGCGATAAATAAACCATAATAAAAACATCCATATAAAATAAAACACAATAACACTAGGAGCAGAATACAACTCCCATTATAAAGGTGCAAGACATGCATAAAACGGGATATTCGTTAATAATAAGGACATTGGTCCTCGCTTGCATTTATTATAAAAAATGATATTTTTTTGGTGGTGGATTTATTGGATTAAAATAGGACATTGGTCCTCAATTTTTATAAGAATCCCAAATTAATTACTACAAAACATTAGCTCATTTTTATTATAACGAGATAAAAAAAAAACAATTTACATAAAATAAAGGCAAATAATAAAGATAAGTAAATGAATAAATAAACAACAAGGATTAAAGAATTAAACCAAGCGGAACTCCTCATGGTTTGCATAGCGATCACCATCCCAAGCTTAAACCACCCAAGGATCAAAATAATATTATCTAACAAACTAAACAAATATATTAGTACCAAAAAATTCAAAATAAAGATAACATTAAATAAAATACAGAAGCAAAATAAAATAAAATAAAAGAAAAGAAAACCGAAAAAGAAATTTTGAACATAAAAGAAAATAAAGGATGAAGGAAATAAATGAAAATGGTTAAAGAAATGAGAAAGAAGCCCAGGGACGGCCATCAGTATATTACCGACGGGCGTCCCTTGTGTGACCGGCGGGCAGCGCAGCGCGTCACATACGTTCCGTTGCTCACGCGAGCGACGGGCATCTGTGACCTTACTGCCCGTCGGTCACCTCTATTCCTCAAAAAAACGATAAAAGGCAAACTTTTCACAAGAAAACAATTTATTTCACACAAAATTCAGAAATAAATGCAAATAATTAAAATAATTTTTGTGAGATAAAAAACCCTTGAGAGAAATGAACCTTTTGGATTTTCTTAGTAAAATTTTCTTCCACCAAAAAGAAGAAAAAAACCCCCTTAAATGAGGTAGAAAATGCCTTTTTATAGGCTCCTCCTTGGTGAAACCCTAAATCCTATTTCCAATAGGAAATAGGAAAAGAATCTTAGCTGATTCCATGAAATCCGGCCAGCAAATTCGCGATCGACGAGCATCCGAGGCTCACAGACGGGCGTCAGTTGAAAGGACACGCGCGGTCATTTGGCCACCGATAGAGCGAAGGCACGGGCCTTAGGGACAGGCGTCAGTTTACCGACACGTGTCCGTCACTCGCCTCACCGACGGCCCGTCCCTCATAGCGAGAGACGAATCGCCTCAGTGACCGACGGGAGTCCCGTGAAAGACGGGCTGGCCGTCCATGGAGGAAAAAACCAATTTTCAAGCTAAAACCTCTCAATTTTTCTATTCCTTTCCCTTGCAAATGAAAACCTTTAATTCTCGTGACCTTAAAGGACCAAAGTCTATGAATTTCATCCATTCATTTGGAAACGGACATCAATTTTTTCATCGGGCAATCTCTGATCCGGATCGCCTCGGGACACGTTGCTTACAGGTACGCTACTGTATTCTCTCGTTATCCACTAAAGTGAGTCAGCAGGTACTCTGTTTGCTTTGTCTAATGTGAATATGAGAATGTGAAATCCGAATGAGCATGATTTTGGATGTGTGAATCGATTATTTATCCGAATGTGATTGCGAATCTCTGAACGGGTTTAATGTGACTCAAGCATGTATATTGCTTATGTACATCATAAACCATGTATATTGCTCTTCCGTATAGTGATGAGATAAATTAATCCGTATATGAATGTGAGTTAGAATTTCTGAATGCTATGGTTAATTTGTATAGTAACGTGATTTTGTGCTGTTTACTGTTATGGTTAATATGGGAACTAGTATGAGTATGAATATGATCTTGAACTAGCAAATGCAACGAATTTAATATTATGCTATATGTTTCTTTGGTCTCAGCTATCGTAGTATCTTCAGCATGTTGTCGTGTGTTCATGTTTCATGGCATGATATTTTATGTATTATAGTTACGCAAGGGAAGTATGGTGGTTTGGACGTTGTCCCTTGGGTTTTGGCTAATGTGTGTGTTATGGCCTGATAAAAGTATGTTTAGATATCTAGTAATTTTGCATAATAGTCGGGTGCGTTATTGCATGGTAATCTTATTGCATGTGTATGGGTTTTCAGTTAACGTTTGGGTTACTGGTATGAAGGCAGCATGTTTAGTTGTTGAGTAGCTAAGCATGACGCGGTTTTGATATCTGATACCTCCGTAAGTATATGCATGTGAGATTGTATGTGTTTCGGCATGATAATACTTGTATCTTGTATAGTACTCTGTCTGCTTTGGTTTGATCGACACGAGTTATGAATGTGGATATGATTTTCTAAATGTATGGCTTTTATATGCAAGTATGTATATCTATCTGTTAGGACTATGTGCTTATGCCATTCGAATGTGTTATGCCTTGATGACCATTGTGAATGGCCGTCCATTTTGTTGTGTGTTCTTCCCACTAAGCGTTATCGCTTAGCACGGGTTCTTTTCCCGTGCAGGTAATAGGTTTGGTTCGGTTCGAGTCGCGCATCTGCAAGGTCGGCCACATAGGAGTTAGAAGTTTTGTATTTTGTTCAGCTTCTGTATTTTGGGATTTTGTATTTCTGTAGTCTTATGTATTTGTAATTATATGTAAGGATCTGGATGTAATATTTGGGCTATGTAAATGTTATTATATTTAAGTTTAAAGTTGTTCCTCAGTTTTATCGTTTGTCTTATGCTCCCACTGATTGAATGAGTGAATAGGGATATGCATGTGCTTATGCTTCCGCTTAGTGCCTGCGTGCGTGTGAGTTAACGCATGACCAGCTTTTGCCCGTAAGGTAAGTTTTTAATTATCCCGTATTTATGCATGTATGATTATGAATGAATGTATGCTTTCGCATAGTGTATGTGTGCATGTATGTGAGTGAATGTCGATAGCGCTCTCCGGCGTCCTTTTAACGGCGACGTAGGGGGTGTTACACTATTGGGCCACCTGGCAACAGTGACACGTCACTGTGCTGACATGGCTTGACACGTGGCACGATGTGATCCATCCACGTGTCACCCCCTGACTGGTCCACGTGGTGCCACGTGGCTCCCCTGGACACGTCATCCCCATGTGGCTGGAATTGGGTTAGCCATGTGGCAGAATCCTATTGGGCCACGTGTCCACATTGACGCACCCGCGTGCATTCCACGCGCCGCCTTCCCGACGAATTCTGAGCTCCGGATTTCGGCCAGTGGGGGGTTTTCGGGGTCTCTGATCTCAATGGTATGGTCAAATTTTACAAATCTCATTTCTAATCTAGCATTTTGAATACCCATATTCATCCCCTCAATTTTGCGGTACACATACACGTATTTTTAGACCCAAAAAATATATACTAATATATATTTTAACACAAAATAAATATATATCGGGTTCATGCATCCTAGATCTACCAATTTTACACATAAAATTTTAAATCCAATTTTAGCCACATGTCTAGACGCCAAAAATATTGGCTCTGATACCAATGAAGGATATATATATATATATATATATATATATATATCAACATGCCACATGCATATATGGAGGTAACATAAACAGGTTATATGCTACCTACCCCTTGTAGCGCAGATAATTTGGCGGAAGCGATTACAAGGATCTTTTTTGGCGTCACTAGTCTGACTGATATCCACAAACGGAATGACAACAGCTTGATCACAGTCTAAAAACCACTGAAAAATCGGTGAGAGGCGAAACCGACAGAGTTTCGGTATATGAACTCTTTCTCCTCCCTTCCTCAAAGGAAAAGCCTCCTATTTATAGGCATACATCTCACAGAGGAGATGAATGCTCCATAAATAGGAGCATCAACTCCCATTAGGGGAGTTACCCCCAATTAAAAGGGGAGTATGTAACTTCCCTTTTGCATTAAGAGGGAAGTTACCATACTAATGGAATATTAAGGGACATAATTCCTTAATCAAGACCAAATAGGAACTTTTTTCTATATTTGTAGGATTTCCGGACTGACATATATTTTCCAGATCCATCCGAGAAGTCATGGGCGCATCCCAACTCCAACAATAATCACCTTTTTTTCATAAATTATAATCAATTTAATTTGTATCAAAATCAAAATAAAATAATATAATACTTTGTTTCTCTTAAATATTTAATCCCAATAATCACAAATAATATGATAATTAAATTAATAGGACTATTTATTTTTAAGATTTTCATTTTAAAAATTACAAATTAACAAACAATTAAATTAATCGAATAATTTTAAATTGATAAACAATTATATTTTCAAAATAAAAAGATAAATTAAAAATAGAAAAAAGGAATTTTTGAGTAGTCGAGCTAGTCCGAAAACTGAATTTTTCATATTTGGAACCTTACCTTATCCAAAAAATCTGAACAACCTGACCCCAATGACATTTTCGGTTTGGTTTTTTTGCATCATTTGGGTTTTCACACTCTTAATTAACCGAGACCCACTAAATAATCAATTAGAAATATTAATTTATTATCTAATAATCAAAGAAGAGTCACATCAACAAAATTATTAGTGTTAATAATTTTGTAATCTAAAATTTGAGAAATTAAACATGCAATTGGAAGTTATCAAAATCAAAATAGTGAGGATGGAATAATTTATTACATATGGAATCACAATTATGTTTTTATGTTATATATCATCAAATTTATGGAAAATTTAACAAATATTAAACACTAAATAATCATTTTTAAGACTGACGAGAATTTCTTGTTTGAACAGTAAAAACAGAAAAACTATAACCTGCATAACGGAACAAATATTTGCGTTTTTAATGAAATATTTGAATAGATATTATTTTTAAGGCTTAATACTTGAATGAACTTCTAAATTTGGTATGAATTATCATCTCGGCCCATAAACTTTTAGAAAGATCAATTTAACATCTCAACCTGCTTAAGAAAGAAACAGAATCAAGACAAGCCCTACGCAGTCAATCATCTAGAATTTAAGAATTGTATTACAGTCTCTCTAAACACAAGTCATCGTTTTTTTTAGGTAAACCCAGAGGGAGCCACATAAATTTGTCTAAAAAATTTATTTTGATACCTTAATTCTTATGATAACCGAATGAACAATTAAACTAAATTGTGATATTTTTAAACACAAAAGGCTGATATAGATGCGATTGTAATTTTGAACTGAAATGGAGCGCGTAAACTAATTTGTTACCGTTTGTCAACGGTAACAAATTGTGAATATAAATATACCACTTCCTCTCTGTCTCTACCAAATCTCCTTGATCTCTCCCAAATCTCAATCCCTCTGTGTTATGGTTTTTTGTCTTGTTTTCGTTCTCCATGTTATCCCACCATAAGAATTTCAGAGTGTTAATCAAAGTTTGGCCTCTAGCAAACTAAATTATTAGTGTTATATTTAGTTATATGTGCTAATTTTAACCTGCGATTTTGAAACCAGACTTTGATCTACTTGGGCTTGGTGTAAGCCGAAATAGGGCACTCTCTAATCAACTATTGCCTTCTTAATGAGCTAGGCTTTGGGCACTCGGCGTAGACTCTTTCAAGAGCCTCCACTTGCTCCGCCGTGTACCAGACATACTTGCCGAAATTAGTAAGGGGCTTATTTATGCTACCACTACTGCTCTCTCTGCGATGCGCCACCACCATCGCCATTTCCACCGCGAAATAAGAAACGATATCCTAAAATCAAACAAAAATACAGCCAGAGAGAAGGGGAAAAAAGGCGGCAATTTTGAGATTGTTTTTCTTTCTTTTTCTAAAAAGAGTTAAAGTTGGTTCCTTTATATATAGAGAGAGAGAGAATATGGTTTTGAGCTTAACAAAGAATCTTGAGACTTAGTAGGACAAATTAAAAAGAAAAGTAGAGATTAGAGAAGAAGGCAAAAGCCAAGCGAAGAGTTAAAGCCAATATATAGAGACACAGAGAATCTATGTATTTTTGCTACAAAAACTTACTCTCCTTTTATTTCTTCACCAATCTTTCAAAAACCAAAAAGAGAAAATACAATTTCAAAAACAAACAAGCTCAAAAAAATCCAAACTTTTAACCGAATTTCTCTAATTTTTTTCTGTCTCTACTTATTTTCTTCTTTTTCAATCTTGATCTCAAAATCTAAACCAAATGGAAGAACGGTCAGTTTGGCAAAACTTATGAAAACAGATTTTTCAATTGAAAAAAGTTTTATTCTAAAAAACTGTATGTCGAAAAGTAGGTAACTGTTTAATAAATAAAATTCAAAATAACTTATAAAATCAAAAACAGCTATCAACTGTTTGGTAAATGATATAATTAAAATGGCTTTTTAAAATAAAAAAATAAAAAATGATATATATAAATTTTTTTTTTTAAACAAACTAAACTTTAATTAGAAAGGTCAGCCAAAAGAGCTGCACGAATACAAGAGGGGGGAGATAAATCCCAATAGACAAGACCTGACATAGAAAACACAGCCTTAGCTAAGACATGAGCTGCCGAATTCGCAGACCTTTTCACAAATCCAAATTGGATATTTAAAGAACTACTAGCTAACAACCTACAATCAGCTATAATAGGACCGACATCTGAATAGAGACACGAGGCAGAGTTAATAGCCTGAGCTACCAGCTTAGAGTCGGATTCAACTACAACTGATTGAATCTGCCTTGACTTCAGCCAGCTTAGGGCCTCTCGCACACCCAAAGCTTCAGCAGTCAAAGGATCCAACTCCCCTTGAAGGAAACGACACCCTGCTGCCACAAACTCCCCTTGCCAATTCCTAACCACAAAAGCCAGTCTTGTTCGCCCTGTTCTAGAATCAATGGCTGCATCTGTATTAACCTTCAACCAACCAGGCAGAGGTGGTGACCACTTACAAGCCAACGAGGGAGACCGATCCTGTTGACAACCATCCTGCGTACGGGCCAATCTCCACTCATCTAGCATTGCTACTGCCAACGATGCAACAGCAGAAGGAGAGAGGCGCAACTGTTTCCAGATTAGATCATTCCTAGCCTTCCAGATTGCCCAACACAGCATAACAGCTAACCCACACAACTCAATATCCCAGGAAGAAATAATTGAATTGAACCACTGCACCAAGTTTTGGACATTACCTCTAATGAAGCCCACTCCAGATGTATGCCACACTTCTTTAGCAAAAGCACGGTCAAATAAAACATGCTTAATAGATTCCGTGACTGAGTTACATAAAGGACAATCTTGAACAACATCTAATCCCTTAGCAATTAAAGCCAAACGAACGAGAAGACAGGAGTGAATAGCACGCCAGAAAAAATGCTTGACTTTGTTGGGGATCGACAGATTCCAAAATCGCTTCCAATTTACTGAGAGAATATCATCTGAGAAAGGTGTAGTTCCAGTGTGAACAAATCTATAGCCACTTTTGACAGAATAAACCCCTGACACCTCTCTGCTCCATTGCCACTTATCCTCAACTCTTTGAATGCTTAGAGGAATTTTAAGAATAAGATTACAATCCCTGATATTGAAAAGGGATGAGATAAGAGGGAATTTCCAAACCACCTGATTATTAGCCACTAAATCACTAACTTTGAGGTTGCTCCACTCCACATCAAGAGTAGTTGTGAGATACGGATCTGATGGATCTGGCAGCCAAGGGGCATTAAGAGCATTGATCTTTTGTCCATCCCCAACTCTCCATCTAAACCCATGTTTTAGTTTATCCCAAGCACTAAGGATACTCCTCCATGTGTAACTGGGGTTGGCACCAAGCTTAGCATCCCAGAAATCGCCATTTGGAAAGTACCTAGCCTTGAGGATATTTTTCACCAAAGAATCATTATTTGAAAGCAACCGCCAGCATTGTTTCCCCAAAAGAGCCAGATTAAAATTCAAGAGGCTTCTAAATCCTTGCCCTCCAATATCTTTTGGCCAATAAAGACGTTCCCATGACATCCAATGAATTCCTCTTCCTGTTGAAGAATTAGTACCCCACCAAAAAGCATTCAAAGTTCTCTCTAATCTCTTGCACAAACCCATAGGGATAAGAAAAACAGACATGACATATGTAGGTAGAGATTGAGCTACAGATTTCAATAGCACCTCCTTACCTGCTCTCGAGAGAAGGGTTCTGTTCCAACCACTAATCCGTTTCCTAATTTTGTGTTCAATGAAATTGAAAATAGCTTGTTTATTTCTGCCTATAAGTGAAGGCAACCCCAAGTAAGAATCATGAACTGCAGTAGAGCTGATTGATAGAGTCGAGAAGACAGTCTCTTTATCCGTACTCAAGGTATTGGAGCTGAACTTAACTGAAGACTTCTGGAAATTGATGAGTTGACCAGAGTCAGAGGAGTAAATGTCCAAAATCCGCTTAATCACACCTGCCTCTTGACCATTAGCTTTGAAAAATATAAAGCTATCATCAGCAAAAAGAAGATGGGAGACCGCCGGTGCATTCCTCGCTACTTTACAACCGTGAATAAGCCCAGCTGCTTCATAATGTTGCAAGAGAGCTGATAATCCTTCGTCACAAATAATGAAAAGGTAAGGCGATAGTAGGTCGCCCTGCCTAAGCCCACGTGAAGGAGTAACAGGCCCAAGAAGTTTATCTTCACAAGCAACCACATATTCCACCGACTCTACACACATCTTCATCAGACAAACCCACTGCTCATTGAATCCCATATGGACCAGAACAGCTTCCACATAGTGCCATTCCATTCTGTCATACGCCTTACTCATGTCTAACTTAAGAGCTGCCAGACCTGCTTTCCCTTGTGTTTTCCTCTTCAAAAAATGCATCACTTCATAGGCGACAAGAAAATTATTAGATATGAGGCGATTGGGAACAAAAGCGCTTTGATTAAGCGAGATAATGGAAGGAAGTATGGTCTTCAAACGTTGTGTCAGCATTTTAGCAATAACTTTGTACAGCACATTGCATAGATCTATAGGTCTGAGGTCAGCCATGGTTTCAATTTTATGCTTTTTCGGGATAAGAACTATAGTTGTTTCTTTAAGTCTGTTAGGCATAACACACGTACTGATAATCTGTAAGCATTCTTGAGTAACATCCTTGCCCACCACACTCTAGCATTTCTGGTAGAAGGCAGCATTCATCCCGTCCAACCCTGGATATATATAAATTTTAATATATTATATTTAAAATCTCACTAAATAATAATAATAATAATAATTCTTACTTATTTGAAACTTTTTATTTCACTAAACTATTAAGACCATATATTTTCATATATAATTAAATAAAATAAATATAACATAAAAAATTAAAAATATATATATTATTTTCTTAATTATATATATATATTATTTTGGATGATAAAAAAAATGGAAGAGAAAAAATAACATAATCATTTTTAACGTCAGATAATTTTGAGTGGTAGGATAAGAGAAAAAAAAGATTATATTAGATATAATTGTCATTATGAAATAAAATAAGGGATATTTTTATCTAAAAAAAATATTAAATCTGCTGCCCTTAAAAGCTGAAAATCAGTTTTTCTGAAAAACTTCAATTTTTAGCTTTTTGTAATAGAAAGTTTTTTCACTTTTTAAAAAATTAATTTTTTTAAAATCAGTATTTACCAAATACTTATTTTTGTCCCATAATTAGCTTTTTGTCCCATAATCAACTTTTTATCCTTTGAAAAGCTATGCCAAACGGGGCCGAAATCCTTTCTTTTAACTGCAATCCTTATTTTCTTTATACAGGTTATATTACCGACATGTGGCAATCATATCTGCATGATTGCCACATGTTGGTTCACCTTAGAGCTTAAAATTCACGCGATACACCATCCAGTATTTTCCTGATTTTTGTGTTTAAAATTACCACATTTTATGAGTTCAAGTGTTTATTTGATCATCTTAAGAGTTAAGGTGTCAAAATGTAATAAATGGACAAATTGGAGTGTCTGGCGATGGGTTTACCCTTTTTTCTTGGTAAAACTAAAAGGAATTATTTTATAGAATTGAAGGAAATTATTTAGTAACAGGAACTCTATTTGTAGATTGATATAGTGCTATTATTTATTATATTTCAGTATAATTTTAGTCCCTTTTCTATTTATCTTAGTTAATTTCAAGTGTTTTTAATTTAATGTATAATTTAGTTAAGAATTTATTGATTTGTGTGCTTTTTAGTGTTATCTGTGTAAGGACCCAAAATATAGCCTAATAGTAATAAGGTATGTTTAGGGTGTAATGGAGACCAATTGTCCATGATTTTGTGACGGAAGTGTTGAAAGGACTTAACCTTCATTAATTTAAAAGATTTAGCAAGTACAGTAACTAAGTAAATTGTTAAAATAAGTTAATTGGGTCCCAGTGTAATTATTTAAGGGCTAATGTGCAAGTAAAAATTTAACTAGATGTGTCAATGTAAGATTAGAAGGCTTTTGAGGGATTAAAAAGGAGATTTGAAAAACCAACCAATAGTAAATTGGCTAGTTGCATTTCAAGAAGATGAAAAGTATGGATATAAATAGAGAATGGAGGAGAGAGGGACAACCATTCTTGGCTGAAAATTCCAACAATTTTTCTCCCTTTCTTTTTCAATTCTTCTTCATCCATTAGCACATCTAAAGCTTAAGGAAATCAAGTTAACTCTCTAAGCAATTTAGGTAAGTTCTAATTAGTATTTTCTTCTTTTCTTTTTTATTTCTTTGAGGTTGAAAATCTGAATTAAAGAGAGATGGTAAAGTGAGTTTTATGGTATTATTGGTTGAGGGAATCTAGCCAAAAGAAATATGGAAAGGAAAAGGAGCAAGTGAAAGGCAAGGAGAAAAGAAGGAGCAAGGAAGAGGAGAGATAGGGCACAAATCAAGGTTTGGGAATTTACTCTTTTGCTATTGCATGTGCTTGCTGTATATGAATAATAATAATAAGTGATTTTTATGGTATTTTAGTTGTGTAGTGCATGAAAGAAGATTAAATTAGTGCTTTAGTGGTTGAAGGTGCATGTGTGTACATGCTGGGTTGTGTAGTTGTAAATCTGTTAGGGAAAACATACGACCAGCTTCTATATTTTAGCCATATCTTCGCCTATAGACCTCCAATTGGAGTGATTCTAGTTAAAGAAGAACCATAAGACATAGCCCTACAATTTGTATGAGACCTCAAAACCCATTTATGCCTGTAGGAACTTTGAAAAACTGATTGAATTCACATACCTTAATCTGTTTGTGCATTGGAAGCAGTTAGTGTTCCCAAGGGCATATCTCCTAGGATATAAGTCTCAATTGTATGATTTTTCCATCATTAGAAATTTAAGACATAACTGAACAATTGTCTAGAAGACACTTTTTCCCAAAAATGCCTTTAGTTAGGTGAAAAACCCTGTGCAAAATCAAACCCGGAATCTATCATCTGCAGAATGCAATAGATTTGGGTTACACCGCTATCAGGGCTTCCTGCCCTTCGTGTAATCTTCCTAACCGCCATGTAAATGCATTTTAAAACTCTAAAATTTCCCTATAATTGATGTACAAGGCTGTCAAGAATATTTGACTACCGTGTGACCCCTATTTTTAGCCTCAAAAGTGAATTTTTCTCACTAGTTTGACCTCGAACGTCACCGGAAGTTCCCAGAACTTGTCCAATACGCGTCTAGGGTTATGGAATGCATATATGTATGATTATTACTTGGAAACATATATAAATATGGTTATGAACATGACAAATGAGTGAAAAAATTATATGATTTTTTTCTCACTAAAAGACACCAAATTGTATCCAAACTTTCTCGGATGTTACTTAAACTTGGTAAACCTACGTAATAAAATAAATTATGACTAAATATATATGAGATATGTGATTATACATTGAATATATGATTGAATGGAATGTATATAAGGCATGCATGCTAGTAGTTGATGTTTTTGCATATTTATCTATTTGAATACTTGATACATGCTTATAGATACACATAATTGATACATGATCATAACTGAATATGCAATGATTTGATAGGACTTATGAGTGGATCTTATGAAAAGTGAATTAGTGAGTTAAATCTTTATCTTATGCCTGAATTGTATATAGTTATTGATAAATAGGCATGCTGTAGACACCGAGTTCCAAGCAACCTAGATCAGGATTACCCAATGATGAAATTAAGTGTGCCGATTTATAAGCAAAAATGAAAGTTGGAAGTGATAATTTACTTGTCGTTTTGATTTATTATAAATAAATAAAAATATATTTTAAAAATATTTTAAAGATGTTTCAAAAATAATTTTGAGACAAAAAGGGTATGTTTTGAAATTATAGTTTTTTTAGAAATTTAAAAAAAAAAGCTTGCGAGTGCCGGGAGTGCGGCAGGGCGCTGCGCCCAGCGCCCGCGCTGTGCGCGATCAACGGCCTGCCCGTCGCGCGCTCAGCTGGGCGCGCACCGACGGGCGTCGCTCGCCCCTATGCACCCGATTTCGCCCCCGACAGCCTTTTTGGCCATTTTGTCCCTTTTTTCTTCATTTTTAATGATTTTTCTTCTTTTTTTCATAGAATTTAATTCTAAAACCTTTTATTTTCCAACCTTTCAAATTTATCAGTTTTTTGTGGTTATGAAAATTAAATTGATTTTAATTTTTTCAATTAAAATCTGAATTTTTTGGGGAGGTACAAAATTATTTTTAGAGAGAGAATTAAGGGGAATTTTCTTTAGAAAATTATTTTCTTCTTCTTCTTTCTTCTTTCAATTTCTAAAAGATATTTCCAAGTTAATTCTTAAGGCAAAAAGAATAATTTTTGTTCTTGGAATTTTTTTTCTTTTCATTTAACAATTCTTTACTTTGAGACAAATAAATCAATTATTTGTTTTTGAATAAAAATTCATTTTCAATATTTTATTTTTCTAATATATTCTTACAATCAAGACAAGGAATTGAATCTTACCTTCATTTCATCAAACTAAATTTTGAGGGTAACCATTCTTGGCTCAATTCTTAATTTAATTTTTGACTTAATTTTTTTGTTTCCAATTAATTAATTATCATGTAAATTCTCTTAGATCTATTTTTTATTTCTTTATTCTTGTGTGCTTATTTAATTGTTTGATTAGTTTGATTATCACTATTATTATTGTTAGTATTATCATTGTTAACATGTTTTATTATTTTACCATTTCTTATTATTCTTGCATGTTCATTTGATTGTTCATCTTTCTATTGCTTGTTATTATTGTTATTATTATAATAATTGTAATTGTTATTACTTTATGTCTATTATTTTTATTATTATTGTTATTATCTATTATTACTACCATCACTAGTATTATTTTTTTGTTATCCTTGTTTATTGCCATGATTTGTTGAATTTTTATTATTGTAGTTATGTTTTTATGCATGTTAAATTTTATTGTTATTGTTTTACATGTTTTTATGCATGCTGAATTTTATTGTTATTATTTTATGCCTTTTTATGCATGTTAAGTTCTATTGTTATTATATTATATTTTTTATGCATGTTGAATTGTTGATTTGTTAAGTTGCATATTTTATTTTGACCTTTAATTGATTTGCCATACATGATGCATGTTTATTTGTTTTTTATTTTAATTATCTTTATTACATGTTTAAATTAATTTTTGTTTACTAACTTCACTTTTATTTTTTTTTCTTTTTTTTTTCAATACTTATTTTTATGTGTGAGTATTTTCCATACCAAGTGGAAGCCCATGAAGATTCAGAGATACTCTTTGGGATTTATTTTGTTATTTGTATTTTTTTTATTATGTTGGGTTTATTTTATTTCTAACATATAATTTGTAATAAATTATTTTTTTTTGCACGTTAATTAAAAAATCACAAAAATATTTGTATTAATTAATTTGATTTTTTTCTAAATAAAAAGGGAACCAATGTCCTAGCTTTTTCATTCAAAATAAATTGTCACTTTAAAATTTTTTTTTTTTTAATTATGCATGAGAGAACTAATGTCCCCATCTTTAATAGATAACCCAATTTATGCATGAATTGTATTTTATTTACCAATGGGGGTTGTATTCCGCCCCTAGTTTTGTTTTAATTTATTTTCATGCGCTTTTATTTACTTTATTTACCGCTTTCTTTATGTGATTGACATGCTCTCTAATTAAATTGCATTAAAATTGAATGAGAAATAAGATAAAACGCTAAATTCAAAACTCAATTATAAACTTAATCAAGGTATGAATAAATGGGAAGTCCCTAACCATCTCTGGTCTTTGGGCTCAACAAGGTGAGAGGATCATTTCAATATTCCATTGGAATGGGACACCTCTTGTATCCCGTAAAAAGGCTTTAACCTGCATAGTCCTAGGCTCCACGAGGCGAGAGGGGCATCCTAATGTTCTATTAGGATGGGGCCTCCAAGACTCCTCTAGCTTTTCCAAAATGGACATAGCAGCGCTGTCTTAAGCTCACTGAGGCTAGATGACCTTTCCCAATGTTCTATTGGGTGGCGACTCCAAGAAATCTCCTTGTTGCCCAAAATGGACACACTTATAATTTCTTACAAGTTTTATGAACCTCTCTCGATCGCCCTAAAGGTGGGCGTTCGGAGCAACCCGGGGTTCAGCGCGTGTCACAGTGGCGACTCCACTAGGGACAATACTTAGAGACTTCCCTTCGAAAATACCTTGGCTAAAATTTACAATTGAGTTTTAATTTAAAAATTTCATCCCTTATCAAAATTGTATTGCATATCATTAGAGCCTTAGATTATGCTAGTTTGGTCCCTTTTCTAGCCCTGGTGCATTTCCAAAGCACGACCCTACGTTCACTCAATGTGGGAAAGTGTTAAGGATAATCACCAGCCCAAGTCTCGTACCTTATGGTATATCAAATAGAGACCCAATCGATCGTTATGCTCGTGATGAGTTAGAGCCATTGGCAGGGACCATGCTTGGGTAGCCCTAAAGTTTCACTACCTTTCACCAAAGTTCACATATTGGCAATAGGTACTTCCATTAGGTGAAATGTACCGTAATACCGTGCTTGCTATATGGGCCATCATATATTGAACAAAATTAGTTAAATTAAATGGTCTTCATCAAAGGTTTTCATGCCCCGGTGGGCCCATCTTGATTTAATTGAGGTGTTTAAATACATAATGGCCAAAAAGCCATACGTATGTACATTAGATAAGAGTGTTTTGCTGCCGACTTTCCACCGTGCACTACACGCGTCTAATGGGTTCCCTGGTAACCCTTGGATAAAGCTCACCTAAGAAAGAGACTACACTACCTCGTGTGTGGGAGAGATAAGGTTGGAAGGATCTACCTGCTTGCATGTGTTTGTCTATGCTGCATCAGCACGACCATGCATTGCATTTCAATCATGCATCATCCTAACAAGGTGTATTTTGCAGCCATCATAGATTCGTCCAGGTGGTTTAGAGGTCCCGACGGTCGGCTAAGAAGGATTCCACTCTTTGGATTACCGGAACTAGTGTCATATCAGAGTTCAGATTCTCTTTTAGAGGGTAGTGAGATATTGTCTTTTGGATCATCAACTGAGATAGGTATGGCTAACCCGTCAGGTGAGTTTAGTGCAACCCGTACAATGATTGCCGAGGAGGTGGGAAAGAGAATAGAAGAATTTGAGGCCAGGATGATTGCGATGATGGGAAATCTAGCTGCCACTTTAGCACCACTTGATGAGTAAAAACCTATTACTCTAGCTAGGGGGCAAGATGAACAAGGGCCTATTAGAGATGATCTCTGTGTGGCAGTTGACCCACCTATAGCTGAGCCTAGAGTGCCAGCACATGTAGAGCATAGAGAAGCTCCTAGACTTGAGAGTGACTTGGGCGAGGAAGAGTAGGAGGAGCCAATCATGATAAGAGGCAAAGCCCCCCAAACCAGAGGAGGCCATGTGGAGAAAGATGGAGGAGAGGTTCGAAGCGATGACTCGCTTGTTTACAGCGGGAAGAGGCATGAACCCTGAGGACAAGGTGCTGGAGGGCGAAGATCTAGTTCCCCAAAATTTTAAGATGCCTGACATGCCAAAGTTTGATGGCACGTCAGACCCAGCAGCACATGTGAAGCAGTACTCGTTAGTGATGAAGGGTACAACGCTGACAAAAAGGCAGAAGATAGAATATTTCTACTTGAGCTTGACAGGTCCAGTGGTGGACTGGTATCATGGACTCGACAAAAGGACTAAAGAGGACTGGTATCTATTGACAGAAGAGTTCCTAATGCAGTATGATTATAGCATGAGGATGGAGGTAACCCTAAAAGATCTAGAACTGCTACAGCAGAAGTCAGGGGAGTCATTTTATGAATACCTAACCCGATGAAAAAGTCGGGTAATGGAGATGAAGAGGAAGCCGGACACTCCAGACCAGATAAGGCTGTTTATCAGGAATGCCAGCCCATATCTGAAAGATGGGTTAAAAATGAAGGGTTTAAAGGACTGGGAGTACTTGAAAGACATAGCCATAGAAGCTGAAGGAGAGTACCTAGCAAGGAAGGACAACAATGATAATTATGCCTGGAGAAATTACGGTAATCAGGGGGCAGGAAAGTCAGCAGGGTCCGGTAATGGGAATAGGTCTGGAAACACCGTAGATGTAGCAGCTACCAAAGTAGACCAAAGGCATTTGTCCAACCTAGGCAAGTCACTGTCTTGGATACTTAAAAGGTTGATGAAGGAAGATAAGCTACAACCAATGCCTGTTAAGCTCGCTAGAAGTCAAGGACATCCCGATCATCGAGCAGATCTGTACTGTGCTTACCATCAGCATACAGGGCATGACACTGATGCATGTCGAACTCTGAGGAACCATATTCAGGATCTCATTGATAACAAATAGATTACTGATCTAGAGCGCCGCAAGAAATAGGGGAGGAAACCTTCTAGTAGATATGCTTTTTATATTTGAACTTTTTTTCAGTCTTGATGTATGCAGTACTGTTTACATTAATTATATTAATGGCTTTTTGTTTATGTTCTCATGATTTCATTATGCATGATCACAATCACAAGTCATTTACATTTGATATTAACTTAATGAATACTCCTTCATGTAATCTCGAGATCCTGTAGCATCTGATATAACTCTTGAAGAGAGGAAAATTCTAAGAGCTGAAAATAAAAATAGAAAGTAGTGAAAGGAAAAACTAGATGCAATTAGGGGATTGGATGAAAACTCACTAAGAGCACTAGAACCTTTCTGATTACCGGTCAAAACGATCCCTGGATAAGACAGAACCTAAAAAATGATTTAGGCAGCCCTTCTTTGTATAGTTCTCTAAATGACTGTATTCTACTTTTATTTCACAATCGTTTGCTAGCCCGTTGAGCCTTTGTAGAGGTATGCTAAATGCGTGCCAATTTTGTTGTTACACATGTTAAAACTATCCCCTCGCCTAAAATGATTTTTGCCTCCCCTTAGAAGAATGGCCGTTCTAGTAAGAATGGATGTACATCATTGATAATTCTACATCAATGACAATTCTTTGGGTTATCAAAAATTGCCAATGTAAGGATGAGTTTACACTTGGGAAGAGGGTTTAGTCATGTGCCAAAGACATGAGCTCGCTAGAAAAGAAAAAAAGGAAAAAGATAGGACAAAAGAAAAAGATAGAAAAAAGATAGGAGAAAAAGCAATGAAAAAAGAAAAAGAAAAAGGAAAAAAGAGAAAAAAAGAAGTAGAACTCAAGATAGTAACCCCTTAATGAGCTTATGTGGTTATCTTTTTAACTTAATTATTATTCTGAGCTTGATGAGCTAAAGTATTATCAAACCCAAATTCAAGAATACATTTATAGTACGTAATTGAGCTGAGAATAGTTCTCCCATCAGTCGGGTAAATGTTACGGCCATTCTTCTCTAGCAACCTGATCCTCCTTTGATAGCCATCTACCTAAGCCTAATGTTACAACCAAAGTAAGACCTTTTGATTCTTGCTTCAGTCTTATCTAATTAGCGGAGATGACCTTCTAATAAGGTTTGGTACGTAAGAAGAGGCATATGGTGTTTCTTGAGCTTCAAGTGGGGAGCCACAAGTGCATTTATGCATTTGAGTTGAGTCTTGTCCCCAATGTTGCATCTAGAATTTGCTTCAGAAAGAGAGCATTCGGGCAAAAATTAAGGGTAGAGAGAAAATTTTCAACCATAAAAATCCGAGAGAACTGGTATATAACAGGAGTTTGATGTGTTTAGGATCCATCTCGAGATTAGATAGGGTCTCGTATTTTTGAGATTAATGTCAAATGATGATCATGCGTGATGAAATCACTGAAACATATGCATTTATGCAATAATATTTTAATGTAAGCAAAGCACTTTATCTCGCATACTCAAAATGGTTTAAGTTCCAACATAAAAAGCAGTGCATTGTTTTTCTTCGCATATGTGCAATTTATTATAAGTGGCCCTCATTGCCATCTTCATCTTGATGCTTTAGCAGACTTGCCCTGACATCGGCTTCGAGCTATTCATCAGCACAAAATCCATACGACCATTATTCAAAAAGCGAAAAGGATTTTAGCCTTAAAAAAAAAAGGCCGTTAGAGTTGAAAACCGTAACTGGCACTCTAAGTAAAAGTTAGGCCAAAGGGCAGGGTGAAAATTTGGAAACAGGCAGTCTGCCCTACAAAATATAATAAAATAAAAAAAAGCCGCTGGATTGGGTTGGGTCCATTTCAGGAAAAAATTAGGCACGGGATTATGTGAAAATCCCTAAAGGGACGCATTTTCCACAAAGAAAAGCTAGTGTGAAAATCCACAAGGGGCGCACTACCTTTAAAACAATGATTTTCGATGTCCGGAGCAATAAGGTGGCATTACTTCAGATGATTTCCCTTCAAGCGGATACTGTATGATGCAGGGACATGAGTCAGAATCCCGGGCGTATGATCATTGACCGGGGGGCAAAGATGTGCACCTGACTGTTCTCTCAGAAAAAGTTTCGGGTCAAAGTCCCTAAGCAAAGATGACGCTTCTAGATCCTTGGAGGCATGATCGAGCAGCCAAGTCATATCCTCAACGGACCCTTAACCACCTAGGACATGGTCTATCCTTTTTTGAATGCATTTCATACAATTCTTTAGCAAACACCTGCATATGACCTTTTGCACATGCATGCACTATCTATTGTATATATTCCTGTGTGCACAACTTTGCAGGAAAAGTCCAAGTAATGACCACACGTACGAAAGCTGGTCAAGGACAGCTTCAGCTCAACATTAACATTCATTCGAGCAAGATGATCAAGTCAAGATGATGGCTACTCAGGTAAAATCTCCAAGACCTCTTAAGAGGCAAATCTCCTAGACCTCTTAAGAGGCAATCTCCTAGACCTCTTAAGAGGCAATTCTCCAAGGTCTATTAAGAGACAAATCTCTTTTCCCTGCACTTTTAGTAGTCTGTAGCAAACTCTGTGCGATCCTCTGAGGAGGACATCGTTTGCACTTTTAGTAGTCTGTAGCAGACTCGATGCAGCTCAAGAGAGCAACCTCTGCACTTTTAGTAGTCTGTAGTAGACTCGGTGCAATCCTCTGAGGAGAATATCTCCTGCGTTTTATAGTCTTGTTAGCGACTCGACGCATCGTCATCTGCGGATGACACCTGCACTTTTAGTAGTCTTGTCAGCGACTCGGTGAAGTCCTCCTCTTGCGCTTTTTGTAGTCTTGTCAGTGACTTGGTGCATCGTCATCTGCGGATGACACCTGCACTTTTAGTAGTCTTGTCAGCGACTCGGTGCAGTCCTCCTCTTGTGCTTTTTGTAGTCTTGTCAGCGACTCGGCGCATAGTCATCTGCATATGATACCTGCACTTTTAGTAGTCTTGTCAGCGACTCGGTCCAGTCCATCTCCTGCATTTTGTAGTCTTGTCAGCGACTCGATGCATCGCCATTTGCGGATGGCTCTTGCACTTTTAGTAGTCTGTAGCAGACTCGGTGCAGTCCTCTGAGGAGGATATTTCTCGCGTTTCGTAAGTCTATAGCAGATCCGGCGCATCACCGTCTTAGGATGGTTCCCAGCACTTTGTAGTCTTGTCAGTGACTCAGTGCAACTCAAGAGGATGAATCACAATACTGTTCCCAAGGGAGCAGCTGGAAGGTTGTCGCCTCAGGTACGCGCTTCTTTCCCTTTCCTGAATTTTGGCTCACCTAGGCACCCACACACTAGCCTCCCCAAAATTAGGGGCAACTGTAGACACCGGGTCCCAAGCAGCCTAGATCAAGATTACCCAATGATAAAATTAAGTGTGCCGATTTATAGGCAAAAATGAAACTTGGAAGTGATAATTTTCTTGTCGTTTTCATTTATTAGAAATAAATAAAAATATATTTTAAAAATATTTTAAAAATTAATTTGAGACAAAAAGGGTATGTTTTGAAATTATAGTTTATTTAGAAATTTTAAAAAAAAAAAGTTTGCGAGTGTCGGGGGTGTGGCAACGCGCTTGGCGCGCGAGCGACGGCTGGGCGCACGCCCCATGTGCCAACGGGCATCGCTCGCCCCTGTGCGCCCGATTTCGCCCCCGACAGCCTTTTTGGCTATTTTGGCCCTTTTTTCTTCATTTTTAATGATTTTTCTTCATTTTTTTCATAGAATTTAATTCTAAAACCTTTTATTTTCCAACCTTTCAAATTTATCAGTTTTTTGTAGTTATGAAAATTAAATTGATTTTAATTTTTTCAATTAAAATCTGAATTTTTTGGGGAGGTATAAATTTATTTTTAGAGAGAGAATTAAGGGGAATTTTCTTTAGAAAATTATTTTCTTCTTCTTCTTTCTTCTCTCAAAAATAAATTCTCTCAATTTCTAAAGGATCTTTCCAAGTTAATTCTTAAGGCAAAAAGAATAATTTTTGTTCTTGGAAATTTTCTTCTTTTCATTTAACAATTCTTTATTTTGAGACAAATAAATCAATTATTTTTTCTTGAGTAAAAATTCATTTTCAATATTTTATTTTTCTAATATATTCTTACAATCAAGACAAGAAATTGGATCTTACCTTTATTTCATCAAACTAAATTTTAAGGGTAAGCATTCTTGGCTCAATTCTTAATTTAATTTTTGATTTAATTTTTTTGTTTCCAATTAATTAATTATCATGTAAATTCTCTTAGATCTATTTTTTATTTCTTTATTCTTGTGTGCTTATTTAATTGTTTGATTATCACTATTGTTATTGTTAGTATTATCATTGTTAACATGTTTTATTATTTTACCATTTCTTATTATTCTTGCATGTTCATTTGATTGTTCATCTTTCTATTGTTTGTTATTATTGTTATTATTATTATAATTGTAATTGTTATTACTTTATGTCTATTATTTTTATTATTATTGTTATTATCTATTATTACTACCATCACTAGTATTATTTTCTTTGTTATCCTTGTTTATTGCCATGATTTGTTGAATTTTTATTATTGTAGTTATGTTTTTATGCATGTTAAATTTTATTGTTATTGTTTTACATGTTTTTATGCATGCTGAATTTTATTGTTATTATTTTATGCCTTTTTATGCATGTTAAGTTCTATTGTTATTATTTTATATTTTTTATGCATGTTGAATTGTTAATTTGTTAAGTTGCATATTTTATTTTGACCTTTAATTGATTTGCCATACATGATGCATGTTTATTTGTTTTTTATTTTAATTATCTTTATTACATGTTTAAATTAATTTTTTATTACTAACTTCACTTTTATTTGTTTTTCTTTTATTTTCAATACTTATTTTTATGTGTGAGTATTTTTCATACCAAGTGGAAGCCCATGAAGATTCAGAGATACTCTTTGGGATTTAATTTGTTATTTGTATTTTTTTTATTATGTTGGGTTTATTTTATTTCTAACATATAATTTGTAATAAATTATTTTTTTATGCACGTTAATTAAAAAATCACAAAAATATTTATATTAATTAATTTGGTTTTTTTCTAAATAGAAAGGGGACCAATGTCCTAGCTTTTTCATTCAAAATAAATTGTCACTTTAAAATTATTTTCTTTAATTATGCATGAGAGGACCAATGTCCTCATCTTTAATAAATAGCCCAATTTATGTATGAATTGTATTTTATTTACCAATGGGATCTATATTCCGCCCCTAGTTTTGTTGTAATTTATTTTCATGCGCTTTTATTTACTTTATCTACCACTTTCTTTATGTGATTGACATGCGCTCTAATTAAATTGCATTAAAATTGAATGAGAAATGGGGTGAAACGCTAAATTCAAAACTCAGTTATAAATTTAATCAAGGTATGAATAAATGGGAAGTCCTAAACCATCTCTGGTCTTTGGGCTCAACGAGGCGAGAGGATCATTTCAATTTTCCATTGGAATGGGAATTCCAAGACACCTCTTGTGTCCCATAATAAGGCTTTAACTTGCATAGTCCTAGGCTCCACGAGGCGAGAGGGCCATCCTAATGTTCTATTAGGATGGGGCCTCCAAGACTCCTTTGGCTTGCCAAAAATGGACATACCAGCGCTGTCTTAGGCTCACTGAGGCTAAACGACTTTTTCCAATGTTCTATTGGGTGGCAACTCAAAGAAACCTCCTTGTTGCCCAAAATGGACGCATTTGTAATTTCTTACAAGTTTTATGAACCTCTCTCGATCGCCCTAAAGGCGGGCATTCGAGGCGACCTGGGGTTCGGCGCGCGTCACACATGCCTATAAGGGATAGTGCTTGCAACTGTTAGTGATGACACTGCATTCGTGTTTAGTGTTTTGATACCTGTTTGGTATTTAGTATATTGAGACTGTCATATCTATAGTGATTGGTACTACTTATGTAGTATCTAGTGTTGGGTATCATATTTGGCATCCGTGTTCCCTGTTATCCACCCCTAATGAGGATTCAAGCAATAGAAGGGCTTCTAATTTTATTAAAGCTATAAGTGTAACACCCCCTACCCATACGTAGATGAACCCATCCGGATCGGAGTGAGATGCCGTAGGAGTAAAGGTGTCACACCAAATGGATCGATACAAAGCAAAGATTCATACATCATAAACATATGAAAATACAGCAGAAATTAAAACTTTTGAGAAACATCAGCATGATCATGCATTAATATAATAACTTTCATTACAATAATGTTCTGATCAATAGCTAAAACAAAATAATTACATATCTAAAATATACTGACTGAAGCTTACAAAAAGAAATGTTGATACAATGAGAGTTCTGTTACAAAAGAATATCAACAAACTACAAAAATAATCCCTAACACTAATCACTCTGTGTTGGCTTGACTGGCGGCGACTCTCCTAAAAATAAAGCACATTCTGCACATATATGGGTAAAACACCGTGCTAAGCGATAACGCTTAGTGGGAAAACACATAATAAAAGAGTGGACGGCCATTCACAATGGTTGTCAAAGTATAACACATACTATATAACATATGCAGAGAATCATGTCAGATATATAATCATGCTTGCATAACAAAGACATACATTCAGAAGCTCATATCCATATTCCATATACATAATAACTGATTTCTCATACTTATCATTATGCGCATTCGAATATCATATTCTTGTAATCATTTCAAAGCAGAACAAAACAAACAAAGCACCTGCTAACTCATAATAGTAGATAATGAGTATACAGTGACAGTACCTTACGGGTATGAATCGAACAGTGACGGTACCTTACAGGTACGAATCAAAAACCATTTTATTTTTATCACATACAAAATATTTTTACAGAGGGGACCTTAAACAAGATCCAAAACTTTTCAGGGATCGTGAGGATCCAAACGGGGACCTGATCAGGGTCCAAACAGAATGGAGGGCTACAACTAAGAGACTCTATTAGGCATGCCTAACTGTCCACTAGACTGACTTTTGCAGGTCATGTATAATCCAAATTATGCTCAAGGGAAACATATAATTTATCATAAAGAATTCATAATAGTGCAAATATATAAACATAATTATTCCCATACAATAGTAAAAACCCAAAAAGGAGTGATACAAAAATTCATTTCGGAAGGAAAGGCAAAATCAAAAAAACAGGGCATGAAGGGGGTCACTGTCGCAATCGCAACCTCGCGCAGACGCGTGTGCTCGTGATAGGGGAGTGCCCAGTGACTCGACAGCTGAGCACTCTGTCATGCTCGAGACATGCGTCATGATCGCAACAGTGGGCTCTGCTGCGCCGCTCGGCGAAACTGCCCGCTTGGCAGCCAAATTCGCTCAGCATGTGTCGCGATCGCGATAGTGAGCTCTTCTGCGATCAGCTCGGTTGCCCACTTCCGCTCGATCACGCACAGGAGCTGGCTTCACCGTGCCCTATCGCGACAATGTCGCGCTCGCGATAGCATCGGTATTTCTAGTTCTTACGCGATTTCTGCATAAATTTTCCAAAACCAAAACACCCAAACCATCAATCTCAACTACAACTCAACCCAAACATCAACTTACCTCAAATCCAACAACCCAAACATCATTGACAACATAAAACACAACATTGATGCCAAGAATTCAAATTAAATCATGCCAATAACAACATCAATTTACACAATTTAAATCTCAGCACTATTCATTCATCATCTCAATCAAATGCATATTTGGGTTCAATAACTCACATTCAAGGCTTCATAAATCATCTAAATCAAAACCCATGACATATAAACCATTATAAACATCAAGAAACATCAGATTTCCCAAAAATTCAACCAAACATGCAAAACCCATAAAATGCATTAAACACAATAACTCCCAAACCTGAAACTCCTATGCTCCAAATCACTTGGTGCCACTTCCTCCCGCCTTCTCCTTGCCTTTAGGATCGCAAGGAGGCTCAACTAAAAACCAAACCCAAAAATCACACAACAAATAAACCCTAGATCAAACTTAAAACCAGAAATGGGAAAAGAAGAAGAAGAAGAAAAAGATGGAAATACAACAACTTACCTAATAAACTCCTGAAAATTACCAAGATCCACCAATAATCCAACCAAAAAGGAGGAAACCAAGGTGAGCAAGAGAAAGAGGGAGAAGAGGAGAATGCAAAGAGAGGGGAAGAGAAGAACTGGAGAGCAGTAATTTAATTTCTGCTCTCTCTTCTTTCTCTTTCCTCACTAATACCCTCCACTATTCTCCTTTCTACATGGCACCCCAAGATTGGTGGGTCTTAATAATTCACACCCTACAAGCATACACCACAATGCACACAAGGCTATCCTCTAAAAAGCACACATTACTACCATGTATGCACTCATACTGTAACACCCTGGAATGCACCCTAGAAGGATTTGTACATTTTTTTAGGATTTTGAGGATCAAAATCATATGATTTGATGGTCGGAGTGATTAAGCAGGAGAAAAGATATGATTATAATTAAGAAAAAGGAAGACAAAGGTAATTTAGTCATTTCGCATATATAGATTTAATTAAATCGAATAAATAACTACGAGGGTTAATTTATGAGAATAGAGTAGTATTAGACAGAATGTATGTGAGTGGTGGTGTTAGGTGTGCCGAAAGGACAAATACGGTATTAGTGCAAAAGTTTCAGCAAGTGCGGCCAACTTTAAAATTGTAAAGTGTTAGTTGGGACTTAATTGAAGGGAGCAAGGTTTTAATGATGGGCCAATGTAGGAATTATAATTATGTATTATGCCAAGGAAAGGTTAAAAAGGAGTTAAAGGATCAAAAGGGAGAATTGTCATAAAAAAATCTAGTGAGGGCCAATAGGAAAAGGACATGTGGCATTTGAGATAGGTTTGACTTAATTAAGAGAGAGAGAGAGAGAGCAGATTTTTGCTCATTCCCCACTCCTTCCTCACATTCTGCCTTTCTCTTCTTCCCTTCCTCTTCTTCTTCATCTCACACCAGCCCTCTCTCTTTCCATACAAGCCCCAAGCTGTGAGTAAGGGAATTTTCAAGCTCAAGTACTTTTATGAGAGATTAGAGATGGAATAGTAAGTTACAACTTTTAATTTCTGCAATCCCTCTTTGGTTAATTAGAAACCTTAAGTAATATTATGTGTTTTGATGAGGAATTGGGATCAACATAACTATGGAGGAGTATGGAAGCAAGAAGTGCAGCTATTGAAGCTAGTGGAGCAAAGGAGTTAGAGGTTTGGGAAATTTATGTGCTTTAATGTGAATTTTTGTTTATATATTTGTGTATGGATGAATTTCTGTTTTGAAGTGTATTTTTTTTAGCATTGGATTGGTTGTGTTGATGTGGGTGTGTTGATTGGCTTGGATTTAGAAAGTCTGAATTTTCTGGGGAAACTCTGCCCAGATTTCTCTAGACCTTTAGTGCTTGTTTTAGATATAAGTCTAGCTATAGGTGTCCAATTTGTGTGAGACCGGTGCCATTAGAAAGATACGATTCTTATCTAGAATTGTCTCTGAAGAACTGAAACCTAATTCGGGCTCTAGGATCCTTGAAAATGTTAAAAATCGGGGTGTCTATAATTAGACGGGTTCACGGGAGCAGTGTAGATTGTGTAGCTTATATCTGGAGTTCTAGATCTGCAATTGATCTGATATTTATTGCATTTGAAAGACAACATCCTAAGGAACATTTTATATGAGGATGTTTTGGATAAAAATGAGTTTTATTGGGTCGTTTATGCGGTACAAAATCAGAACCGAAAAGCAGTCACACCAGTCTGTTTTCATAGGGCAGTTGGGGATGGCTTCTGTCGCGAGCGCGACAGAACCTGCTTGTTGAAGGTTTTTCTTCCTATTTTGAGCCCCATAGTTGGTGTGAAGCCTTGGCCCTCTTCCCCCTTCTCTAGGATGTATAATTGGTAATATTTCCCCTTCTGAAACACACCCAAACATCTTTGGGACCTCTTGACACATATTTATCATATGTTTAAAGTTTGGAAATGAGAAGGTAAAGGGTTATCACTTAGGAATACAATTGTCTACGGTTATAAATAAGAATATCGACTTTATTATTGAGGGGTTTAATGAATTAAATACTTCTGAGTATGTTCTTTATAAACCTATTTTATATTATATTAGGCAATTCGAAGTGAAATTCCATAACTTGCATTTTGAGCTAATAGGATTAGGGGGTTTGGATTCCCAACCCTTCGGGATACATAAGAGGTTTAGAACACCTCTTTCAAGGTCAAACCAAAGCGTAGGAGTTTATTGGACTTGAAGAAGAGTGTATCAATTGAACCTTACTAGTACTTGGGTGTTTGTTAAGAATAATTATGGCACATTAGTGTAAGACTTACAAAAGTCTGTGAGTCTTTAATGATTCAAGACTTGAGGAGATTTATTTATAGCTTAGAATTTGTATGAGATGTTAAGATTGAAGTAAATGATAGAATTAAGTGTGTCATAAACCGAAAACGGAAATGAACCTTTCGTATCTCAATCAATTTCTAATTTGACTATTTAATTATGAAATGATTCTTAATCAATTGGGTAGTTTGGGATACTGGTTGGGATACTGGTGTTGGAATTCTTGGGTTCTATGTAATAATTTAGGGAAAATGATGTTCAAGAAAATTAGTTATGGACATGACAAAAGTAAGTATGTGTTTATGTGAAGCGTATGCAAGTGAAAGATGAGAGGAGGGTGATGCTTAGCTTGATCACGAGCACGACAGAGGTTATCTGGCTTTATCGCGGTCGCGAGCGCGATTCTTAGTGTATGGTTTGGCTCTGTCGTGAGCACGGCTGGTGTCGCGAGCGCGACAGAGGCCATCTAACTTTCTATCGTGACTACAACAAGGGTCTGAGCGCGACTCTTTTCTATGCCATGAATAGATGATTGAGTAAGCTATTTGACATGAGTTTTGGCTTGTGGTTTACATGTGACATAGTGTATAATTTAAGATATGTTATACCATGCAAGTTATAGTTGTAATAATTTGTGGAGCATGTATTAAAATTAAATGTGATTATAATTAAAGGTTATGAATTGTTATAGTTTATATGAATATATTATGTGTAGGATTATTATGCGATTATAGTAAAAGTATGTGCTTTTGGAAAAGGTATAAAATTATAGCATGAACATTATTAAAGGAAACAAGTATGTGTTAGCCTGCATTAGTCGAGTCGTGGATAGTTAGGCATGCCTAATAGAGTTAGCGTTGCTGTAGCTAGTGTATGATTTGGACCTTGATCAGGTCCCCCGACTGGATCTTCGTGATCCCTGTGTACTGAAAAGATAGTGTTGATACCTTCGGGTATCTATGAGTTATGAGAATAGTGTCGATACATTCGGGTATATATGTGTTACTCGTTATCCACCCCTTTGACTTAGCAGGCATTAAACGAACATAATTATGTGAATTGAACAATAAGTGTGACTTGATAAAGATATGTGAGGATTTGTGTGAGATTATGCACTCAATGAGAATGTGATCACATTGTACGCTATGACTTATATATGTGGCATGAATTTGCGCTTCGCTCACCTATGTGTTTTGGATCCTGTAGGATCCTTATGCGAAAATGTGGTAACGTCTTTGAAAGCTTACATGGTCTAGCTTTGGTTATTTCCTTTTGAAGTATTAACATGAGTTAATGTCACGAAGGTAATGCAACAATTTGAAGTAAGTGATTAAATGAAAGTAACTATATGTATAGTATGCATATATATACTGGAACATGAAGTTAAATTATTAGCGACTATTCATGACTCTTTGATGTGTGAAAATTATTGTAGTTTGAGAATTGTTTATAGGCTGAATACAATGATATGTATGACTTAAGACATATGAATAATAAGACATGAAAGGCATGTATTGATTAAGATTGTTACCCTGTTTTACCTTATGAATGATTATGATTAAAATATTCTGTTTATGATCAATTTTATGTATTTATTAAATGATTTGATTTTAGATATTTATTGTGTGTGGTGACTGACGGCCATTGTGAATAGTCATCCATACTATGTGTTTTCCCCACTAAGCGTTATGCTTAGCATGGGTGTGTATCCATGCAGGTTTGAAGTTAGTCGTGTTGCCGAGGACAATCTGCAGCAGTCTGGCCAACAAGTCTGTAGTAGTATTTATTGTTTAGAAGTTTTAGATAATTGTTGTAACGTAATTCTTTATTAGTATTGTATTAAGTGGTTGGGATGTAATAAAATTATAAATGAGGAGTGTAATGCCAAGTATATGAATGTCTTTTGTATTATGCGAATGTTTATGTTTGAAAAAAATTATATAATTCGGCTTGTATTATGGTGTCCTGCGTGTTATCGCGTGTAGCATTCCTCACTCATCGTAGCGTGCTGCTTATGTTACCATACAGTATGCTATACGTGGGTAAGGGGTGTTACATTTAGTGGTATCAGAGCATAGGTTTAGTCGGTTCTGGACAACTAGGAGTTTAAAAGGTGTCTGTATGGTTTTGTGTTGGCCAAAGCGGATGTCCTCGTTCTGTATTGGTATTAGAAACTGCAAGTTTTGTATAAGTTAGGTGTAAAGTTAGAGAGCGTAGAGCTGATAGATCGTATTCCTTGTCTGTTTTGGATTGTTTATAGTTGAAAAATATGAAAGATGGCATTAACAGTATCATCAAAAATTTTGTTAAGGAATTTTTCTAATATAGTTGGAATTTTGGAAGGAATTTCTTATTTTAAGGGAATGTAGAGTAAGGATGTAAATGATTTTAATTTGAGGATTTTGGTGGCACTCTGTGCATCTGTCAGCCATTTTAATTGGGATTATTTGAACATAAGCATGTGTCAGCATGGGGATGGGAAAGTATATTTCCATTGCATAAATTACATTTGCATCATTTGCATACACAAATCATTATACATTCATTTCACTCACATCCCTCATTGATATGTGACAAGCATACGGATTTAACTCAATTAAAAGTGGCTGACAGGCTGTGCTTTGAGTAAAAGATCGTTTAGTGGAGATGTTGAGAAAATGTAAAGTGTGGATTACCATTAGTGTAGAAAGTGAATAAGTAGCTGATATAAAAGGATTATTTTGCAAGTTAAGTTAAGGAGTGGTAACTAAGAGAGAGTTAATAGGCAATGTACCGAATAGAGATAATAATTAGTGTAGTTTGACGATTTGAAGTATTAGACATTGTGGTGATAAGATTCTACGTGTATATGTAAGTAGATTAAATTGGGAAGCCTATATGTTGGATCCTAACCAATTATATAATTATAATTGTGATACATGTTAGGAATTGAGTAATGGTTTATTGAGAAAAGGCTTACTCGATTTAGTAAGATGGTTCTGATAAGTTCGAAATCGACTTTGTTTAAGAATATTTCCCGTTATAAGGTTATTGAGATGTGATAAGTTATGAGTAAAGTGTATGAGTTATTCAATAGTGGAATGTTAACACCTAACTATAGAAGTAAAGAGGATTATGTTATGCGAATAAAATGGTGTATGTGAATTTCGAGAATGAAATTCTTTTAGGAGGGAAGATTTGTAACACCCCGGAATGCACCCTAGAAGGATTTATACATTTCTAGGGATTTTGAGGATCAAAATCGTATGATTTGATGGTCGGAGTGATTAAGCAGGAGAAAAGATATGATTATAATTAAGAAAAAGGAAGACAAGGGTAATTTGGTCATTTTGCATATATAGATTTAATTAAATTGAATAAATAACTACGAGGGTTAATTTATGAGAATAGAGTAGTATTAGACAGAATGTATGTGAGTGGTGGTGTTAGGTGTGCCGAAAGGACAAATTCGGTATTAGTGCAAAAGTTTCGGCAAGTACGGCCAACTTTAAAATTATAAAGTGTTAGTTGGGACTTAATTGAAGGGAGTAAGGTTTTAATGATGGGCCAATGTAGGAATTACAATTATGTATTATGTCAAGGAAAGATTAAAAAGGAGTTAAGGGATCAAAAGGGAGAATTGTCATAAAAAAATCTAGTGAGGGCCAATAGGAAAAGGACATGTGGCATTTGAGATAGGTTTGACTTAATTAAGAGAGAGAGAGAGCAGATTTTTGCTCATTCCCCTCTCCTTCCTCACGTTCTGCCTTTCTCTTCTTCCCTTCCTCTTCTTCTTCATCACACGCCAGCCTTCTCTCTTTCAATGCAAGCCCCAAGCTGTGAGTAAGGGAATTTTCAAGCTCAAGTGCTTTTATGAGAGATTAGAGATGGAAGAGTAAGTTACAAATTTTAATTTCTGCAATCCCTCTTTGGTTAATTAGAAACCTTAAGTAATATTATGTGTTTTGATGAGGAATTGGGATCAACATAACTATGGAGGAGTATGGAAGCAAGAAGTGCAGCTATTGAAGCTAGTGGAGCAAAGGAGTTAGAAGTTTGGGAAATTTATGTGTTTTAATGTGAATTGTTGTTTATATATTTGTGTATGGATGAATTTCTGTTTTGAAATGTATTTTTTTTAGCATTGGATTGGTTGTGTTGATGTGGGTGTGTTGATTGGCTTGGATTTAGAAAGTCTGAATTTTCTGGGGAAACTCTGCCCAGATTTCTCTAGACCTTTAGTGCTTGTTTTAGATATAAGTCCGGCTATAGGTGTCCCATTTGTGTGAAACCGGTGCCATTAGAAATATAAGATTCTTTTCTAAAATTGTCTCTGAAGTGCCGAAACCTAATTCTGGCTCTAAGATCCTTGAAAATGTTAAAAACCGGGGTGTCTGTAATTAGACGGGTTCACGAGAGTAGTGTATCTTGTGTAGCTTATATCTGGAGTTCCAGATGTCCAATTGATCTGAAATTTGTTGCATTTGAAAGATAACATCCTAAGGAACATTTTATATGGTACATTTTGGCTAAAAATGAGTGTTATTGGGTCGTTTATGCGGTAGAAAGTCAGAACTGGAAAGCAGTCACACCAGTCTGTTTTCGTAGGGCAGTTGGGGATGGCTTCTGTCGCGAGCGCGATAGAACCTACTTGTTGAAGGCTTTTCTTCCTATTTTGAGCCCCATAGTTGGTGTAAAGCCTTGGCCTTCTTCCCCCTTCTTTAGGATGTATAATTGGTAATGTTTCCCCTTCCGAAACACACCCAAACTTCTTTGGGACCTCTTAACACATATTTATCATATGTTTAAAGTTTGGAAATGAGAAGGTAAAGGGTTCTCACTTAGGAATACAATTGTCTACTATTACAAATAAGAATATTGACTTTGTTATTGAGTGGTTTAATGAATTAAACACTTTCGAGTATGTTCTTTATAAACCTAATTTATATTATGTTAGGCAATTCGAAGTGAAATTCCATAACTTGCATTTTGAGCTAACAGGATTATGGGGTTTAGATTCCCAACCCTTCGGGATACATAAGAGGTTTAGAACACCTCTTTCAAGGTCAAACCAAAGCGTAGGAGTTTATCGGACATGAAGGAGAGTGTATCAATTGAACCTTACTAGTACTTGGGTGTTTGTTAAGAATAATTATGGCACATTAGTGTAAGACTTACAAAAGTCTGTGAGTCTTTAGTGATTCAAGACTTGAGGAGATTTATTTATAGCTTAGAATTTGTATGAGATGTTAAGACTGGAGTAAATGATAGAATTAAGTGTGTCATAAACCGAAAACGGAAATGAACCTTTCGTATCTCAATCGATTTCTAATTTGACTATTTAATTATGGAATGATTCTTAATCAATTGGGCAGTTTGGGATACTGGTGTTGGAATTCTTGGGTTCTATGTACGAATTTAGGGAAAATGATGTTCAAGAAAATTAGTTATGGATATGACAAAAGTAAGTATGTGTCTATGTGAAGCGTATGCAAGTGAAAGATGAGAGGAGGGTGATGCTTAGCTCTGTCGCGAGCATGACAGAGGTTATCTTGTTTTATCGCGGTCGCGAGCGCGATTCTTAGTGTATCGTTCGGCTCTGTCGCGAGTGCGACAGAGGCCATCTAACTTTCTGTCGCGACCGTGACTCTTTTCTGTGCCATGAATAGATGATTGAGTAAGCTATTTGACATGAGTTTTGGCTTATGGCTTACATGTGGCATAGTGTATAATTTAAGATATGCTATACCATGCAAGTTATAGTTGTAATAATTTGTGGAGCATGTATTAAAATTAAATGTGATTATAACTAAAGGTTATGAATTGTTATAGTTTATATGAATAAATTATGTGTAGGATTATTATGCGATTATAGTAAAAGTATGTGCTTTTGGAAAAGGTATAAAATTATAGCATGAACATTATTAAAGGAAACAAGTATGTGCTAGCCTGCATTAGTTGAGTCGTGGATAGTTAGGCATGCCTAATAGAGTTAGTGTTGCTGCAGCTAGTGTATGATTTGGACCATGATCAGGTCCCCCGAATGGATCTTCATGATCCCTGTGTACTGAAAAGATAGTGTTGATACCTTCGGGTATCTATGAGTTATGAGAATAGTGTTGATACCTTCGGGTATCTATGTGTTACTCGTTATCCACCCCTTTGACTTAGCAGGCATTAAATGAATATAATTATGTGAATTGAACAATAAGTGTGACTTGATAAAGATATGTGAGGATTTGTGTGAGATTATGCACTCAATGAGAATGTGATCACATTGTACGCTGTGACTTATATATATGGCATGAATTTGCGCTTCGCGCACTTATGTGTTTTGGATCCTGTAGGATCCTTATGCGAAAATGTGGTAACTTCTTTGAAAGCTTACATGGTCTAGCTTTGGTTATTTCCTTTTGAAGTATTAACATGAGTTAATGTCACGAAGGTAATGCAACAATTTGAAGTAAGTGATTAAATGAAAGTAACTATATGTATATTATGCATCTATATACTGAAACATGAAGTTAGATTATTAGTGACTATTCATGACTCTTTGATGTGTGAAAATTATTGTAGTTTGAGAATTGTTTATAGGCTGAATACAATGATATGTGTGACTTAAGACATATGAATAATAAGACATGAAAGGCATGTATTGATTAATATTGTTACCCTATTTTACTTTATGAATGATTATGATTAAAATATTCTGTTTATGATCAATTTTATGTATTTATTAAATGATTTGATTTTGGATATTTATTGTGTGTGGTGACTGACCGCCATTGTGAATGGTCGTCCATACTATGTGTTTTCCCCACTAAGCGTTATGCTTAGCATAGGTGTGTATCCATGCAGGTTTGAAGTTAGTCGTGTCGTCAAGGACAATCTGCAGCAGTTTGGCCAACAAGTCCGTAGTAGTATTTATTATTTAGAAGTTTTAGATAATTGTTGTAACTTAATTCTTTATTAGTATTGTATTAAGTGGTTGGGATGTAATAAAATTGTAAATGAGGAGTGTAATGCTAAGTATATGAATGTCTTTTGTATTATGTGAATGTTTATGTTTGAAAAAAATTATATAGTTCGGCTTGTATTATGTTGTCCTGCGTGTTATCACGTGTAGCATTCCTCACTCATCGTAGCATACTGCTTATGTTACCATACAGTATGCTATATGTGGGTAAGGGGTGTTACACATACACTAGCACAACTCCCTCGCTCACATCCTACAAACATGTGAGCAAACACACACTAATGCAACTCAACACATGCGCACCCTAATATCATATATGTACCCATACTATAACAAAACCCATAAAATATGCATTTTTCCCACAAAGCCATTATCACATGCCAAAACACATACAATGCACATGCACAAACATGGCTCAAACTTCTAGGGAGCAAATGGGGTGTGACAACTCTCCCCTACAAACAAGAATTTCATCCTCGAAATTCTCACCTGAACTGAGTAGCTGTGGATACTGAGCCCTCATCGTTGCCTCTGGTTCCCAAGTCGCTTCTTCTAACACTTTGACCAAAGGGACTTGCTTATTCCTCAACTGTCTTACTTCCCAAGCTAAAACAGCCTTCGGTTCCTCATTATACGAATAATCTGGCTACACTTGTACATCTTGAACCGATAACACATACGACGAATCCGATCTATACCGACGAAGCATAAAAACATGAAATACATCATGCAATTTCGCCAACTCTATCAGTAAAGCCAACTTATAGGCTACCGGACCAACCTTAGCTAACACCTCATACGGTCCAATAAATCGAGGACTAAGCTTACCCTTCTTACCAAATCTCAACACTTTTCTCCAAGGAGAAACCTTAAGGAAAACTTTGTCCCCGACCTCAAATTGAACATCTTTCCACTTAAGGTTAGCATAGGACTTCTGCCGATCTTTAGCCGCCTTCAGATTCTGCTACACAACTCTGATCTTTTCCTTAGTATCCCTGACCAACTCTGGCCCAATAACTGAACTCTCGAATAACTCTATCCAACAAACCGGAGTCCTACACTGTCGACCATATAAAGCTTCATACGGTGACATACCGATGCTTGACTGATAACTGTTGTTGGAGGCAAACTCCATAAGCTACACATATCTATCCCAACTACCCAAAAAATCCAATGCACAAGCCCGTAACATATCCTCTAGAATCTATATGACCCGTTCTGACTGACCATCTATCTGAGGATGAAACGTCGTACTGAAATTCAACTTGGTACCCAAAGCTCTTGGCAGTTCTTTTCAAAACATAGATGTGAACCTTGGATCCCAATCTGACACTATAGATAATGGTACTCCATGCAATCTGTCCACTTCATCCACATAGATACTGGCCAACCTATCCATCGGCTAATCCACTCTGACCGGTAGAAAATGAGCTGACTTCGTAAGCCGATCCACTATTACCCAAACCGAGTCATGCCTCCTCTGAGTCAGCAGCAAACCAGACACAAAATCCATGGCAATATCATCCCATTTCCACTCAGGAACGGATAAAGGTGTGAGCAATCTCGAAGGGACTTGATGCTCAGCCTTTACCTACTGACAAGTCAAACACTTTGCCATAACATTAGCCTTACCAGGATGGTAATCTACTATACAATCATAATCCTTGAACAATTCTAGCCATCGGCACTGCCTCATATTCAGCTCCTTCTACGTGAGGAGATACTTCAAGCTCTTATGATCCGTGAAGATCCTACACTTCTCCCCATACAGATAGTGACACCAAATCTTCAAAGTAAAGATCACATCTGCTAACTCTAGATCATACGTCGGATAGCCCCTCTCATGTGGCTTTAATTGACGGGAAGCATAAGTCACAACTTTGCCCTCTTGCATCAACACACAACCGGAAGCATCGTTGTACATTACAAACTCTTTACCCGAGATGGGTTGATTAAGTATAGGAGCTTCAACTAGCAATCCCTTCAACTGCTCAAAACAGGCTTGACACTTATCTGACCACTCAAATCTGACCCCTTTTGTAACACCCCGAAAATCACCCTAGAAGAATTAAGTGTCATTAGTGTAATAGAGTGCATGATAATTAGGGTTTACAGCATTGGACCTAAGTGAAAAAGTAAAGTGAGGGACCAAATTGAAGAAAAATAAAGTATGGTAGTGGCTGAATTGCACTTTGCATGATTAGCTAACAAGTGAAGATTAATTAGTGTAGTGGAGATTAATTAAGTTAGTCAATAGTTAGTGGGATCAGCTATATCTTAGTGGAGTCCAAGTGGATTGTGTTAAGGGAGCCACCTAGCATAAGGGGATTGAGAGGTTGACACCTCATTCATGCATGCAAGCATGAGGTGGTTTAGTGGAATGAATCTGTATTTTGATCCCTTGATCCGGCCCTCACTCTCTCATGAGTTCATTCTTCCTTTTTGCTCTTCTTTCATTTGTTCTCTTTGACCATGGAGACCAAAGGGTAGATATTGATAGATAGAAGATTGTGCATTATTGTCTAGAAAAGGTATATTGATGTTGAGTTCATCTTCTTCATATCTTTCTATTTGCTTCATAATTGTTATGGGTAAAGTCTAATGGACTTAAATGTGTTGTGTGCTTATGTGTTATGAGTTAAAGAGCCAGGTAGAGCTGGAAAAGGGAAGGAGAAAGTGATATAGAAGAGTAAGAAGGAGTGCTCCAAGAGGTTAGGGATTTGTTGTGTTTTAATGTGATTAGTGTGTTTGAAGTTATTGTAAATGAGATGTGATACTGATTTTGTTATTGATATTGAATTGGATAGTGAACAAGTGTAAAGTGATTATTGTAGTGATATTAGTGTTAATGGCATCTAGTGATTTGTAATATTTATTGGCATGCTCAAATTGATTGTGTATCATGACATGTAAATGAAGAGGTAAAGTATGCTTGTGTGGTGAAGAGGGTTGCCCAAGCATGTGAATGCAAGAATGCCAAGTATGAGAAAAAGCACAGCTGTGTCTTGGTAAAACACAGCTGTGAAGTGGAAATTTGGCATGCGTCACGGTGACAACCAAATTGGTTGTGACCGTGAGGCATCAAAGTGAGCATTCTGTTTTGAAGTGCAGTATGTCACGGTGACAATCAAACTCATTGTGACCGTGACATACCCCAGACATGCATTCTGCCCGTGAGTTGGTCATAAGTCACGGTGACAATCAGATTGATTGTGACCGTGACCTATCACAAACTACATTCTGTTTTGGGGATTCAGTATGTCACGGTGACAACCACATTCATTGTGACCGTGACCCCTCTGTCTTGGCAATGTAACCCTATTACATATGAATGTATAAATTGTGCAATCTTATCTATAACTAGGAGCCTTATTGTATGAGCGTTATATCAATGATAAATGAAGTTTATGTGCATACAACTATGTGATTATGTGAATTAGAGATGCATGGTAGCCTAACTAAGCTTGAATGCATCATTATGCGAACATGTGACAATGTGAATTACAAATGCATGACAGCCTAACTAAGCTTGATTGCATTATCATGCGAGTTAAGAACATGTGAGGAGAATCAAATCATGCGAATGAATGTAATATGTGAATGAATAATGCCATGAGAATGAATGCGTAATGTGTGAATAAAGTAACAAGCCTGTAGTCGAGTCGTGGATAAATAAGCATGCTTATGAAGGGCTAGTGATTTGCGGCTGCTAGTGATTGATACCGACGGGTGTCTAGTGATATAGCGATCAAGACTTCTGTCTTTAGTGATATAGTGTTCGAGGCCTCGGTCTCTAATGTTATTGATTAGTGTACCCGTATCCATTCCTAAGACTATACAGGCTATTAATGATTAACAAGAATATTGTATGTGTTCATGATAAATATGTATTGGAATTATTGTTCTTGATGATAGTGTGATATTTATGCCATGCTATCGAATTAGAAATAATGCAATGAGCCTACAATTGGCTTAGTGTAGTGACTAATGAGCAGTGTACATGGATATTGAATGATAGTGACTTATTGTTCCTCATTGACTTGGTGAAGTGAATATTGAACATGGTAAGTGAATAGCGATTTAAAGCATGTTATAGATAGCTTATGGCTTGTGATTAACATGAGTTACAGCATATTGACATGATAGCGTAATATTGATCTAGTGAGTGTACATCATATGCCATATGTGTTAAGCATGCTCTCTATTGTGTAATGCTTTGTGATTATTGTGTTAGTACCTGTTTGTACATCCCCACTAAGCGTTATCGCTTAGCACGGGTGCTTGTCTCCCGTGTAGGTTGTGAATTGGAGTCGAGTTTTTGAAGAAGTACTGCAGGCCACCATAGGAGCGTGAAGTGTCTCTTCAAGTGTATAGTTTTGTATTTGGAGCTCCATTTTGTAAAAGCTATCCTTTTGTATATGTATAGTGTTATATGTAACGTATAGTAGTGAAGCTAGTAACTTGTAATAGTGTATAGTGAAGAACATCCGATAAATTTATAGTATAGTGGTATGCATGAATTATAAGAAATGGAAATATTAAAAAGTAAGGAAAGTTAATAAGATAATTGCAAGATAGGGCTGTGTAGCACTCCCTTGTCCTTCCAGGGGACATTGGGGTGCCACAAGTTGTGGTATCAGAGCATAGGTTTAGGCGGTTCTGGACTATAGAAGTTATAGTGAATAGAATTGTTTAGAGTCTGTCTAAAGTGTGGCCATAATGCAGAAATTGTGTGTTCGTTTTGTAGCATAACATGGAAACTGATCCTAGTGAAGAAATAGGTGAAACGACCGGAAGTGTTAACCCGGGTAGAGCTAACCGAAATCAGTTTGTACCTGAGCCTCCACCAAACAGGGATGCAAATCCACCTCTTATGCAAGAAAATGCCATGTTAATGCAAGGGTTTATGCGAATGATTGATAGGATGACGGCCCCCAAACCTCCTTCAGATTTGATTAGGAAAAGAGGGGCAGAAGAGTTTAAGGGAACCTCAATGGATGAGTCGGACATAGCTGAGTATTGGATAGAGAAAATAGATCGAGTGCTACAAGAAGTGCATTGTCCTCAAGAGCAACGAGTGGAATGTGTTGTGTCTTTGTTACAAGGACCAGCATATGATTGGTGGAAATTGGTATTGAGGGATCCGCAACGACCTACAGAATTGACTTGGGAATTCTTTGTGCAAGAATTCGAAAAGAAATATGTTACTAAAGCTTATCGAGAGGCTAAGTGGAGAGAATTTGTGAGTCTGAAGCAAGGAAGTATGAGTGTAGCAGAATATGATAAAGAATTTTGTCGTCTCATTAAATATGTGCCTAAAGACCTAAGGACGGATGAGTTTAAGTGTCAACAATTTGAAGAGGGCTTGGATGAGATGATTAAGGGGTTGTTGGCAGCTACGACATCAATGCAAACAGTTAGTTACTATCAATTGGTACACGCTGCATTGAAGGTAGAGAAATCTGAGATAGTTCAAAGAAAGAATCAAAAGAGAAAGACACAAGACCGTGGACATGGGTATAGTTGGGCAAAAGATAATAAAGGCGTACAAGATGCAACTCCAAAAGCAGTGAACCGAGACAAGTCAAGTAAGCGAACTCGAGTATCTGAAGTTGGGTTTAAAGTTCCACCAAGCACGGGAAGTGTCCCGGAGCCATGTGAGCATTGTGGGCGGTCTCATTGGGGAGTATGTCGAAAGCTCACAGGAGCTTGTTTTAAGTGTGGGAGCTCTGAACATATGGTTGTAAGATGTCCACAAGCGCAAGAGAATTTGACTATGCAATCAGGAAGAGATAGTGTATCAAACCCTACGGGTGAAAGAAGAGGTATAACCGGGAATAGATCTGGTCAAGCTGGACAACGACCAGGCATAGTTTCAGAAACAGTGGAAGGACCTAATGTATCAAGAGGGAAAGTGTATGCTTTGACTATGGAAGCGGATAAGAGAGGGCAAGACGAGATACCCGGTATGAGTTAAGATATAGTTGTGATTGTTAAAGTTAGTGTCTTGCATTTTGCATGGAGTAGGAATCATAACATGTATAGATAAGGGAAATTTCGCGGACGAAATTCCTTAAGTGGGGGAGAGTTGTAACACCCCGAAAATCACCCTAGAAGAATTAAGTGTCATTAGTGTAATAGAGTGCATGATAATTAGGGTTTACAGCATTGGACCTAAGTGAAAAAGTAAAGTGAGGGACCAAATTGAAGAAAAATAAAGTATGGTAGTGGCTGAATTGCACTTTGCATGATTAGCTAACAAGTGAAGATTAATTAGTGTAGTGGAGATTAATTAAGTTAGTCAATAGTTAGTGGGATCAGCTGTATCTTAGTGGAGTCCAAGTGGATTGTGTTAAGGGAGCCACCTAGCATAAGGGGATTGAGAGGTTGACACCTCATTCATGCATGCAAGCATGAGGTGGTTTAGTGGAATGAATCTGTATTTTGATCCCTTGATCCGGCCCTCACTCTCTCATGAGTTCATTCTTCCTTTTTGCTCTTCTTTCATTTGTTCTCTTTGACCATGGAGACCAAAGGGTAGATATTGATAGATAGAAGATTGTGCATTATTGTCTAGAAAAGGTATATTGATGTTGAGTTCATCTTCTTCATATCTTTCTATTTGTTTCACAATTGTTATGGGTAAAGTCTAATGGACTTAAATGTGTTGTGTGCTTATGTGTTATGAGTTAAAGAGCCAGGTAGAGCTGGAAAAGGGAAGGAGAAAGTGATATAGAAGAGTAAGAAGGAGTGCTCCAAGAGGTTAGGGATTTGTTGTGTTTTGATGTGATTAGTGTGTTTGAAGTTCTTGTAAATGAGATGTGATACTGATTTTGTTATTGATATTGAATTGGATAGTGAACAAGTGTAAAGTGATTATTGTAGTGATATTAGTGTTAATGGCATCTAGTGATTTGTAATATTTATTGGCATGCTCAAATTGATTGTGTATCATGACATGTAAATGAAGAGGTAAAGTATGCTTGTGTGGTGAAGAGGGTTGCCCAAGCATGTGAATGCAAGAATGCCAAGTATGAGAAAAAGCACAGCTGTGTCTTGGTAAAACACAGCTGTGAAGTGGAAATTTGGCATGCGTCACGGTGACAACCAAATTGGTTGTGACCGTGAGGCATCAAAGTGAGCATTCTGTTTTGAAGTGCAGTATGTCACGGTGACAATCAAACTCATTGTGACCGTGACATACCCCAGACATGCATTCTGCCCGTGAGTTGGTCATAAGTCACGGTGACAATCAGATTGATTGTGACCGTGACCTATCACAAACTACATTCTGTTTTGGGGATTCAGTATGTCACGGTGACAACCACATTCATTGTGACCGTGACCCCTCTGTCTTGGCAATGTAACCCTATTACATATGAATGTATAAATTGTGCAATCTTATCTATAACTAGGAGCCTTATTGTATGAGCGTTATATCAATGATAAATGAAGTTTATGTGCATACAACTATGTGATTATGTGAATTAGAGATGCATGGTAGCCTAACTAAGCTTGAATGCATCATTATGCGAACATGTGACAATGTGAATTACAAATGCATGACAGCCTAACTAAGCTTGATTGCATTATCATGCGAGTTATGAACATGTGAGGAGAATCAAATCATGCGAATGAATGTAATATGTGAATGAATAATGCCATGAGAATGAATGCGTAATGTGTGAATAAAGTAACAAGCCTGTAGTCGAGTCGTGGATAAATAAGCATGCTTATGAAGGGCTAGTGATTTGCGGCTGCTAGTGATTGATACCGACGGGTGTCTAGTGATATAGCGATCAAGACTTCTGTCTTTAGTGATATAGTGTTCGAGGCCTCGGTCTCTAATGTTATTGATTAGTGTACCCGTATCCATTCCTAAGACTATACAGGCTATTAATGATTAACAAGAATATTGTATGTGTTCATGATAAATATGTATTGGAATTATTGTTCTTGATGATAGTGTGATATTTATGCCATGCTATCGAATTAGAAATAATGTAATGAGCCTACAATTGGCTTAGTGTAGTGACTAATGAGCAGTGTACATGGATATTGAATGATAGTGACTTATTGTTCCTCATTGACTTGGTGAAGTGAATATTGAACATGGTAAGTGAATAGCGATTTAAAGCATGTTATAGATAGCTTATGGCTTGTGATTAACATGAGTTACAGCATATTGACATGATAGCGTAATATTGATCTAGTGAGTGTACATCATATGCCATATGTGTTAAGCATGCTCTCTATTGTGTAATGCTTTGTGATTATTGTGTTAGTACCTGTTTGTACATCCCCACTAAGCGTTATCGCTTAGCACGGGTGCTTGTCTCCCGTGTAGGTTGTGAATTGGAGTCGAGTTTTTGAAGAAGTACTGCAGGCCACCATAGGAGCGTGAAGTGTCTCTTCAAGTGTATAGTTTTGTATTTGGAGCTCCATTTTGTAAAAGCTATCCTTTTGTATATGTATAGTGTTATATGTAACGTATAGTAGTGAAGCTAGTAACTTGTAATAGTGTATAGTGAAGAACATCCGATAAATTTATAGTATAGTGGTATGCATGAATTATAAGAAATGGAAATATTAAAAAGTAAGGAAAGTTAATAAGATAATTGCAAGATAGGGCTGTGTAGCACTCCCTTGTCCTTCCAGGGGACATTGGGGTGCCACATCTTTCCTCAGTAACCTCGTCATCGGAGCAGCAATTACTGAGAAACCTTTCACAAACTGACGGTAATACCCTACTAGACCAAGAAAACTTCTCACTTTTGTAACATGCCTAGGCGCTTTCCAATCCATAATCGCCTCAATCTTGGCCTGATCCACTTGAATACCCTTAGCCGATACAATATGACCCAAGAAAGACACTTCCCGAAGCCAAAAATTGCACTTACTAAGCTTCGCAAACAACTGATGCTCTCTCAATACTTGCAGAACCAACTGGAGATGCTCCTCATGCTCACTCTCATCCTTAGAATAAATAAAGATATCATCTATGAACACCACTACAAATCGGTCAAGGTATGGCCTAAACACTCGGTTCATCAAATCCATGAAAGCCGCAGGTGCATTGGTGAAACCAAACGGCATCACTAAAAACTCATAATGGCCATACCTAGTCCGAAATGCAGTCTTAACCACATCTGCATTTTGAACTCGAAGCTGATAATAACTCGACCGAAGATCAATCTTCAAAAAGACTCCAGCACCTCTAAGTTGATCAAACAAATCATCGACTCTAGGTAAAGGATACTTATTCTTCACTGTGACCTTATTGATTTGCCTATAGTCGATACACATCCTCAAAGAACCATCTTTCTTCTTAACAAACAGAACTGGAGCTCCCCATGGAGATATGCTGAGTCTACCCCTTATCTAATAGCTCTTGTAGCTGAGTTTTGAGCTCTCTCAACTCTACAGAAGCCATCCGATAAGATGCTTTTGATATGGGAGTAGTACCCGGCACTATCTCTATGGACAACTCCACCTCTCTCTCAGGAGGCAAACCAGGCAACTCGCTCGGAAAAACATCTCCAAAATCTCAAACAACTAGGATATCCTCGATATTAACCTGATCCCGCTTAAAATCCAACACCACAGCTAGAAAAGCATCACAACCCTTCCTAATGAATCTCTTAGCTTACATTGCGGAAATCACATTACTCAAAGAACTAGCACCCAAACCTTTAACAACCACAGAAGACTGATTTCTATCCCAAAGAACAACCGTCTTCCTATGATAATCGACCACTGCCCGATGCTTACCCAACCAGTCCATACCCAAAATCAGATCAAACTCTCTGAATGGCAACTCAATCAAATTTGCTGGAAACTCAACTCCCTCAACCAACAGGGGACAATTCCTAAACACTCTACTCACATTGACACTATGCCCTAAAGGACTGGTCACACAAATCTCATAATCCAACTGATCTACCACATGCAAATTATCAAATAACTTATCTGTGTACAAATATGAGTGTGAGGAACCAAGGTCAATTAGAGCATATAATTCAGTATCATGGAGTAGGAACTTACCGGCAATAACATCTAGAGCATCCTGCTCTTCCCGAGCTCTCACTGCATAGGCTCTAGCTGGCACTGCTAAAGGACGCTCAACTGACTCTGATGCAGCTCCTTCTCTAGGTCGACCACCTCGACCTCTACCTCAGCCTCTACCACGGCTTGCTTGAGTAGCATTCGAACCAACCCTACTGGACTCTCTCTGGTCACCGAAAATATCATTCCCCCTCGGATAATTGGCTAAGAAATGCTCGGTGCTCCCAAAATGGAAACATCCACCTGTGAGCCACCTACACTCACCCTTGTGACGCTTGCTGCAATGAGAATATTCCAATAACAACTCAGTCCTTCCACTCGAAACACCTCTGCCAGAACCAGATACCATAGCTGAACCCTGTCTTCTACCTCTAGTAGCCGAGCCTGAAGATGACTCATCCTGTGAGTTCCTTGACCTCTTACCCGAGGATGAAAAAGACGAACCTCCACGAGAGGGATTCTTCCTCTGAGCCCTCTCTCTCAAAATCAATTCGGACTCTCAGTCCGCACTACAGCTTGCACAATCTGGTAGTACCCTTTGGATTGTGTAATGTACCGGCTACGTTTCAGTGGTGTATGATGGCCATATTTCATGATTTCATAGAGAAATTTATGGAGGTGTTTATGGATGATTTCACAATTTATGGAGGAGATTTTGAGAGCTATTTAGAGCATCTTGATTTGGTGCTGGGGAGGTGTGAAAAGACCAACTTAGTATTGAATTGGAAGAAATGTCACTTTATGGTGAGAGAAGGCATTGTGCTTGGGCACAAAATTTCAGAGAAAGGGATAGAGGTTGATAAGGCCAAGGTGGAAGTAATAGAAAAATTACCACGCCCAATAACTGTCAAGGGCATTAGGAGCTTTTTAGGGCATGCAGGGTTTTACCGCCGATTTATAAAAGATTTTTTGAAAATTGTAAAACCCTTATCTAATTTGCTGATGAAAGATGCTCCTTTTGATTTTAATAGTGATTATATGCTGGCATTTGAAACTTTGAAACAGAGGCTTATTTCAGCCCCGGTGATTATATCTTCGGATTGGAATTTGCCTTTTGAACTAATGTGTGATGCTAGTGATTTTGCAGTAGGGGCAATGCTCGGACAAAGGCGGGAGAAGGTATTTCATGCAATTTATTATGCAAGTCATACCTTGATGGGAGCCCAGGTTAATTACACCACAACTGAAAAGGAACTTCTTGCAATTGTTTATGCTTTTGAGAAGTTCGGGTCGTATTTGCTGGGTGCAAAAATTATGGTGTGGTCCGACCATGCAGCCTTAAGGCCTCTATTTGCTAAAAAGGAGTCAAAACCAAGACTGATTAGATGGGTACTCCTCTTGCAAGAGTTTGTTATGGAAATTAAAGATAAGAAGGGGGCAAAAAAACTTTATGGCGAATCATTTGTCGAGATAGGAGAATGATCACATTGAGAAAGGGGAAATTTTAGATTTATTCCCTGATGAGCGTATTTGAACTTTATTTATGTGTGAAATTTCTGTACCTTGGTTCTCTAATATTGCCAATTTCTTGCAGAAGGATATATGCCAAAGGATTTTACATGGCAGCAGAGGAAGAAGCTGAAGGCGGATGCAAAACATTACATTTGGGATGACCCTTATCTATTTCGCCTATGTGCTGATCAAGTGCTAAGAAGGTGCATTCCAGATGAAGAGAAAGGAGAGATCATCAGAGCTTGTCGCAGTGGTGAAGCCGGTGGACATCATAGACCGAATAGAACGGTATCAAAAATTCTTTCTTCTTGTTTTTATTGGCCTACAGTGTTTAATGATGTTAAATTATTTGTGCAAACATGTGATAGATGCCAAAGGGTAGGCAATATTACTAGGATAGATGAAATGCCGTTAACCAACATGCTTGAGGTAGAGTTGTTTGATGTGTGGGGAATAGACTTTATGGGGCCTTTTTCGGTATCCTATGGGTTTGAATACATTCTAGTGGCAGTAAACTATGTGAGCAAATGGGTAGAAGCTGTAGCCATTAGGACTAGTGATGCCAAAGTTGTGTTAGAATTCTTGAGAAAGAATATATTCACCCGATATGGAGCCCCTAGAGCCATTATTAGCGATGGTGGTAAACACTTTGTTAACCACCAATTTAAGGATTTATTGAAAATATTTGGAGTTAGGCATAAGGTTACTACCCCTTATCATGTCCAAGCTAATGGACAGGTTGAAGTGTCAAACCGAGAATTAAAAGCCATTTTAGAAAAGACAGTCAATGCATCTAGGAAAAACTGGTACCTTAAGCTAGATGAAGCTCTGTGGGCTTATAGGATAGCATTTAAGACACTGATAGGGATGTCTCCCTTTAGGTTGGTTTATGGAAAATCCTATCACCTTCTAGTGGAATTGGAGCATAAGGCTTACTGGGCCATAAAATTTTGAATTTTGACCTTGAAAGTGCAGGAAAGTGCAGGTCCTTGCAGCTGAATGAGCTAGAAGAGCTCCGATTTTGGGCATACGATCATGCCACGAAATACAAGGACAATACCAAGAAGTGGCATGATCGAAAGTTGATGAGGAAGGAATTTGCGCCTGGAATGAAAGTGCTTCTCTATGATAACAGGCTGCGGTTATTTCCCGGAAAGCTGAAATCGCAGTGGAAGGGACCCTTTGAAGTTGTGGGAGCTGACAAATTTGGAGTTGTGACATTGAGGTACCTGAGGGGTGAGAACAAGTTCAAGGTGAACGTGTAACACCCCTTACCTATACGTAAGAAGCTTCATCCTTGGAGGACGATGAAGGGTCCTGATAGATGAGGGTTGTCACGCAAAACCTCAAACACAAACATACAATAACAAAATAAATCATACACTCAAAGCAGTGAAATAAAATTTCTTAAACAATGAACCAAGGCTGAAAACAAAAGGGTATTATATTATTAATGTACATAATAATATTTATATATTATATTACAAAAGTGCCAGAGCACAAAAGATCGCTTACAAATTGGTATCAAACCAACTTACAAAAGAAGAACTTATATCAATAGTTTCATTACAAAATCATTAAACTATTACATATACAAAAAGAAGTACAATCCAGAACTACAAAATCTCTATCCTAGTTATGTCGGCCCTTCTGAAATGGATCATCCTGCTCATGGACTCCCACATCTTCCACACCTGCACGGATGAAACACCCGTGCTAAGAGAAAATGCTTAGTGGGGAAAAGCACAATGAAAACGACCACTTACAGTGAACGTCGAATACAAATCACATACACCTGGCACATACTTAAATCCATACTTAAACAATTCATCATACTGAAGATAATAATTTCTTTTACCATTCAATCAAACATACAGTGCCAAATCAAAACTCATAATCACATAAGACTTGCTTATTCAAAAATAGTAGATAGCGAGTAACGCATAATCATTAGAAACGCATGGATACCCGAGGGTATCCAAATCATTCTTTTCTTTTTATTTCAAAACATTTTTGCATGGAATTTTAAGCAAGATTCAAGTTAAATAGGGATCGCGTGGATCCAATTCAGGGACCTGATTAGGGTCCAAAATGCATATGCATGGCTGCAGCAAACTGAACTCTATAGGCATGCCTATCATCCACTTAATTTGACTTTCGCAGGTTATGCATAAAGAAATCACCTTTAAATACCTCATACTGTTTATATTAAGCACTAGAAAATAAGACATAAATAATCCAATTATATTCAACATGCAACATGCGATACAATTTACCATAAATATCATTTGGCTAAATTGAAATGCCAGTTAATATCATTTACTAATTAAAAATATACAAATAAAGATTAAAATGCCAAATTAAAAGAAAAATGATCGAATAAGACACAAGTGAACACTTTATAGAAATTAGAGGCAGAAACATTTTACACGGCGGTATGGTTTACCCATACTGCCGTGTGAAACGGGGGAACACGAGTCGTGCATAAGGGACACGACTCGTGTCGCTTCCCAAATTGTCTGTCGCAAGTCGTGTTCCAAAACACGACTTGCGGCAGAGCTATAACACCCTAAGGTCTTACTAACGGAAACAGATACCGTACAAATTAAACCAGTTAACTAATTAACTAAAACCGGAAATATTTTTTTTTCTGACATCATTAGACATAAATTGTTTATTCGATTCCAATGCGGAAAACCATTTTAAAAACGGAGTTACCGAACCCATTTTATCAAAATCAGACGTTCGCAAACTAACCTATAACTGTCTAAGTTGCTATTCATTTGGTCAGTTTTCACTTAAACATATAACATGCATTTGTCATTACTAATTCCATTCACTTACTTTTCTATCATATCACTTGTCATGCCAACATACACATACATGCATCAAAGCATACCCAAACCACACACTCATAAAATAATATCAGTTATACAGACCCAAAATGAATACTAGGTACGAATTTCAATATAAGTCATATACATGCCAACTCTTACATACTTTAATAATCCAAAATATTCTCCAATTAAGCTCCCAAAATAATGTGAGGATGCCTTGCTCCCAATCCTAAGGCGAACCTACACGCAGTCAAATAAAACTACGTGCTGAGCATTAATTATGCCCAATGGTGGATTTCCAATAAACTAATTTTACATGCATAAATATACTTAATATTCACTATAAAATAAACATTAATAATAAACATTTAATTCACTCAAATTATTATTTACTCATGCCATAATCCAATTAATTACCCCATAAATTAATTATTTAAGGCCTTTAGTGTGTTTACCATAATTCAATTACCTTAATTACCAATTTGTCCTCATTTTGTACCAACTTTCCAATTTTACCCTTAACTTTTTCAAAAATGACAATTATGCCCTTAGTTCATTTTAATCATACCATATTTACATAAATGCCATTAGTTCATTTTCTTTTCATATTATTTACAACTTTGCCATTAGTTCAAAACCAATTTCATCAAAATTTCCATAATGCCATCAATTCACACATATTTCACCAAAATTACAATTTTGCACTTTCTACACATATTTTTACACATAATGACCAAAATGCCCTTAAATGCATTTCTTTATACCCTTTTTCACTTTTTAGCATGCAAAATTACTATTTTACCCTTTTATCACATATGTCACGCCAAATTACTAATTTGCCCCTGTATAATACTGGCAGACTCTAAGCACAGGATAAACGAGACGTGAACCCCCAATAGGCTCACATAAACCCGAAAAGACCTCAATTGATCAGTCCGGTACATTCCAGCCTGAAGAACCCCGAAGGATTACTCCAGTACATTCCAATACAGATACTTTTAAATATTATACAGAATAGGACCATCATTGGCCTATAAAAATAGTGAGACGCCATGCTCACTCCCGCGGTCTTATGTCCCTATGGCTAGCCATCACATCCTGAACTAGACTTGACTACCAGCACACCACATAGGGCATTATAATATTATTTTCCACATCATTATCATGTCATACATATTTTTCTTTCCATAACATCATTTTATCTCATTCTTCTTCATGTCATTTCATCATTTTACATGTGATTATCCTCCATGCATCATTACATGGCATGTTAACATATAAAATCATCATGATACACATGCACACACCATGTATACCATTCGGCCATCATATGAATTTCTCACCATTAATTCTTTTAATAAACAGTATCATTCCTTTAGGCCAATTACATGTTGAATAACATCACTATACCATTTATTTGCATTAAAACCTATCAAAATCATACCTTTATGCATAAACATCATTCGGCCACATGTACATCACATGCATAACACATCTTTCACATGCCATAACACATCCCATTCACTAGTTCACATGCCAAATATCCTAAATCCATCTTAATCATGCATTAAACATCATAAAATCACATAGAAATGGCATATGTTCAATTCGGCCAAAGAAAGAGTTTTTCATACAAAATTATTTTATTCATTTTAACCATTCATTCTACCATTTTTAACATCCCTAAGCATGAATGTAAGGTTATTTTCAATTAAACATGCCTTTAACGCACACATGGTTAACAAATATAACCTAAAACACATGTTCATACATGGAAATAGTTGGAATTTGCAATCACTAACCTCAAATCCTTGCAATAGACCTCCTAAGCTTCCTTTTCCTTTCCTTTATCTTGATTGGAAACACCTTCACCTCTTAGACATAATAGGTATCATACACAAAAATTCAGATCTATCAAAAACTAAGCTTTCTTTCCACAAACAAACTTCATAAACCTCTTATACACATCCTAAAGTACCCATAGGAACCCTTAAACCAAATTAAAAACACCTAAAACACATACCTCAAATTTACACCTAAACCTTTAAGTCTAGGTTTCACCAACTTTTAATCCACCAAATGGACTTCCAAGGGCATCAATAGAAACTATAGGAGCTGAACTTTAATGGGGAGGCTTAAATATGGGGTGAGACGGAGGAATTTTAGAAGAAAAATGGAGGAAAATATGAGAGTTAAGGTTATGCCAAGAAGAAGAAGAGAGGAGGTCGGTTTGGATGGAGAAATATGGATTTCTCCAGCCTTCTCCATCTATTTATATTAGTGAAATTGAACCAAACCGGGTCCAACCAAAGCGGTCGGACCGGTTTGGTCCGATTTAAGGTTTTATGCTCTTTTTGCACTATTTTTGGTATTCTGACTGTTCCTGACCTCATTTTCACTCCCAACTAATTCCATCATGTTTAAAATATCAAATATAGCCTTCACATAAAATTTCAGCTCAATCGGAGTCCATTTGGGGTCTGGTTCACCTAAACCGGTCCGGTTTGATTCTGTCGGTTTCTGCCATAAAACTCAATTTTAAAGCTGTCAAAAAATTCTAAAAATTATTTTAAGCTTGTACCCACACTTGACCTTTTTTATCCACTCTAGCATTTTCTAAAAATTTGGTCAAATCCCGGTTCAACCGAAACGAACTTCAGACAACTATTCGGGGACCCAATTGACCTCATTTTCTTAGAAAACTGTACCACCCGACTCCATTCACTCTACTGATTATTTCTATGCCACATAATATTTTTAACTTACTATAGTACAGACTTCCCAGAAGGTCACCCATCCCATAACTATTATGACTCTAGCACGTTCAACCTTTAAACTTCTATAAATACAAAATAGCAGAAACACAATCTAATGCTGCAAAACTAACAACAGACATTACAGACAATACAGAATAATCCTAGGGTGACATGGAGGCCATTACAAGAGCTCCTCCCTGCTAACACGAGTCGTGCAGTGCATGCACGAGTCGTGCTGCGCTCCACTGCTCGCCCACTCTTCGCTAAACTGCACGATTTGTGCACGCCAAAGGCAGAACGAGTCGGACGAGCGGCCCATTTTCAGAAAGACACGAATAAAGAACTTAAATCCAGCATGCGATCACATGGGCGTATGCCTAATCATACAGCCGTGTGAAACGCACCAAACACAGAAATTTCCCAGAAAAATCACCCAACTCAAATATAAACTTAAAACCCAGAAATTAAACATTCAAATCATTAAAATCAACTTAAAAAAACTCACCTTTTTGAAGTTCATAACCCATGGAAATCATGCCATGAACATAATTAAATCATCCAACCAAAATCAATAATTATGATCATCATCTCATTCAAAAACCAGCAAATCAAATAAGAAAAAAATACATAAAAAAATGCACAAAATTCCCAAACACACACAAAACCATAAATGTTCCCAAACCTCAAATTCTTCGACTCTAATCTCAGGCTCCGCTTCCACTTGCAATTTCCTTGCCTTTGGGATCTCTAGGAGGGTTTTCTGAGCAAATAAACATCAGAGCAAACTTCAAAAATCAAACTCCCAAACCATACCCAAATTAGAGAGAACAAGAGAAAGAAAAAGAACAATAAGCTATCACTTACCTAGAACAACTCAAGATAACCCAAAACTCACTAAGATTGCAGCAAAAGAGGAAAGATTGCAAGAAGAGTAAGAAGAACACAAGAGGAAGATGAGGAACGGGAAGATGAAAGAAAACTGGAAAGGAGAAGGGAAATCTGACTTTTCTCACCTCTCTCCTCACTCACCTACACCTTCTCATGCCATATGGTAGCCCCCTATTGGAAGACTACCCCAACATATACACAAAACTCATCCTCTCACATATACACAAACTTAACCTCACTAAACATAGCCTACTCCCATACACTTATTCACACCCAAACACAACTCTACAACGCCTAATACTTCAATTTAAATCTTACACATACACATAATAAGACATAGCAAACTTGAACACACACACAAAAATCACACATACATACGGCTCATACTACTAGGGCGGTTATGGGGCGTTACAACACTCCCCTCCTTAACAAAATTTCGTCCTCGAAATTCTCACCTGATCTGAATAACTGAGGATACTGAGCTCTCATAACTGCTTCTGGTTCCTAAGTTGCTTCCTCAATTCCATGGTGCTTCTGAGTACCTTAACTAAAGGAATTTGTTTATTGCAGAGCTGTCTGATCTCCCTAGCCAAAATTTCCTTCGGTTCTTCATCAAATGAGAAATCTGGCTGAACCCGAATATCTTGCACTTGCAACACACGAGATGGGTCGGATCGGTAATGGCGGAGCATAGACACGTGAAAAACACCGTGTAACTTAGCTAACTCCACTGGCAACGGTAACCGATAAGCTACTGGATCAACCTTATCCAAAATCTCATATGGTCCAATAAACCGAGGACTTAATTTCCCTTTCTTACCAAACCGAAGAACTTTCCGCCAAGGTGACACTTTTAAGAATACCTTGTCGCCAAACTCATAACGAATGTCCCTTCGTTTCAAATCAGCGTAAGATCGTTGCCCATCTTTAGCTACTTTTAAATTCCGTTGCACCACTAAAATCTTTTCTTCCGTGTCTAAAATCAATTTCAAACCCACAACTGATCTTTTCGATAACTCTGTCCAACACACTAGGGGTCTACATTTTTGTCCACATAAAGCTTCATAAGGAGCCATCCCAATACTCGCTTGATGACTATTATTGTATGCAAACTCCATCAAGGACACATATCTATCCCAACTACCGGAGAACTCCAAAGTACATCCCCGAAGCATGTCTTCCAGAATCTCAATAACTCTTTCCGACTGACCATTTGTCTGAGGGTGAAATGCAGTGCTAAAGTTTAACTGTGTACCCAAAGCCAACTGTAACTCCTTCCAAAACTTGGACGATCAACTGTCTCAGAAGAATCTCTTTCCCGAGGCCGTCCGCTATGACCCCGTCCTCTGCCTCTAGCACGACTACCTTGAGGAACATTTGACCCAGCTTGACTTGCCTCTTGCTAACCCTGAGTGTTCTCATACAAATTCAAGCAATTGGTAAGAAAATGGTCGGTGCTACCACATCTGAAACATCCCCTAGTCAACCACCGACACTCGCCCCAATGTCACTTATTATAATGAGAATATTGAGGTACTCCATCACCTCGACCACCCGAAACTCCTCTACCCACACTAGACCCTCTGAAAGAATCCTGCCTCCTCCCTCTAGTAGCTGGACTAGGTTGCAACTTCCCAGAGGGAATCCCTTGAGACTCACATGACCTCTTTCCCAAAGAAGAACCTCCTCCAGAAGCCTTCTTCCTCTGAGCCTTCTCCCTTAAAACATTCTCAGAGCGTTCCGCTCTCAAAGCTGCCTACACAATCTGATAGTAACTAACATCCGGTGCCGACATCAACGAAACCAATATTACCTTCAAAGACTCATTCAAATCCACCTCAAAATGTTGACATCGAAACTCCTCGGTGAGAACTCCTGGCGGTGCATACTTGCTGAGTTGATTGAATTCCTTCTCATAATCAGCTACAGATAACACTCTCTGACGGAGACTCAAAAACTGTGCCCACCTAGCCTCCTTAAATGCCTTAGTCACATATTTATTCCGAAACTCCCTTTCAAAGAACTCCCACGTCACAGGCTCGAGAAGCTATGGATGTCTGAGCACTAGTGTCCACTAATCATAAGCTGAGCCCTGTAACAAGGAGACTACACACTCCACCTCTCTCTCCAGAGGGCAACGAATCTCCCTTAGCACCCACTTAACTTTCTCAATCCAGGTTTCCACTTTATCCGATTCATCCAAACTAGTTCCAAAGAAATCCTCCGCTCTAAACTTCTGCATGTTCTCTATCGGAGCTCTAGGGGCAGTAACTCTTTCCAAAACCCTAGCCATATCCTGAGATATCTTGAGCATAGCCTCGAAAGGGATAGTAGGGGCCTCAGGTTGCACCCTAGGTGGCTGAGCCGGACCCGAAATTGATGGATCTTGCTTTCAGAGATTCGCACTCTCAGCTAACCCCTCAAGTGATCCACGAGCAGACTCCATCAAACTACAAAACATACACAATGATCCGCATCAGGCCAACACAACACTAGACATACGCTCTATCTTACACTAACCCAGAAATGTCTAAATCTCTTGCTCTGATACCACAAAATGTAACACCCCTTACCTATACGTAGGAAGCTTTGTCCTTGGAGGAGGATGAAGGGTCTCGATAGATGAGGGCTGTCATGCAAAACCTCAAACACAAACATACAATAATAAATCATACACTCAAAGCAGTAAAATAAAATTTCTTAAACAATGAACCAAGGCTGAAAACAAAAGGGTACTATATTATTAATGTACATAATAATCTTTACATATCATATAACAAAAGTGCAAGAGCACAAAAGATCGCTTACAAATTGGTATCAAAGCAACTTACAAAAGAAGAACTTACATCAATAGTTTCATTACAAAATCATTAAACTATTACATATACAAAAAGAAGTACAATCCAGAACTACAAAATCTCTATCCTAGTTATGTCGGCCCTTCTGAAATGGATCACCCTGCTCACGGACTCCCACATCTTCCATACAAACACCCGTGCTAAGCGAAAACGCTTAGTGGGAAAAACTACAATGAAAACGATCACTCACAGTGGATGTCGAATACAAATCACGTACACATGGCACATACTTAAATCCATACTTAAATAATTCATCATACTGAAGATAATAATTTCTTTTACCATTCAATTAAACACACAGTGCCAAATCAAAACTCATAATCACATAAGACCTGCTTATTCAAAAATGGTGGATAACGAGTAATGCATAATCATTTGAAACACATGGATACCCAAGGGTATCCAAATCATTCTTTTCTTTTTATTTCAAAACATTTTCGCAAGGAATCTTAAGCAAGATTCAACTTAAATAGGGATCGCGTGGATCCAATTCAGGGACCTGATCAGGGTCCAAAATGCATACGCATGGCTACAGCAAACTGAACTCTATAGGCATGCCTATCATCCATTTAATTTGACTTTCGCAGGTTATGCATAAAGAAATCACCTTTAAATATCTTATACTATTTATATCAAGCACTATAAAATAAGACATATATAATCCAATTATATTCAACATGCAACATGCAATACAATTTACCATAAATGTCATTTGGCTAAATTGAAATGCCAATTAATATCATTTACTAATTAATAATACACAAATAAAGATTAAAAACCCAAATTAAAAGATAAAGGATCGAATAAGACACAAGTGAACACTTTATAGAAATTGGAGGCAGAAGCATTTTACACGGCAGTATGGTTTACCCATACTGCCATGTGAAACGGGGGAACACGAGTCGTGCATGATGGACACGACTCGTGTCGCTTCCCAAATTGTCTGTCGCAAGTCGTGTTCCAAAACACGACTTGCGGCAGAGCTCCTCCCAGCCAGCACGAGTCGTACTGCGCTCCACTGCTCTCCCACTCTTCACTGAACTGCACGATTCGTGCACGCCAAAGGCAGCACGAGTCATGTTGTCTCGCACGAGTCAGACTAGCAGCCCATCTTCAGAAAGACACGAATAAAGAACTTGAATCCAGCATGCGATCACAAGGGGATATGCCCAATTATACCGCCATGTGAAATGCACTAAACCCAGAAATTTCCCAAAAAAATCACCCAACTCAAATATAAACTTAAAACCCAGAAATCAAACATTCAAATCATTAAAATCAACTTAAAAAAACTCACCTTTTTGAAGTTCATAACCCATGGAAATCATGCCATGAACATAATTAAATCATCCAACCAAAATCAATAATTATGATCATCATCTCATTCAAAAACCAGCAAATCAAATAAGAAAAAAATACATAAAAAAATGCACAAAATTCCCAAACACACACAAAACCATAAATGTTCCCAAACCTCAAATTCTTCGACTCTAATCTGAGGCTCCGCTTCCACTCGCAATTTCCTTGCCTTTGGGCTCTCTAGGAGGGTTTTATGAGCAAATAAACATCAGAATAAACTTCAAAACTCAAACTCCCAAACCATACCCAAATACCCAAATTAGAGAGGACAAGAGAAAGAAGAAGAACAATAAGCTAACACTTACATAGAACAACTCAAGATAACCCAAAACTCACTAAGATTGCAGCAAAAGAGGAAAGGTTGCAAGAAGAGTAAGAAGAACACAAGAGGAAGAAGAGGAACGAAAAGATGAAAGAAAACTGAAAAGGAGAAGGGAAATCTGACTTTTCTCACCTCTATCCTCACTCACCCACACCTTCTCATGCCATATGGCAGCCCCCTATTGGAAGACTATGCCAACATATACACAAAACTCATCCTCTCACATACATACAAACCTAACCTCACTAAACATAGCCTACTCCCATACACTTATTCACACCCAAGCACAACTCTACAACACCTAATACTTCAATTTAAATCTTACACATACACATAATAACACATACCAAACTTGAACACACACACAAAAATCACACATACATACGGCTCATACTACTAGGGCGGTTACGGGGCGTTACAGAACGGACATCATGTGAAGCCCTATTTTGAATCAACATTTGATGGTACTTTATTGATCGTCACTCTCGAGGACCCTTGACAATATTTAAAAGTCCAGCTGCGGACTTATTAAATGTAGAACTATTTCTCAAACTTTGTTATTTTGTGTTTATTCAATCTTTTTAGGTTGTTAGTTGTGCTTGTTTTTGTCATTTTTTGTGCTTTGTGGTCTTAGTGTAGCTATATTTTTGTTGGAGAATTTTTGAGTTTTTATAACTTGAAGTTTTGTGAGACCCTTGAAAAAATTTTGCAAATTTGCAGGAGGTCACGGTAGCAACAGATTTAGTTGTCACCGTGACCAAAGAAAATTGCATTCTGGATTATGGTCTAGGACATGTCACGGTGACAATGGAATTGGTTGTCACCGTGACCAAATGGCAATTTACATTCTGTTTTGAAGTGTAATTATGTCACGGTGGCAATCAATTTGGTTGTCACCGTGACCAAATGGCAAGATGCATTCTGTTCTGGCGTGTGTACATGTCACGGTGACAATCAATTTAGTTGTCACCATGACCAATTGGTGATTTACATTCTGTTTTGAAATGGGAGCATGTCAAGGTGGCAATGAAATTCATTGTGACCGTGACGTGTGGAAGGAAGCATTCTGTTTTGAAATCGTGGTACGTCACTGTAAACACCGGGTCCTGAGGCAGTCCAAACCAGGGTTACCCAATGATGATTAGATGCCGGTTCGCAGGCAAAAATATTGGAAGTGATGATTTTCTAGTGAAAATTTATTTTTTTAAAGAATAAAAAATAAAAAATAAAAAAATATATATTGTAAAAATTAAAAATAAAAAATGAGTTTGAAAGTATTAATTTTAGGTAAAAAAGTTTCAATTTAAAATAAAATAAAAAAATTCGGACGGTTGCGGCAGCCGCGGCGCGCTCCCGCGATGCTCCGCGCGTGCTGCGCAGTAGCTCGCCCTCCTGCGCCCATATTACGCCGATTCCGCCGTTTTTCGCCAATTTTTGACCCAAAACATGTTTTTTCACCCAAATCAAGGTTTTTGAGTCCAAATTAAATTCTAAATCATTTTTTTAGATAATTGATAAATAAAAGCTTATTTTATCATTAAAAAAGGCAGAAAATTGAATTAAAATCAAATTTCTTCTCCTAATAAAATTAGGGTTTTATTTTTCCATCATATAAATACTTTGAGATGAAAAAACCAAGGCGGGGGGGGGGGGGGGGGGTGGGAGCCTCCATTATTTTTGACATCAGATTTTTTAGAGCTTTTTCTTTTCTTCTTTGATTTTTCTTCAAAAAAAATTTCAGCTTTCTATTTTTTCTATTAACAAGGATTAATTGAGATTTCAAATTTCAATTCTTAATCATTCTAATTAATTTCTTTGTTTTGTCCATAAACAAAAGGAATTTATTTTTCACTTTCAAATCAATTTTTAATCTTTTAAGCATTCAAATTAAATTCTTTGTTTTCTCCATAAACAAAAAGGATTAATTTCATTGCTAAATTTTTTGTTTGAAAAATTTTTCAAGAAGATCATCATTATTCCATCGAATCCAAATCTGAGGATAAATTTTCTGGGCTCCGAACTAATTATTTTTTTATCTTATTCTATTATTTTTTTATTATTTCATTTATGGAAATATTGTTTTATTGATTTTATTTCTAACATTTAATCAATTAATTTCTTTTATTTTGATTTCTTATTATTCTTAACATATAATTAATTTATCTTGCCATGATTTCTTATTATTCTTAACATGTAATTAATTTATTTTGTTTTGGTTTCTCATTAATTTTGACATGCAATTAATTAATTTGTTTTGATTGACCTTTTGCCATGTAAATATTTATGTTTATTGTGTTTAACATGTAAATAATTAATTTAGTCATGTTAATCTTGCATCTTTAATTTAATCATCTTATTTCACCAACTTAATCAATTGTTTGTTATTTTTCCCAATATCTTTGCATGGTGGCCACGTGAACAGTGGTCACCTTTATTTATTTTCTTCTTAATTTCCATGCATGCATTATTCACGTGGGACCCTCTTTGTTGTTCACACACATACACCTTTATTTATCCATTCTTATATGTTTTATCCTTTTATTCATTTGTTTTATTCATTTGATTGGTTTAATTGAATATTTTTTTATGCATTTCACTTAATTTGGTTTATTTATATATTTCATTTTATTTTATTTATTTGATTTCATTTAATTACTAACCATAATTTTCATTTTCTTTTTTGGTTTTAATACCTTGTCTTTTTATTTGAGTGTTACCCATTGGCGAGTCGGAGGATCAAGGATTAAAAGTCTTCAAAGTTTGGTTTGCATTTTTTGTTGTATTTTCCCTATTTCATTATTTTGTATGTTGCATGTAAAATGTATTTTGGATCCGATTTTATTATGAAAATTCATGTTTTTCTACAATCAATAAAATTGGGATTTTTCTAATAAAACGGACCAATGTCCTATTTTTAACCAATAAAATCTCACTTTCAAATGGAGAATTGATTTTCATAAAATGGGATCACTCATCTCGGTTTTCTCAATCAATACCCAAAATAATTCTCCAAGTTTTTTAAGATTAATCAAAGGAACCAATGTTCCTAAAGATCCAATAAATGTCCCGATTTATAAATGATGTATTTTATTTTTGTGATGCAGTTATTTGTTTATTCATTTTGGGCCCTTGTAATTAATTTTTGGGGCAAGTTTATCCTTTTATTTTATTTATGCTTTCTTTATTTTGGGGGATTGTTCTGCCCCAGATTTTCTTGTAATTTATTTATTGCTTTATTTTATGTTTTCTTTATCGCTTTTCGATGTGATTGAAATATGCTTTAAATTTATTGCATTATCGTGTGAGATGAGAGATGGAATTTTGTTTTGTTAAAAACTCATTTATAAACTTAACTTAAGGCATGAATAAAAGTGAAGTTTCGAACACCTTCTATGGTTTAAGACCCCCGAGGTTAGATGACCTTTCCCAATTTCTTGTAAATTGGGTGGCGACTCTAAAATGCCTTAAAGGTGCCTAAAGGTTTTATGGGATTAGATAAACCTCCCAATGTTCTATTGGGCAGGGGATTCCAAAATGTCTCGTGTGACCCAAGATCAAAAGACGCGAACCAATCCATCGAATCCTAAAAGCGGGTTCAATGAGGGTCTTGCTGGTTCGACGCGCGTTACAGTGGCGACTCCACTGAGGATGATTGAAACTTCGCTTTAAAAGTGAATTAAGTTAAAGTTATAATTGAGTTATTAACAAACGAAAATTCCATTTTTTCTCGAAATAGCATTGCATCCATTAGAGCCTTAGAACTATGCTAGTTGGTCACTTATTTTACCTCGGTGCATTCCTAAAGCATGACCCTACTTTCACTCATTGTAGGAAAGTGCTCGGGATAGTCACCAGCCCAAGCCTTGTACCTTTAAATGGTATATCAAATGGAGACCCGATCGGTTGTTATGCTCGTGATGAGCTAGACCTATTGGCAGGGACCATGCTTGGGTAGATTTAAAGTAACACTACCCATGATTAAAGCTCATGTAATGGCAATAGAAACTTCCACTAGGTAGTATGCTCCTTAATAGGATGCTTGCTACGTGGGCCCTTATATATTAAACCAATTCAAACATATTAATTGGATACTCATCAAAGGCTTTTATGCCCCGATGGGCCCATTTTTAGTCTATTTGAATGGTCCAAATATATAATGGCCAAAACTAATATGCAAGTTGTAACGCGCGCCGAACCCCGTCGGCCCCCGAAAGCCAGCTTTAGGGCGATCAGGCAATTGAGGGTCCGCTGACAGCTTGCAATAAATCGCAAGTGCGTCTATGTTGGGCAACAAGGAGGTTTCATGGAGTCGCCACCCAATAGAACATTGGAAAAGTTTCTCTCGCCTCGGAGAGCCTAAGACTGCTCTCAGTATCTATTTTGGGCCAACCAAAGGGGTCTTGGAGGGTGAACCTCTCGCCCTAAGGAGCCTAGGATTAACGCCAAGTCTCGTGACACAAGAGGTGTCTTGGAGGGTAAACCTCTCACCTTTTTGAGCCCAAAGACCAGAGAAAGTTCGGGACTTCCCATTTATTCATACCTTGATTAAATTTATAATTGAGCTTTGAATTTAGCATTTCATCCCTTTTCTCATTCAATTTTAAATTATTTGTCTAAGCACGCATGTCAAACACATAATAAAAGTGATAAATAAAATAAATGAAAGCAAAATAAATTACAATAAAACTAGGGGCGGAATACAACCCCCATTTGTAAATAAAATACAATTCATGCATAAGTCGGGCTATTTATTAATTTGAGGACATTGGTCCTCTTATGCATAATCAAAGAAAATAATTTTAAAGTGATAATTTATTTTGGTTGATAAATCTAAGACATTGGTCCCATTTTTATTAAATAAAACCCAATTTAGTTTAATAGAAATATTTTTGTGATTTTCTTAATTAACGTGCATAAAAATAATTTATTACAAATTACATATTAAAAAATAAAATAATGAAAACAAAATAATGAAAATAATAAAAATTAACAAATTAACTCCCAAATGGATCTTCAAATCTTCATGGGCTCCCACTTGGTATGAAAAATACTCACACATAAAAATAAGTATTGAAAATAAAAGGAAAAAACAAATAAAAGTGAAGTTAGTAAAAAAAAAATAATTAAACATATAACTTGAAAACAATTAAATTAAGGCAATCAAAATTACATCATATATGACAAGCCAATTAAAATGACATAATAAAAATATGTAATCTAATTAATTAACAATTTAACATGCATAGAAAAAATAACATGATAATAATAAAATTCAACATGCAAAAACAAACATAAAATAGTGATGATAGAATTTAACATGCATAAAAACACAAAATAACATCAATAACATCCAATCATGCATAAAAAGCAAAAGAAATAATAAAAAAATAGCATGCATAAAACATAAATAATAATAGTAATAATAAAATTAAACAAGAATAATGATAATAATAATAATACTAATGATGGTAATAACTACAATAATAATAACACAATAATAACAAGGAATATGAACAATCAAATACTATAATAATAATAATAATAATAATAATAATAATAATAATAATAATAATAATAATAATAATAACAACAAAAATAATAATCATAATAATAATATTATATGAACAACAATAATAATAATAATAATAATAATAATAATAATAATAAAGAAGATGAACAATCCAATTAAGTATGGAAGAATAAAATGAAAATAAGATAAACCAATTATGCTAAAACATGTTAAATGATAATACTAATACTATTTGTGAACAAAAATGATGACAATAATATGAACATGAACAATTAAAGAAGAAATAAGAACAAGAAATAATAGTATGAACAATTAAATAAAAAATAAGAAATATGAACAATTAAATAATAGATCTAAAAGAATTTATATGATGATTAATTAAATAAAATCAAAAGAATAAGAAAATAAGAAGAAAATGATAGAACTAAAAGAATTTACATGTTAACTAATTAAATAAAAACAAAAGAATGAAATTAAAATTAATTTAAGAAATTGAGCCAAGAATAATCACCCTCAAATTTATCTTGAAGAGATGAAGGTAGATGATCCAATTCCTTGTCTTGATTTGAAGAATATAATTAGAAAAATAAAATATTGAAAGATGAATTTTACTCAAAAACAAACAATTGATTTGTTTGTCTCAAAGTAGAAATTATTTGATGAAAAGAAGGAAGTCACCAAGAACAAAAATTATTATCTTTTGCCTTGATAATTTTCTTGGAAAAATTCTTTAGAAGACTTGAGAGAATTTGCTTGAGAGAAGAAAGAAGAAGAAAAACCAAATTTTCTAAAGAAAATCCCCCTTAATTCTCACTAAAAAACTCTTTTTATTCCCCTTAAAATTCAGATTTTTTAATTAAGAAATTAAATTAATTTAATTCCCATAACTACAAAAAAAATAACTGAATTTGGAGGGTTGGAAGATAAAAAGGCTTTTTGAATTAAATTATGCAAAAAAAAAAAGAGTTAAAAAGCATTAAAAATGAAGAAAATATGACCAAAAACGCCATTGGGGCGAAATGGGGCATCAGGGGGCGCACTGCACGCACAAGCACAGCTGTGCTTTCGCACGCGCTCACGCAGTGCAGCGCAAAGCATAGCTGTGCTTTCAAAGAAGAACAGCCGTGCTCGAAGAAGCACAGCCGTGCTTTCAAAGAAGCACAGCCGTGCTTTCAGGCAGAATTTTTTTTTTTTCTATGAAAACACAATAATTTAAAAACTAACTTTTTATCCCAAAATAATTTTTAAAATACTTTAAAAGTATTTTTGAAACACATTTTAATTTAATTTTAAAACAACAAATCGACAAGGAAAACGTCACTTCCAACTTTCTTTTCCTTTTGCCTATAGATCGGCACACTTAATTTCATCATTGGGTAATCCTAATCAAGGCTACTCGGGACCCGGTGTCTACAGTTGTCCCCAATTTTGGGGAGGCTAGTGTGTGGGTGCCTAGGTGAGCCAAAATTCAGGAAAAGGAAAGAAGCGCGTACCTGAGGCTGCCTCCTTCCAGCTGCTCCCTCGGGAACAGTGTTGTGATTCATCCTCTTGAGTTGCACTGAGTCGCTGACAAGACTAAAAAGTGCTAGGGACCATCCTAAGATGGTGATGCGCTGGGTCTGCTACAGACTACAAAAAACGCAAGAAGAAGATTGCACCGAGTCTGTTACAGACTACTAAAAGTGCAAATGCCATCCGTAGATGACGATGCGCCGAGCCTGCTATAGGTTACAAAAAACGCAAAAGGAGGATTGCACCGAGTCTGCTACAGACTACCAAAAGTGCAGCTGCCATCCGTAGATGACAATCCGCCGAGCCTGCTACAGGCTTCAAAAAATCCAAAAAGAGGATTGCACCGAGTCTGCTACAGACTACCAAAAGTGCAAGAGAGGACTACACCGAGTCTGCTACAGACTACCAAAAGTGCAGCTGCCATTTGTAGATGACGATGCGCCGAGCCTGCTACAGGCTACAAAAAACGCAAAAGGAGGATTGCACCGAGTCTGCTACAGACTACCAAAAGTGCAAGAGATGCCCTCTTAGAGGACTGCACCGAGTCTGCTACAGACTGCCAAAAGCGCAAGAGATGCCCTCTTAGAGGACCGCACCGAGTCTGCTACAGACTGCTAAAAGTGCAAGGGATGCCCTCTTAGAGGACTGCACCGAGTCTGCTACAGACTACCAAAAGCGCAAGAGATGCCCTCTTAAAGGACTGCACCGAGTCTGCTACAGACTACCAAAAGCGCAAGGGATGCCCTCTTAGAGGACTGCACCGAGTCTGCTACAGACTACCAAAAGCGCAAGGGATGCCCTCTTAGAGGACTGCACCGAGTCTGCTACAGACTACCAAAAGCGCAAGGGATGCCCTCTTAGAGGACTGCACCAAGTCTGCTACAGACTACCAAAAGTGCAAGAGAAAAAAGAGACTTATCTCTTAAGAGACCTCGGAGAATTGCTTCTTAAGAGGTCTCGGAGATTTACCGGCGTAGATTCTATCTTGACCTGATTGTCCAGCAAGGGTGAGTGCTAACATTGCCATCCTTAACTAGCTTTTATGTGTGTGGCCTTCATTTGGACTTTCCTGCAAAGCTGTGTGCACAGGAATATATGCAAGAGATTGTGCATGCAAGTGTAAATGGCCATATGCAGATATTTGCTAAAGAATGGTATGAAATGCATTATGCAAGAGATTGTGCATGCAAGTGTAAATGGCCATATGCAGATATTTGCTAAAAAATGGTATGAAATGCATGCAAAAATGGATAGACCATGTCCTAAGTGGTTAAGGATCCGTTAAGGATATGGCTTGGCTGCTCCACCATACCCCCTGAGGAACTAGAAATGGCATCTTTGCTTAGGGACCCTGACCCGTAAACTCTTCAAAGAGAACCGTCAGGTGTGCATCTTTGACCCCCGGTCAATGAGCAAATGCCCGGGATTCTGACTCATGACCTGAATTATGTCTTATCTGGCTGAAAGGAAGATCATCCGAAGTATGCTGCCTTATTGCTCCAGGCATCGGAAGTCATTGTTTTAAAGGTAGTGCGTCCCTTGTGAATTTTCACACTAGCTTTCTTCATGGAAAATGCGTCCCTTTATGGATTTTCACATAACCCTACGGCTAATTTTTGCCTGGAATGGACCCAACCCAATCCAATGGCTTTTCTCTTTTTTTTTGTAGAGCAGACTGCCTGTCTCAAGGTTTTCACCCTGCCTTTTGGCCTAACTTTTGCTTAGAGAGCCAGTTACGGTTTTCATCTCTAACGGCCTTTTTTTTTCTTTTTTTTTTTAAGGGCTAAAATCCTTTTCGGTTCTTGAATAATGGATCATATGGATTTTGGCTGACGAATAGCTCGAAGCGGATGTCGGGGCAAGTCTGCTGAAAGATCAAGATGAAAATGGCAATAAGGACCACTTATAGTAAATTGCACATATGCGAAGAAAAACAATGCACTGCTTTTCATGCTGGAACTTAAACCATTTTGAGTATGCAAAATAAAGTGCTTTGCTTACATTAAAATATTATTGTATATATGCATATGTTCAATCTGATTTCATCATACATGATCATCATTTGGCATTAATATCAAAAATACATGACCTTATCTAATCTCGAGATGGATCTTAAAATCATCAAACTCCTGTTATCAACTAGCTCTCTCAGATTTTCATGGTTGAAAATTTTCTCTCTGCCCTTAATTTTTGCCCGAATACTCTTTTTTTTTTCTTTCTCTAAGCACGTTGGGGATGAGACTCAACTCAAACGCATAAATGCATTTGTGGCTCCCCACTTGAAGCTCAAGAAATACCATATGCCTCTTCCTACGTACCAAACCTTATTAAAAGGTCATCTCCGCTAATTGGATAAGACTGAACTAAGAATCAAAAGGTCTTACTTTGGTTGTAATGTTAGGCTTAGGTAGATGGCTATCAAAGGAGGATCAGGTTTCTAGAGAAAAATGGCCGCAACGTTCATTTGGATGATGGAATCATTTTCAAACTAATTTCATGCTGTCCAGAAATTCTCGAATTTGGACTCGGTAATACTCTGACTTATCAAACTCAACGTAACAATTAAGCTAAGAAAGATAGCTACTGAACTCATCAAGGGGTATTATCTTGGGCCCTACTATTTTCCTTCTTTTTTCTTCTTTCCTTTTTTTCTTCCTTTTTTCCTTTTTTTTCTTCTTTTTTTTTTTACAAATTTATGTCTCTAATTACCCAAAAGATTTATTGGTGATTTAAAACCCCTTTCCTGAAGTGTAGCCCAAAAATTATCGACGATCGCAAATTCGTTTTCCAAAGGATAGACCCATCTTTATCAGGGTGATTTTTGGTAACCCAAAATTATCAAGTGTTGAAATTCCCTTCTCGAAATGTAGACCCATTTTCATCAGGGCAAATTTTTGATGGCCCAAAGGATTGCCAATGGTCAAGCCTCAAAGATCATCAATGATTAAAAATCTCTTTCAAAGTGTAAACCCACTTTCCTAGGGCAATTTTTGGATAGCTCAAGCGGATATCGTAATGTACATCCATCCTTACTAGAGCAGCCATTCTTCTAAGGGGAAGCCAAAATTATTTTAGGCGAAAGGTAGTTTTAATGTGTATAACAATAAAATCGGTACGCATTTAGCATACCAAAATAAAGGCTCAACGGGCTAGCAAGCGATTTTGAAATGAGGGTAGGAAATGGTCATTTAGAGAGCTATACAAAGAAATAGTGCCTAAATCATTTTCTAGATCCAGCCTTATCCAATAGTCGCTTTGACGGGCAATCAGAAAGGTTCTAGTGGTCTTAGTGAGTTTTCATCCAATCCCCTAATTGCATCTAGTTTTTCTTTTCCACTACATTCTATTTTTATTTTCAACTCTCAGGATTTTCCTCTCTTCAGGAGTTATATCAGATGCTACAAGATCTCGAGATTAGATGAAGGAGTATTCATTAAGTTAATATCAAATGTAAATGACTTGTGATTGTGATCATGCATAATGAAATCATGAGAACATAAACAAAAAGCCATTAATATAGTTAATGTAAACAGTACCGCATACATCGACACTGAAAAAAAGTTCAAATATGAAAAGCATATCTACTAGAAGGTTTCCTCCCCTATTTCTTGCGGCGCTCTGGATCAGTAATCTGTTTATTATCGATCAGATCTTGAATCTCATGCCTTAGCCTCACACAATTGTCCGTTACATGCCCAGTGTGCTGGTGAAAGGCACAACACTGATCGGCCTTGTGATTGGGTTGTCCCTGGTTTCTGGCGGGCTTAGAAGGTAGTGGCTGTAGCTTACCTTCCTTCATCAATCTGTTGATTACCCAGGACAAGGATCTGCCCAAATTAGAGTAGTGCCTCTAATCCGCTTTAATTGCTGATACTTTTCTTGACCTTTGGGTATCACTGCTATTATTATAGTAACCAACTCCTGGACTTGCGGGGCCAGCAATAGTCTTATTGAGAGATGCCCGGGTAGTTGCAAGCTTGGACTTCACAATCTCTTCTTCAAGATCTGTTAGCTTCTTTTCCGTGTTCAAGGGGCTGAGGAGGCCTATTGACTGTAAAGGCTCTAGTCCCTTTGCTCTTCCCAGTAGCTTGATTGGTGAGTTGAATGGGGCCTTGTGCCTAGGCTTGGGAGTGGACGGGAACATTATAGCCATCGTTGCATGAGCCTTCTGAGTCGGGGTCGAGTTAACCTGGCTAATAGAAGTCATCATGAATTGGGCTTGAAGAATAAGTACCATGGCATCCATCCTCTCCTTAATCACGGCCAACAACTTTTTTTCTAGCTCTTCAAATCTCTCATCTATCTCTTGGGCCATTAGGGCACGAACCTCTTCAATTTGTTGTGATGGATCAGCCATTTCTAATGCATGTGTATATTCTGATAAAGATACTAGATCTCTGCCAACCAATTTGAACTTTATTTGCCCCTCGAGCAACTGCGGGGACCCCAAGACCTCCCAAGTAAATGGTCTATAGTGGCTGAAAAAACCAAGGGGTTAGAATAATGCATGAATGGCATGTAATGTATGATCGTGTTGGTGCAGATGGTCCTCGATGAGTGAAAGATCAATAGTTTACAATAATATAATGCAATGCATGAAAAAAAATGTGAAGGATAATATGCAGACAAAAGGATATACACACATAAAAATGAAATGCATATACTTTGTTTTTTTATTAACACGCATGAATGACACGCGATGCATGAGCATGCTGTGCAGCATCCACAACCACATACAAGCAGATAGATCTCTACAACCTTATCACTCCCCCACACGAGGTCATAGTTTTTTTCTAGGTGGGCCTTATCCAAGGGTTATCAGGGAACCCATTGGATGCATGTGGTGCACGGTGGAAAACCGGCAGCATAACATCTCTTATCTAATGTACATACATATGGGTGTTTGGCCATTATGTATTTAAACACCCCAATTAAATCAAAATGGGCCCACCGGGGCATGCAAGCCTTTGATAAAAGACCATTTAATTTAACTAACTTTGTTCAATATATGATGGCCCACGTAGCAAGCATGAGATTATGGTACATTTCACCTAGTGGAAGTATCTATTGCCAATACATGAGCTTTGGTCAAAAGGTAGTGATACTTTAGGGCTACCCAAGCATGGTCCCTGCCAACGGGTCTAACTCATCACGAGCATAACGATCGATTGGGACACCATTTGATATACCATAAGGTACGCGGCTTGGGCTGGTGATTATCCTTAACACTTCCCCACATTGAGTGAACGTAGGGTCGTGCTTCAGGAACGCACCGGGGCTAGAAAAGGGACCAAACTAGCATAATCTAAGGCTCTAGCATGAATGCAATGCAATTTCGAAAAGAGATGAAATTTATAAATTAAAACTCAATTGTAAATTTTAGCCAAGGTAGATGATCCAATTCCTTGTCTTGATTTGAAGAATATGATTAGAAAAATAAAATATTGAAAGATGAATTTTATTCAAGAACAAAAAATTGATTTGTTTGTCTCAAAGTAGAAATTATTTGATGAAAAGAAGGAAGTCACCAAGAACAAAAATTATTATTTTTTGCCTTGATAATTTTCTTGGAAAAATTCTTTAGAAGACCTGAGAGAATTTACTTGAGAGAAGAAAGAAGAAGAAAAACCAAATTTTCTAAAGAAAATCCCCCTTAATTCTCACTAAAAAACTCTTTTTATTCCCCTTAAAATTCAGATTTTTTAATTAAGAAATTAAATTAATTTAATTCCCATAAATACAAAAAAATAACTAAATTTTGAGGGTTGGAAGATAAAAGGCTTTTTGAATTAAATTATGCAAAAAAAATGAGTTAAAAAGCATTAAAATGAAGAAAATATGACCAAAAACGCCATTGGGGCGAAATGGGGCGTCAGGGGGCGCACTGCACGCACAAGCACAGCTGTGCTTTCGAGAAAAGCACGGCTGTGCTATCGCGTGTGCTCACGCAGTGCAGCGCAAAGCACAGCTGTGCTTTCAAAGAAGCACAACTGTGCTCGAAGAAGCACAGCCGTACTTTCAAAGAAGCACAGCCGTGCTCGAAGAAGCACAGCCGTGCTTTCAAAGAAGCACAGCCGTGCTCGAAGAAGCACAGCCGTGCTTTCAAAGAAGCACAGCCGTGCTTTCAGGCAGAATTTCTTTTTTTTTTTTTACAAATTTCTATGAAAACACAATAATTTAAAAACTAACTTTTTATCCCAAAATAATTTTTAAAATACTTTAAAAATATTTTTGAAACACATTTTTATTTAATTTTAAAACAACAAATCGACAAGGAAAACGTCACTTCCAACTTTCCTTTCCTTTTGCCTATAGATCGGCACACTTAATTTCATCATTGGGTAATCCTGATCAAGGCTACTCGGATCCCGGTGTCTACACATGTGCTTTTACATTAAGAGTGTTAGGCCGCTGGTATATCAATATGCACCATACGCACCCATCGGGTTCCCTGTTGACCCATGGGCTAAGCCCGCTTAGGGGAGAGACTGAACGACCTCGTGTGTGGGAGTAATAAGTTTGGAAGGGTCTATTTGCTTGCATGTGGATGTAAATGTCGTATAACATACGATCATCCATCACATGTGTCATTCATGCATGCCAAAATATAATTTTATTTCTTGTGAATACGCTTTATTTTGTACACGTAATTTTTTTTTTAAAAAAAAAAGGAAAAAAGAGAGAGAAGAAAGAAAAATACATACACGTCATTTTGTGTGTGTACATTGTGTTCGATGCATATGGCTTTCATAAGTACATTATCATTCTGTGTGTAATTCTTTTCATGTATCACATGTATCGTTGTAATTTCTTGATCTTTCGGCATGGTCATGCATTATATGTCGTTCATGCATCTAAAAGCATATGCATTTTGGGGTGTGTACATTCTATCTTGCATATACAATATTTTTCATATACGTTTCATCATGCATTTTTTTCATACATCGCATGTATCATTCTAACCCCTCTACATTTCAGCCATAATAGGTACGAATCAGTGGTCTAGGGGTCCAGACGGTCGACTAGTAAGGAGAAACCCATTCTTCGAGTCAGTAGAGCGAGTCACATATTGGGGTTCGGAGTTGCTTTCAGATAGCACATAATCCTTATCTTCAGAGTTATCATTGGATATGGCCAATCTAGAAGCAAATGGCACCCGGGCTATGGTCACCGAAGAAATGGACCGAAGGGCCCAAGAAATGGAGCACAGATTTGAAGAGTTTGAGCGCAGGATAATGGCAATGATGGGTAACTTAACTGCTGCTCTAGCACATCCAGCTGGCCAACAACCTGCCCCTTCTGTAGGAGGACAAGCCGAACAGATTCCTATCAGGGAGGTACCTCCGGCAGCAGTTATGGAACCACCCCCTACTGTAGATCCCAGGGTTCTTGCAAATGTTGAGCCTAGAAGGATGGGGAAGCATAAGCCTGAGGAGGACTTTATAGAGGATGAACACGAAGAATCCATGTCGGTAAAAGCTAGACCTCCTAAAGAAGATGTTGTTCTGAAGAAGATAGAGGAGAAGGTTGAGGCAATGGCTCGTTTGTTATCTATAGGAAAGGGGATAAGCCCAGAGGATAGGGATTTTGATAACAATGAGATACTTCCTCAGAGATTTAAGATGCTCGAGCTGCCCAAATTTGATGGTACATCAGATCCATCTGCCCACATCAAGCAGTATACGCTTGTGATTAAAGGGACTATGCTCACTAAGAGACAAAAGGTGGAATATTTTTGTCTTAGTTTGACTGGACCTGCCATAGACTGGTACCATGGCTTGGATAGAAGGGCAAGAGAAGATTGGGACTGTTAACTGAGGAGTTTCTTAAATAATATGACTGTAGCACCCGGATGGAGGTTACGCTGAAAGATTTAGAGTTACTTCAACAGAAACCCAATGAATCATTCCATGAGTATCGTACTCGGTGGAGAAATCGGGTGATGGAAATGAGAAGGAAGCCGGATACTCCAGACCAGATTCGACTATTCATCTGAAATGCGAATCCGTATGTAAGAGATGGATTAAAGATGAAGGGGCTCCAAGATTGGGAATCTTTAAAGGATAAAGCCATCGAAGCAGAAGGGGAGTATTTGGCGAAGAGGGCAAGCCAAGAGAGTTTTGTCAAGAAGAATTTCGGGAACTAATCAGGGAATAGATCAGCTGGCGCTAGGAGTAGTAGCAGTAATAAGAGTGGCAGTGGCAGAACAACTGAGGTCTCGACAACAGAATCCAATCAAGGCCAGAGGTACTAATCGAATTTGGGTCGTCCCCTATCTTGGGTTTTGGAAAGATTGACGAAGGAGGGGCAGTTGAGACCTTTGGAGCTAAGGCCAGCCAAGAACCAGGGTCAGCCGGGACATAGGAGTGATCAGTTCTGTGCTTATCATCAGTCACAGGCCATCTGACCGACTACTGCAGAAGTTTGAGAAACAAAATCCAAGGCCTCATTGACAATAAGCAGATTATAGATCCGGAAAAGAGAGAGAAGAGGAAGAAGTCTGGTCATCATGCAGTTCCTCCGCCAGTGTATATGATCGTGTCTAGCTTGCCCGAATGGTATGTGTTGCAAGATCTATATGGTAATCAGTATGTCTCTATCACCCGTAAAACGAGTGAAGAAGGGGTTCCCGTGGCAACGATAGATTGTTAGTCCACTAGTGAGAGTAGAGATGAAAGTGACAAAAGTCAAGAACATGTGAATCCTTGGGATTTAGAAGATGAGGAAAAGAAAAAGGTTAGGGTAGTGACTAGAAGTGGCAAAGTAGTTTCGGAGGTGGAAAGGCCTTAAGATTCAGCACCTACACATGCTGAAAAGGAGCCTGAGGAAGATGGGCTGGTGAAACAGTTGAAGAAGACAGCATCTCAGATATCCATTTGGTATTGAGACAATCCCCATCACATAAGCAGAAGTTAGTAGAGGCCTTATGCGAGTCCACTGTGGCCACCACTATCTCACCATCTGAGCTGTTGGAACTGGTTAAAGGAGGTTCAGGGGAAAATCTGGTTTATTCTGATGCAAATTTACCTGTGGAAGGTTGTAAGCACAATCGCCTGTTGTACATCAGAGCACATATTAATGGCAAGCACACCGCTTATATGATGGTTGATGACGGTTCGTCGATAAATGTATGTCCTTTGGTCGCGCTTCCGGCTTTCGGGTTGAATAAAGACATGCTGAGCGGGTCTAACTTAACCATTACAGCTTATGAGAACTCTCATAGATAGGCCTTGGGGACTTTTAAAGCTATAGTTAAAACTGGGCCCATTAAAATGGAAGTGGAGTTCGTGGTCTTATCAATCCCTGCCAACTTCTCAGCTTTACTTGGAAGGCCTTGGTTTCACAAATTGGGAGGAGTGCCATCCACCCTTCATCAGATGATCAAAATACCACATGAGGGAGAAGTGGTAACTATCAGAGCTGCTAGAGAAAATTAGGGTTCCACACTAGAAATCTCTAAACAGCCTTTCAACGGTTTCCATGTGTCGATGATTGACGAAGAAGATGGTTTAGAGGGTAGTTCCCAAGTGGTAAATATGATGAAAGAATGCACTTTCTTCCAGGAGCTGGTCTAGGTAAGAACTCACAAGGGCCACAGTCCCCTATCACAATAAGGGGTCAGAAAGACCGTAAAGGCCTAGACCATAAAGGTGCAAGTGTTAAAGGGAAAAAGGATTCAGCAGGTATCCCTCATATTCTGAAAAGTTTCGTGCCAGCAACACCTATTTGTGCTTATTATGGAGAGGCCAAGCCCCAGTTTGTTAATAGACGGATTGTCCCAGGCTTTGAAATTTTTAATGATGTGTTTGATTGGGCCGATGGGACCATCAAGTCAGTTGAAGATTTTTGGGATGAAGAGGTTATGACCCAGAGCACCAGCAAAGATATAGGTGAGCCAGAAGAAGTTTACACTGATAAGTTGCTTGCCACCAGGGTAAAGGGGAAGGAAAAAATGGAAGTTGAAGTATCAGAACTAGAAGCTCCACCAGAAGTAGTCAAAGAGCCACCCCAAAGTCAAGACAATAGTGACATGTCGGCCATAACATCTGCTTCAGCGGATGAGGAAAATCATAGTTATTTAGATGTTCTTTTTGTTCCAGAACTTTTTAATGATGACAATATGTGTGCAATTCTAATTTCATTAATGAGATGAATAATTTTGCTTATTTTTGTGATGTTTCTGATGATTTCATTTCACATGATCATACACATGATGCATTTATTTTTGACATTAATTCAACTAATACAACTCCATTTAATCTCGGGGCTTTGGAAAACCCAAAGCAAATTTTGATTGCATCTAACATAACTCCTGAAGAGAGATTAAAATTTGAGAGAATCTTAAAAAAATTTGAAAAAGTCTTTGCCTGGACCTATGAAGACATGCCGGGAATTGACAAAAACATCGCTGAACATGCAATTCTGACTTATCCGGAGTCCAAACCCGTCAAGCAAAAAACTCAAAAGACTTAGGCCAGAGTGGGCACAGAAGGTGAAAGAGGAAGTGCATAAGCAGATTGAGGCCAAATTCCTGGTTGAGGTTCAATACCCGACCTGGTTAGCTAATGTAGTTCCTGTGGCTAAAAAGGATGGAAGGGTTCGAGTATGTGTGGATTATCGGGATTTGAACAAGGCCTGTCCCAAAGATGATTTCCTTCTGCCCCATATTGATATCTCAATAGATAGTGCAGCTTCTTGCATGATGTACAGCTTTGTAGACGATTATGCTGGATATAATTAGATCCTCAACAGAATTGTAGATCGGATTAAGACAGCTTTTATCACCGAATGGGGTACAATTGCTTATCGGGTCATGCTGTTTGGACTAAAAAATGCTGACATGACTTATCAAAGGATGGCTACCAAGATTCTTGATGACTTGATTCACAAGGAAGTGGAGGTGTATGTAGATGATAATATGATTAAGTCCGCTACTAGGGAAGGTCACTTCGAGGCTTTGGAGAAGTTCTTCCAAAGGATTGATAAGTATAATCTGCACCTCAATCCTAAGAAGTGCATCTTTGGAGTTACCTCGGGTAAGTTGTTAGGCCATGTAGTAAGTCAAAGAGGAATTGAAGTGGATCCAGATAAGATCAGAGCAATTAGGGAGATGCCCGTGCCCCGAAAAGAAAAAGAAGTTAGGAGTTTCCTAGGAAAGTTTCAGTACATCAGCCGATTTATTGCCAAGCTAGCTTCAATATGTGAGCCCATCTTCAAGCTCCTCAGGAAGAATCAGCCGGTGGTGTGGAATAGCGATTGTCAATTAGCTTTTGATACTATTAAGGATTATCTTCAGAATCCACCAGTCTTAAGACCACCATGTCGTGCCAAGCCACTAATCCTGTACCTGGCAATAGAAGACTGTTTAGTGGTTGCCATGATGGCTCAGGAGGATGAATTTAGGGTGGAGTTCGCTGTTTATTACCTTAGCAAAAATTTCCTGCCATATGAAGCTAAATATGTTGAAGTAGAGAAGATTTGCTTAGCAGTAATTTGGGCCTCAAAAAAATTGAGACACTATTTCCACTCATTCAGGGTTCAGGCAGTTGCTAAACAGAATCCTTTGAGATACCTTCAGCAGGCACCTTCTTTGCTTGGAAAGATGGGTGGGTGGTTGATACTGCTCCAAGAATTCTATGTAGAATACATCACTAGGAAAACCATTAAAGGGAGAGCTGTAGCTGAATTCCTAGCTAATCACCTTATTGAAGGAGAACAGGTTGAGTATAATTTCCCAGATGAGGATGTCATGGCCATTGCAGTTCAGGGATGGCAGATGTATTTTGACGGAGCAGTTAATAGTAAGGGGGTAGGTTTAGGGATCATTTTGATAACTCTGGATGGTGAACAATTACCAATGGCTAAGAAGTTGAGGTATAAAGCAACTAACAATGAGTCCGAGTATGAAGCGTGTGTCTTTGGATTGGAGGCTCTTTTGGTCTTGGGGGCAAAGTCTGCGGAAGTCTTTGGAGATTCATCTTTGGTGATCCATCAGATTCAAGGAGACTGGTCTATCAAGAAGAAAGATTGGTACCATATCTAAGGCACCTTCATATGTTAAGCGGCCAGTTTGAAACTTGTACTTTCCATTTTGTCCCTAGAGAGGAGAATCAATTAGCTGATGCACTTGCAACCCTGGTGTCCATGTGGGATAACCTGAAAGGAGTGGTTATGAAGCCCGTGTTGATTTTGAGTTCACAGAAGCCTTGTTTTGAGTATGAACAGGTGATGGGTGTCGAAGCCACTGATGGAAAACCTTGGTACTATAACGTTCAGAATTACCTGGAGAGGTCGATATTCCCAGAAGAAGCTTCTAAAAAGGATCGAAGAATGATTAGAAAGTTGTCCAACCAGTTCCTCAGTGTAGATGGTGTGCTTTACAAGAGACAGGCAGATGGCATTCAGTTGAGATGCATAGTAGAGAAGGAGGCTAGGAAGGTTATGGAGGAAGTCCATGCCGGTATTTGTGGTACTCACATGAATGGTTTATTCTTAGCAAAGAAAATCATGTGCTAAGGGTTCTATTGGATCACTGTGGATGCAAATTGCTCAAAGTTTGTAAAATAATATCAGCTGTGTCAACAATACGCAGACTTGAGGCATGTGCCAGTGTCAGAACTACATAACTTATCCTCGCCATGGCCATTTGCAGCTTGGGGAATAGATATTATAGAGGAGATACGCCCTACCGCCTCTAATGGGCACAGGTTCATTATAGTCACCATCGATTACTTTACCAAATGGATCGAGGAGGAATCTTTTAAGAAAGTCAATGCCAGGGACATGGCCAAGTTCATTGAACGGAATTTGATATGTAGATATGGTCTCCCACATCATATTGTGTCTGACAATGGGGTACAATTCTTATCTAAAACTAAACGGGTACTGTAGAAGTATGGGATACAACACCATAAGTCCTCCCCTTACCGACCTCAAGCCAATGGAGCATTTGAAGCAGCCAACAAAAATATCAAGAAAATTTTGGCTAAGATGGTGCAGAATTACAAAGACTGGGCAGAAAAGTTACCTTTTGCACTATAAGGTTACAGAACTACCATCAGAACATCGAGGGGCGCAATGCCATTTTCTTTAGTGTATAGATCAGAGGCGTTCTACCAGTTGAAATTGAGCTTATATCTTTGAGAGTGGTTATGGAAGTCGAAATTCCAGAAACAGAATGGGCCCAACAGAGATTACTGCAGTTGAACTTGCTGGATAAGAATAGGTTGCGAGCTTACTATCACAACCAGGTTTACCAAAAGAGGTTAGCCCGGTCATTCAGAAAAAAGGTTAGAAAGCATCCACTAAAAGAAGGAGATCTGGTTTTCAAACAGATGAGACCAGGAGTACCAGACATTCGAGGAAAATTTAGGCCAACATGGGAAGGTCCATTTGTGTTAAAGAAGCTATTGTCAAAAGAGGCAGCCATTTTAACAGACAGCGATGGGAACAAGTTCAAGGAGCCAATCAATGTTGACAGATTAAAAAGGTTTCATGGCTGAGACTAAAATCAAAAGAAGAGAATAATTGCCCTGCGGGTCGAAAACCAAAAAAAGGCAGCCTTACTAAAATTGGGCGCCCTGTCAGGGTGAAAACCAAAAAAAGGCACTCTAGACAAAAATTAAGAGCTGAGAGAAAATATTCAATCATGAAAACCCGAGAGGGTTGATTGATAACAGGAGTTTGACGCTTGCAAAATCCATCCTAAGATTAAGTGCAGTTTTGTGTTTTTGAATTTTTGTCAATAAATGATCATATGTATTGAAATCATATAGAAATATTCATAAATTTGCAATAAAAGATTCAGTTTGTACTTTTCGTGATTGTCTAGTTCTTTTATAAAAAGTAAAAATAAATTGTCATTATCCAAAATCTATTTTTAACTGTGTTTATTCGATTAGACGTTTAAGCCAACTGATCCTATTGTCAACAGCGGGGCTAGTTACCCATCTCTTGTATTCTAACGAGCTGGTAAAATCAAAATCTTCAGCTTCGGGATGGTTGTACTTAAAGGTAACTGCGCCCAAAGTCCACGGTAGCCAATAATGAATGCCGAAGTTAAGAGCCCACAATGGAAAGCCAGAGGCGGAGTTAAAATAGTCTGATACCCTCCAAACAGATGAATGCAACGGGCTGTGATGTAAAAGGAGGCCCTATGAAGCCCACATAAGGGAACACATCCTGAAGACCTATACCAGGTCACGTAGTCAAAATATAGCCATGGGCTCATAAAGCAGATATCTCCATTTGCCAATGTGGCTATCCATATAAAACCTTAATGGGAACTGATATGTCCTTTGTCTAAGAAAAAAGGTGCACCAGTGAGTATTCATCGATCACCCTAGGAGACAGTTTTGTCAATAACCTTAACTTCTCCTGTAGCCATAAAAAAAAGCCATTAGAGATGAAAACAAGAATTTATCACACCCCGTTTGCCCCCTAGTAGAATGAGCCATGTTTGTGCATGTGCATTGTGTGAGTTTTGGCATGTGTAAAGGGCATTTTGGGTAGAAATGCATGTTCTAAGAGTTTTGTTAGCATGTGGGTGCATGTGTGGTGTTAGGGTGTGAATTAGTTGGGTTGCACTTGGGTGTGCTCACTCATATGTTTGTAGGATGTGCTTGTGGGGCTGTGCTAGAGTGTGTGCGTTCACACATTTGTAGGGTATGCATTAGTTGGGAGAGTCTTGTGTGTATGTGATACATGTGTTTTAGGTGTGAGTGATCAAATCCCACTAATAGGGAAGTGACACTTGTCTAGGGTTAGGGAAAAGAAAAAGAAAAAGGCAAGAGAAAAGAGGGATGGGCGTGGCTGCCTTCGTTCCCGTTCTCCCTTCCCCTCATTCTCTTCTTCTTCCTTTTCTCTTCCTCTAAGAACCCTAGCTTGGAATCAAGGCTTAGTTGGTGGGAATTGATCATTGCTTAGCATTTTAGAGGTAAATCTACTACATTTGTTCTTCTTTTCTTCTTTTGGTTCTTCATCTTCTCTTCTTCTTCCTACTTTCTGGTTTTGGGTTTGAAGTTTGGGTTTTGTGTTTGTGTGTTTTGGGGCTTAGTTGAGCCTCCGCATGAGCCTAAGGGCAAGGAGAAGGCATCAGGAAGTGGAACTAAGTGAATAGGAGCTAAGGATTTCAAGGTTTGGGAATTTTGTGTTATATGTATAGTTGGCATGTTTTAATTGAATAAAATTCTGGAAATTTTGATGTTCTTGATGCTTTTGTTAGTTATTATGTTATGGGTTTTGGTTCTCTTTGTCTATTAAACCTTGATTGTGAGTTTTGAACCACTTATGACATTGATGGAAATATGGTGTGAATAGTGATGAAATTGATTATGTAAATTGATGTTGTTCATTGAATCTATGAGTAGGATTTGTTTATGGCATGAATTATTGATGTTTGATTTAGTTTAATATTATTATTGGAGTGTGGATATGTTGTTTGAAGTGAGAGTTTTGGGATTTTTGGCTTGAATGATCTGGAATTGGCCCTTAGGAATCGTATCTGGGCATGGGTCACGGTGGCAACCAGTTTGGTTACCACCGTGAGGCACGAACCAGATGCATTCTGCCGTGAGTTTGGATATGTCACGGTGGCAACCAATCTGGTTACCACTGTGAGGTGTCTAGACTTTAGATTCTGTTCTGGACGGTGGGTATGTCACGGTGGCAACCTATTTAGTTACCACCGTGAGGTACCCCATAGATGCATTCTATTTTGGGGTCTGGGTATGTCACGGTGACAACCAGATGGGTTACCACCGTGAGGTACCCCAAACTTGCTTTCTGCCGAGATCCTTGGTATGTCACGGTGACAACCAATTTGATTACCACCGTGACCTACCCTGTTTTTGCAATTTAATCCTGTTTATTTCTCACGTTTTAAGGATGTTTAATTATGGATTTTAGCACACAATATCACATAATATGAACTATATTTGTGCATGTATTGATTTATCAAAGTATGTGAATTCTTTACTTGTCATTATTGAATTATGGTTGTCAATTGTGTATTTTAGCCTGCGAGTCAATTAAGTGGATAGTTAGGCATGCCTAATAGAGTGTTATAGCTGCAGCCTCTATTCAGTTTGGACCCCGATCAGGTCCCGTTTGGTTCCTCGCGAACCCTCTATTGTATTTGGATCTGTTTAAGGTCCCTCAGTAAAATGTTTTGCAAAGGATAAAGTAATTGATTTTCGATTCGTACCCGTAAGGTACTGTCTGTAATCGGCTCATACCCGTAAAGTACTGTCTGTTTACTCGTTATCCACTACTTTGGGTCGTGCAGCCGTTTTACTGTTTTCAATTGGTTTGCTAATTATGAGAATGTATTATCCGAATATGGTTAGTAACATAGTTTTATGAAGGCAGTTATATTATATCAAATGTATGACTCTATAGGATCGTATGTTTACATTTTGATCTAATGCGTGTGTTTAATTATGCCATCTGTATGCATTTGCTTGACAACCATTGTGAATGGTCGTCCATTTAATTTGTGTGTTTCCTCACTAAGCGTTTGTCGCTTAGCATGGTGTGTTTACCCGTGCAGGTGTGGAAGGAGTTGCCTTGGGAGAGTCGTCGCAGCCGGGCCAACACAGCTGGGTGTAGTGTAGGGCTTAATTTTTATAGCTTGATGATTCTTTTTGTATAGAGCTCTTATGAAAATTTTGTAATAGCTTCCGCATCTGTATAAGTATATTTTGGATATGTAATTATCTTTTGTACCTTTGGGTTGATCAAACAGTAATGTAATGTTTCCGTTATATTAATGCATGATCAGCTTCTTTCATGAATGATTTTGTAAAGTTTTTAATTACCCTGTATTTAAGTATGTATGTTTGTGTATGAATGTATATGTTTATCCTGTATCTGTGTGGTGACACCTTTACCCATACGGCATCTCGCTCCTTATCGGATGGGATCACCTACGGATAGGTAGGGGGTGTGACAAGTTGTGGTATCAGTGCCCGGTTTAGGCGTTTCTGGGTATTGTTGTTAATGTGATGCTGTGTATAGATGTGTCTATGTCTAGGGCTGTGTTGGCTAATGCGGTTTTCCTTGTTTGCTTAGATAGCTTCTAATTCTGCTCGTGGATCGCTTGAGGAGTCCGCTGAAAGTGTGAACCCTCAAGCCAGGGATCCTTCTGTTACTGTGTCGGCTCAAGCTGCTAGGGTTCAGCCCGAGGCTGCTGCCATGCCTTTTGAAGCCATGTTTAGGCTGTCACAGGACATGGCGAGGGTCTTGGAGAGAGTGGTTGCCCCCAGGCCTCCCATGGAGAACTTAAGAAAAGCTGGGGCTGAAGATTTTTATGGAACTGGGTTGGATGAATCAGAGGGTGCAGAGAGGTGGTTAGATAAGGTGAAGAGGGCTTTGAGAGAAGTTAGGTGTCCTCCTGAGTTGTAAGCAGAGTGTGCTGTGGCCTTGCTTCAAGGGTCGCCGTATGAATGGTGGGAGTTAGTGTGCAGACAACCTCAGATGCCTAATCCTGTTACATGGGAATTCTTTGTTGAGGAATTCACGAAGAAGTATGTAACTCATACCTACAAGGATGCAAGATGGGTACAATTTCTAAGTTTGAAGCAGAGGGCTTTGTCGGTTTCGGATTATGAGAAAGAATTTAATCGGTTGTCCCGATATGCTCCGCGAGGGGTCATGACAGATGATTTTAGATGCAAGCATTTCGAGGCTGGCTTGAATAAGTCTTTAAGGGTAACTTTGATCTCCTTGATGAGCAAGCCAGGGGTGAGCTACTATTAGATTGCAAATGCTGCCATGAGGGCTGAAAGGTCAGAGTTGGTGCTGAGAGAGAGAGCTCAGAGGAGGAATCAGTCTCGGGGTGGTTCTTCTTCGTTTTCGGGTAAGACAGCAAGGGATCCGCAAGATCAGTCATTATCGGGTTCAGCCGTGAGGGGTAGAATGCAAGGTTCAGCAGCTGAGTCTGGTTCTGGCAGGGGTGGTAGATCTGAGCCTATGCCTATTTGTTCGCACTGCAGTAAGGCTCACCGATGTGAGTGTAGGTGGCTCACTGGTAGGTGTTTTAAATGTGGGAGCACCGAGCACCGTCTGGCTAACTGTCCCCAGATCAGTGAGGATTCAGGTCCACAGAGAGGAGCCAGTGGAGTTGGATCTAATGCTACGCAGGCTGCCCGTGGTAGGGGCCGAGCCAGAGGTCGAGGCGGTCGACCTAGAGATGGAGCTATTTCGGAGACAGTTGAGCGTCCTCCACTGGTCACAGCTAGAGCTTATGCTGTGAGAGCTAGAGAGGAGCAGGATACCCTTTATGTGATTGCTGGTAAGTTCCTACTCCATGACACCGAATTATATGCTCTAATAGATCCTGGTTCCACACACTCATATTTGTGCATGGATAAGATTATTGATAAGTTGCATGTGGTAGATCAATTAGACTATGAGATATGTGTGACCAATCCATTAGGGCATAGTGTCAATGCGAGTAGAGTTTATAGGAGTTGTCCCCTATTGGTTGAGGGAATTGAGTTTCCTGCAACTTGATAGAGTTACCTTTCAAAGAGTTTGATTTGATTTTGGGTTTGGACTGGTTGGGTAAGCATCGGGCTGTGGTTGATTGCTATAGGAAGACTTTTGTGCTTCGGGATAGGAACAGATTTCCAGTGTTTGTAAGAGATTTGGGAGCTAGTTCTGTGAATAATATGATCTCAGCGATGCAAGCCAAGAGGTTTATTAGGAAGGGTTGTGAGGCTTTCCTAGCTGTGGTTTTGGATTCCAAGAGGGATCAAGTTAGGATTGAGGATATCCCTGTTGCGCGGGAGTTTAGTGACGTTTTTTCGAGTGATTTGCCTGGGTTGCCTCCGGAGAGAGAAGTTGAGTTATCCATAGAGATTATGCCGGGTACCGCACCTGTATCGAAAGCACCTTATCGGATGGCTCCTGTAGAGTTGAGAGAACTTAAAACTCAACTACAAGAGCTATTGGATAAGGGGTTTATTCGACCCAGCATATCTCCTTGGGGAGCTCCGATTTTGTTTGTTGAGAAAAAGGATGGATCCTTGAGGATGTGTATCGACTATAGGCAGATCAATAAGGTTACAGTGAAGAATAAGTATCCGTTGCCTAGAGTCGAGGATTTGTTTGATCAGCTTCGGGGTGCGGGTGTGTTTTCCAAGATAGATCTTCGGTCGGGATATTATCAGCTTCGTGTTAAGGATGAGGATGTGGTTAAGACTGCATTTCGGACTCGGTATGGTCACTATGAGTTCCTTGTGATGCCGTTTGGTTTGACTAATACTCCAGCGGCATTCATGGATTTGATGAACAAAGTGTTTAGGCCATATTTAGACCGTTTGTGGTGGTGTTTATAGATGACATCTTGGTGTACTCCAAGGATGAGACCGAGCATGAGGAGCATCTTCGATTAGTTTTGCAAGAGCATCGGTTGTTTGCTAAGCTTAGCAAGTGTGATTTTTGGCTTCGGGAAGTGTCATTTTTGGGCCATATAGTTTTAGCTAAGGGTATCCAAGTGGATCCAGCTAAGATTGAGGCGATAGTTGATTGGAAAGCGCCTAGGAATGTTCCGGAAGTGCGGAGTTTTCTCGGTTTGGCGGGTTATTACCGTCGGTTTGTTAAAGGTTTCTCAATGATTGCCGCTCCGATGACTAGGTTATTGAGGAAAGGAGTTAAGTTTGAATGGTCAGACAGATGTCAGGCTTGTTTTAAGCAGTTGAAGAAGTTGTTAGTTGAAGCTCCTATACTGACTCAACCCATCTCGGGGTAAGGAGTTTGTCATGTATAGCGATGCTTCGGGTGTTGGTCTGGGTTGTGTTCTGATGCAAGAAGGTAAGGTGGTAGCTTATGCTTCTCGACAGTTGAAGCCACATGAGAGGAATTATCCGACGCATGATCTAGAGTTGGCGGCCGTGATCTTTGCTTTGAAGATTTGGCGCCATTATCTGTATGGGGAGAGATGTAGGATATTTACGGATCACAAGAGTTTAAAGTATCTCCTCATGCAGAAGGAGTTGAATATGAGACAGCTTCGTTGGCTCGAGTTGTTTAAGGATTATGACTGCATTGTGGATTACCATCCGGGTAAGGCAAATGTAGTTGCAGATGCTTTGAGTCGAAAATCGGTTTTTGCTTTATTTCTGAGGCGGTTCAGATGGAGCTTTGACGGCACAGTTGAGAGTGAAGCCTACCTTGAGATAGAGGATAGTTAATGCTCAGAGGGTTGATGAGAAGCTTCAGTGGATTGTGCAAGAAGTTAGTTTGGGCAAGCAGTCAGAGTTTTCGGTTCAGGATGGGGTTCTTCTATTCAGAAACCGTTTGTGTGTACCGGATAATGAAGAGTTAAGAAGACAGCTTTTGGGTGAAGCGCATAGTACAGTTTTCACTATGCATCCTGGTAGTGAGAAGATGTACCGGGATATGAAGCAGTTCTATTGGTGGTCCGGTATGAAAAGAGATATAGTGGACTTTGTGTCCAAGTGCCTGACGTGTCAGCAGGTAAAGGCTGAGCACCAAGTTCCTTCGAGATTGCTCACGCCTTTGTCTGTTCCTGAGTGGAAGTGGGATGACATCGCCATGGATTTTGTTTCCGGATTGCCTATGACTCAGAAGAAGCACGACTCAGTTTGGGTGATTGTGGATCGGCTTACGAAGTCAGCTCACTTCTTGCCAGTGAGAGTGGATTATTCGATGGACAGGTTGGCCAGTATCTATGTGGATGAGATAGTTCAGTTGCATGGAGTGCCATTGTCCATAGTTTCAGATCGGGACCTAAGGTTCACATCTAAGTTTTGGAAAGAGTTACAGAGAGCTTTGGGTACCAAGTTAAACTTTAGTACTGCATTCCATCCTCAAACAGATGGTTAGTCCGAGCGAGTTATACAGATCTTGGAGGATATGCTACGAGCTTGTGTCTTGAACTTTTTGGGTAGTTGGGACAGATATGTGTCGCTTATGGAGTTTGCCTACAATAACAGTTATCAGTCCAGCATCGGTATGGCACCGTATGAGGCTTTGTATGGTCGGCAGTGTAGGACTCCGGTTTATTGGACCGAGCGATCAGTGATTGGACCGAAATTGGCTAGAGATATAGAGGAAAAGATCAGAGTTGTGCAACGAAATTTGAAGGCAGCTAAGGATCAACAAAAGTCTTATGCCAATTTGAAGAGGAAAGATGTGCGGTTTGAAGTCGGGGATAAGGTTTTCCTTAAGGTTTCGCCTTGGAGGAAAGTACTTCGGTTTGGAAAGAAAGGGAAGCTTAGTCCTCGCTTCATTGGTCCGTATGAGGTTTTGGCTAGAGTTGGTCCAGTGGCTTATAGATTAGCGTTGCCAATGGAGTTATCGATTTGCATGACGTGTTTCACGTTTCGATGCTTCGTCGGTACCGGTCGGATCCGTCGCATGTTCTGTCGGTGCAAGAGGTGCAAGTTCAGCCTGATTTCTCTTATGATGAAGAACCAAGAGCTATTCTAGCCCGGAAAGTGAGACAACTAAGAAGCAAGTAGATTCTGCTAGTTAAAGTATTGTGGAATCACCATGGGGTTCAGGAAGCGACTTGGGAACCAGAAGAGTCGATGAGAGATCAGGTGAGAATTTTGAGGACGAAATTCTTGTTAGTAGGGGAGAGTTGTCACACCCCGTTTGCCCCCTAGTAGAATGAGCCATGTTTGTGCATGTGCATTGTGTGAGTTTTGGCATGTGTAAAGGGCATTTTAGGTAGAAATGCATGTTCTAAGAGTTTTATTAGTATGTGGGTGCATGTGTGGTGTTAGGGTGTGAATTAGTTGGGTTGCACTTGGGTGTGCTCACTCATATGTTTGTAGGATGTGCTTATGGGGCTGTGCTAGAGTGTGTGTGTTCACACATTTGTAGGGTATGCATTAGTTGGGAGAGTCTTGTGTGTATGTGATGCATGTGTTTTGGGTGTGAGTGATCAAATCCCACCAATAGGGAAGTGACACTTGTCTAGGGTTAGGGAAAAGAAAAAGAAAAAGGCAAGAGAAGAGAGGGATGGGCGTGGCTGCCTTCGTCCCCGTTCTCCCTTCCCCTCATTCTCTTCTTCTTCCTTTTCTCTTCCTCTAAGAACCCTAGCTTGGAATCAAGGCTTAGTTGGTGGGAATTGATCATATTGCTTAGCATTTTAGAGGTAAATCTACTGCATTTGTTCTTCTTTTCTTCTTTTGGTTCTTCATCTTCTCTTCTTCTTCCTACTTTCTGGTTTTGGGTTTGAAGTTTGGGTTTTGTGTTGGTGTGTTTTGTTGGTTTGGTGCTTAGTTGAGCCTCTGCGTGAGCCTAAGGGCAAGGAGAAGGCATCAGGAAGTGGAACTAAGTGAATAGGAGCTAAGGATTTCAAGGTTTGGGAATTTTGTGTTATATGTATAGTTGGCATGTTTTAATTGAATAAAATTCTGGAAATTTTGATGTTTTTGATGCTTTTATTAGTTATTATGTTATGGGTTTTGGTTCTCTTTGTCTATTAAACCTTGATTGTGAGTTTTGAAACACTTATGAGATTGATGGAAATATGGTGTGAATAGTGATGAAATTGATTATGTAAATTGATGTTGTTCGTTGAATCTATGAGTAGGATTTGTTTATGGCATGAATTATTGATGTTTGATTTGGTTTAATATTATTATTGGAGTGTGGATATGTTGTTTGAAGTGAGAGTTTTGGGATTTTTGCCTTGAATGATCTGGAATTGGCCCTTCGGAATCGCATCTGGGCATGGGTCACGGTGGCAACCAGTTTGGTTACCACCGTGAGGCACGAACCAGATGCATTCTGCCGTGAGTTTGGATATGTCACGGTGGCAACCAATCTGGTTACCACCGTGAGGTGTCTAGACTTTAGATTCTGTTTTGGGAGGTGGGTATGTCACGGTGGCAACCTATTTAGTTACCACCGTGAGGTACCCCATAGATGCGTTCTGTTTTGGGGTTTGGGTATGTCACGGTGACAACCAGATGGGTTACCACCGTGAGGTACCCCAGACTTGCTTTCTGCCGAGATCCTTGGTATGTCACGGTGGCAACCAATTTGATTACCACCGTGACCTACCCTGTTTTTGCAATTTAATCCTGTTTATTTCTCACGTTTTAGGGATGTTTAATTATGGATTTTAGCACACAATATCACATAATATGAACTATATTTGTGCATGTATTGATTTATCAAAGTATGTCAATTTTTTACTAGTCATTATTGAATTATGGTTGTCAACTGTCTATTTTAGCCTACGAGTCAATTAAGTGGATAGTTAGGCATGCCTAATAGAGTCTTATAGCTGCAACCTCTGTTCAGTTTGGACCTCGATCAGGTCCCGTTTGGTTCCTCGCGAACCCTCTAATGTATTTGGATCTGTTTAAGGTCCCTCAGTAAAATGTTTTGCAAAGGATAAAGTAATTGATTTTCGATTCGTACCCGTAAGGTACTGTCTGTAATCGGCTCGTATCTTTAAAGTAATGTCTGTTTACTCGTTATCCACTACTTTGGGTCGTGCAGGCGTTTTACTGTTTTGAATTGGTTTGCTAATTATGAGAATGTATTATCCGAATATGGTTAGTAACATGATTTTATGAAGGCAGTTATATTATATCAAATGTGTGACTCTATATGATCGTATGTTTACATTTTGATCTAATGCTTGTGTTTGATTATGCCATCTGTATTCATTTGCTTGACGACCATTGTGAATGGCCGTCCATTTAATTTTCCCCACTAAGCGTTTATCGCTTAGCACGGTGTGTTTACCCGTGCAGGTGTGAAAGGAGTTGCCTTGGGAGAGTCATCGCAGCCGGGCCAACACAGCTGGGTGTAGTGTAGGGCTTAATTTTTGTAGCTTGATGATTCTTTTTGTATAGAACTCTTATGAAAATTTTGTAATAGCTTCCGCATCTGTATAAGTATATTTTGGATATGTAATTATCTTTTGTACCTTTGGGTTGATCAAACAGTAATGTAATGTTTCTGTTATATTAATGCATGATCAGCTTCTTTCATGAATGATTTTGTAAAGTTTTTAATTACCCTTTATTTAAGTATGTATGTTTGTGTATGAATGTATATGTTTATCCTATATATGTGTAGTGATACCTTTACCCATACGGCATCTCACTCCTTATCGGATGGGATCGCCTACGTATAGGTAGGGGGTGTGATAGAATTGGCTCTCTAAGCAAAAGTTAGGCAAAAGGATAGGGTGAAAACCTGAAAACAGGCAGTCTGTCCTTTTAAAAAAAAAACCAGATGGATTGGGTTGGATCTATTTCAGGCAAAAATTAGGCACAGGGTTATGTGAAAATCCGAAAAGGATGCGTGAAAATCCACAAGGGACGTACTACCTTTAATGAATGACCAACGGTATATGGAGAGATAAGGAAGCCCACATAATTCCCCTTCGAGCAGATAATGCACAGTTCAGGGCGCGAGTTAAGGCCTTTGGGGCAAAATACTCTTTGACCGGGGGGCAGAGATGTGCACGGGTCAGTTTTCTTTGAAAAGGAAAAATTATAGGTCAGAATTTTTTAAGCCAAGACGACACTCCTCTAATTTGCGAGAAGGTATCAAGCAATGCGGTTAGCCAAGCTATACTCTCAGTGGACGCCTGACCACTCAAGGCTGAGTCTATTTATTTTAGCATGCATTTCATGTCATGCAGTTCACTTGCAAACATGCGCATATAACTTTTCACATGCATACACGTATTCCAGCGCACATGACTTTGCAAGAAAAGTTCAAATAAAGACTGCACGCACAAGAGCCAATCAAGGTCGACTTCGGCACAATGTAGGCATTCACCTCGTGCTTAGCAATCAAACCGAGATGAAGTTTACCCAGTGCCAATTCTAGGATCCTCTTAAGAGGCAATCCTCCAAGTCCTCTCAAGAGGCAGTCCTCCAAATCCTCTCAAGAGGCAATTCTACAGGTTAGACACCGACCCGGCTAAAGCTAGACACCGCATAGGTTAGATGCTGCAACGAGAAAGGTTATACACCATACCTTCGGGTTAGACACCGACCTAGCTAAGGCTAGACACCGTACAAGTTAGATGCCGCAACGAGGAAGGTTAGACACCATACCTTCTGGTTAGACACCGACCCGGCTAAGGCTAGACACCGCACAGGTTAGATACCGCAACGAGGAAGGTTAGACACCATACCTTCAGGTTAGACACCGACCCGGCTAAAGCTAGACACCGCATAGGTTAGATGCCGCAACGAGGAAGGTTAGACACCATATCTACTGGTTAGATACCGACCCGGCTAAGGCCAGACACCGCACAGGTTAGATGCCGCAATGAGGAAGGTTAGACAACATACCTTCAGGTTAGACACCGACCCGGCTAAGGCTAGACACCGCACAGATTAGATGCCACAACGAGGAAGGTTAAACACTGCCCCAACAGGTTAGATACTGAAACGACTGAGGCTAGACACCATACAGGTTAGATGCCGAAACGACAGAGGTTACACACCGAACAAAAGTCTAAACACCGTACAGGTTAGATGCTGCAGAAACAAGGGTTAACACGTCATCAGATAGACGGTAACTACCCCGAACAACTCCACTCAGACCGAGAAGACAGCTGCCTCAGGTACGCGTCTCTCTTTTCTTTCTTCGAGTTTCGGGCTCACCTAGGCATCCATGCACTAGTTTTCCCAAAACTGGGGACAACTGTAAACACCGGGTCCCGAGGCAGCCCACATCAGGGTTACCCAATGATGATTAAATGCCCGTTCGCAGGCAAAAATATTGGAAGTGATGATTTTCTAGTGAAAATTTCTTTTTTTAAAGAATAAAAAATAAAAAATAAAAAAATATATATTTAAAAATTAAAAGTAAAAAATGAGTTTGAAAGTATTAATTTTAGGTCAAAAAGTTTCAATTTATAATTAAAAAAAAATTCGGACCATTGCGGCAGCCGCGGCTCGTTGGGGGCGAGCGTCCCCAGCGCGCGCTCGCGCAGTGCTCCATGCGTGCTGCGCAGCAGCTCGCCCCCCCCCCCCCCCCCCCCCCCCCCCCCCCCCCCCCCCCCCCCCCCCAAAAAAAAAACGTGTTTTTTTCACCCAAATCAAGGTTTTTTGAGTCCAAATTAAATTCTAAATCATTTTTTTAGATAATTAATAAATAAAAGCTGATTTTATCATTAAGAAAGGTAGGAAATTGAATTAAAATCAAATTTCTTCTCCCTAATAAAATTAGGGTTTTATTTTTCCATCATATAAATACTTTGAGATGAAAAAAACCAAGGGGGGAGCCTCCATTATTTTTGACATCAGATTTTTTAGAGCTTTTGCTTTTCTTCTTCTTTGATTCTTCTTCAAAAAAAATTCAGATTTCTATTTTTTCCATTAACAAGGATTAATTGAGATTGGAAATTCAAGTTTCAATTCTTAATCATTCTAATTAATTTCTTTATTTTCTCCATAAACAAAAGGAATTAATTTTCACTTTCAAATCAATTTTTAATCTTTTAAGCATTCAAATTAAATTTTTTGTTTTCTCCATAAACAAAAGGGATTAATTTCGTTGCTAAATTATTTGTTTGAGGAATTTTCCAAGAAAATCATCATTATTCCATCGAATCCAAATCTGAGGGTAAATTTTCTGGGTTTCGAACTAATTATTTTTTTTATCTTATTCTATTATTTTTTATTATTTCATTTATGTAAATATTATTTTATTGATTTTATTTCTAACATGTAATCAATTAATTTCTTTTATTTTGATTTCTTATTATTCTTAACATATAATTAATTTATTTTGCCATTATTTCTTATTATTCTTAACATGTAATTAATTTATTTTGCTTTGGTTTCTCATTAATTTTGACATGCAATTAATTAATTTGTTTTGATTGATCTTTTGCCATGTAAATATTTATATTTATTGTGTTTAACATGTAAATAATTAATTTAGTCATGTTAATCTTGCATCTTTAATCTAATCATCTTAATTCACCAACTTAATCAATTGTTTGTTATTTTTCCCCATATCTATCTTTGCATGGTGGCCACGTGAACAGTGGTCACCTTTATTTATTTTCTTCTTAATTTCCATGCATGTATTATTCACGTGGGACCCTCTTTGTTGTTCACACACACACACCTTTATTTATCCATTCTTATATGTTTTATCCTTTTATTCATTTGTTTTATTCATTTGATTGGTTTAATTGAATATTTTTTTATGCATTTCATTTAATTTGATTTATTTATATATTTCATTTTATTTTATTTATTTGATTTGATTTAATTACTAACCATAATTTTTCATTTTTTTTTGGTTGCAATACCTTGTCTTTTTATTTGAGTGTTACCCATGGGCGAGTTGGAGGATCAAGGATTAAAAGTCTTCACAGTTTGGTTTGCATTTTTTATTGTATTTTTCCTATTTTATTATTTTGTATGTTGCATGTAAAATATATTTTGGATCCGATTTTATTATAAAAATTCATGTTTTTCTACAATCAATAAAATTGGAATTTTTCTAATAAAACGGACCAATGTCCTATTTTTAACCAATAAAATCTCACTTTCAAAAGGAGAATTGATTTTCATAAAGTTTTCTCAATCAATGCCCAAAATAATTCTCCAAGTTTTTTAAGATTAATCAAAGGAACCAATGTTCCTAAAGATCCAATAAATTTCCTGATTTATGTATGATGTATTTTATTTTTGTGATACAGTTATTTGTTTATTCATTTTGGGCCCTTGTAATTAATATTTGGGGCAAGTTTATCCTTTTATTTTATTTATACTTTCTTTATTTTAGGGGATTGTTCTGTCCCAGATTTTCTTGTAATTTATTTATTGCTTTATTTTATACTTTCTTTATCGCTTTCCGATGTGATTGAAATGCGCTTTAAATTTATTGCATTATCGCGTGAGATAAGAGATGAAATTTCATTTTTTAAAAACTCATTTATAAACTTAACTTAAGGCATGAATAAAAGTGAAGTTCCGAACACCTTCTCTTATTTAAGACCCCCGAGATTAGATGACTTTTTCCAATTTCTTGTAAATTGGGTGGCGACTCCAAAATGCCTCAAAGGTGCCTAAAGGTTTCATGGGATTAGATGAACCTCCCAATGTTCTATTGGATAAGGGATTCCAAAATGCCTCAAAGGTGCCTAAAGGTTTCATGGGATTAGATGAACCTCCCAATGTTCTATTGGATAAGGGATTCCAAAATGTCTCGTGTAACCCAAGATCAAAAGACGCGAACTAATCCCTCGAATTCTAAAAGCGGGTTCAATGAGAGCCTTGCTGGTTCAGCGCGCGTCACAGTCACGGTGGCAACCAATTTAGTTGTCACCGTGACCCTGTGGCGGTTTGAATCTAGATTGAAAATTTCGCGTATGTCACGGTGGCAACCGTTTGGTTGTGACCGTGACCCCCGCGATATATATTTTAAAAACTTAATTTTCCCGTGCTTTGTGTTTCACTTCACACTCTTCACTCTCTAGTTTGCGCAATTTTCATTCTCTCTTCAATTATTGTGCTTCGATTCTCACTTTTAGGCTACGATTTCTGCAAATCTACATCAAGTAAGTAATCTTTCTATTTCTTTTTCTTCATTTTTATTTGTTTCTCTGTTCTTATTCTTCTCCATTGCTATACTTTTGAGGCTTGAATTTTAAGACCATTTAGTTTTGTCTTCTCATATTGCTTTGAATTCATGTTGTGAGTACTATCAATTCTTACTTTCTTCTCAATTTGCAACTTTGTTATTGAACCCATGAATGTATGTGGAGTAGGAAATTAGGGCATGCTTTGTGAATTTGGTTATTGATTTTACTCAAATTCTTGGCCGAAATTGGAAATTGTTAGGCTTTAACTACTTGTTCTACATTTTACTGCTTCTAATTTCAGATTTGGGTTGTTGTTAGTGCTTGTGGCTTCCAATTATAGTGAGTTAATTTGCTGCATACCAAGTGTTTGCTAAAATGTTTAAATGACTCTTTTTCCAGAATTGTGCATCTCTTGATAAGGTGGAATGTAGAGTTCACTTTGCCCTTATGTTGAATTGTGCTTATTGCTGTAATTAAACATTATTGACTGCTTTGTGAATTGATGCATCTCTTATAAAATCAAATGGACATGTGAGATTATTTTTGCTTGGTTAGAATGAGCTTGTTAATTGATGCTGATATTTAGGGCCATTTTAATTTTATGCACTTAGAATGCTATTGAATTTGGTCATTTGTTTTCATGCAGTGGCTCCTAAGAGAAAGAGTTCAGCTCTCGCCTCTATTTCCTCCAGCCAACCAGCCAGCCAACCCTCTATCGACATTTCCAAAGTGCCGAGTTGGGTACCAAGCAGCAAGAAGGCGGCATATGCATTATTCTCCAAATGCTAATATATTTCGATCACTTATTTGGATTTTGATTTGCTTGGGAAGCTGGGAATACGGAATGAAATTCAATAACTTATTGCAAACATTAGCTGGGAGAGGTTGTTTACATATAATGAGAAGGTTTATCCTGACTTAACCAGAGATTTTTTGGCAACTGTGACCTGTCGGATCAGCCGAGACCTATCTAGAGATCCTAGAACGGTTTCATTCTTTCTGGAGGGCACAGAGTATGAGATTTCTTTTGTGAGATTCGCAGAGCTACTAGGCTTCCCTCCCCTTGCACCAGATTGCTTCGATGATTATGATAAAGATAATGTTTGGGCATCCATCAGAGATATGGTGACAGCCACTACGTATGTGTTAGGAAAGACAAAAGCGCACCATCTCAATAGCCATGCCCTACGAATTATTCATCGGTATTTCTCGTTATCTTTTTTGAATCATGTGGACTCAGCGGGGCAAGTGAACCTACCTGAGGCACTGTTTCTAGCATGTATGGTAAGGGAAGTGCGGATTAATGGTACTCCGCATTTATGGCATAAATTGGAGAAAATATAGTGGAACCCCGAAGAAGGTTAAGAAGATAGCGCTTGGTGATTTGGTGACTATAATTGGTAAGGGCGTACATCATCCATTGGGGAAACCCAAACTGCTATCTTCCATTGCAGCTATTGACAAGAAGATGTTGAAGAATATGAAGGTCATAGTGGATGATGAGACAACTGCAAATGGGTATTGTCTGACTACTCGAGAGGAGTATCTACAGAGAGTGGAGTGTGGCTTGGGAGGCTTACCGCATAAGCAAGAGGAAGATCCTGAAGCACCAGCCCCTCTAGCCCTAGAGCATGAGCAATTCTCCTCTTAGCAGTACGCCGCACTGATGGAGCGCATGGAGTCCATCTCCGCAATGCAAACGGACCTACAATCCCAAATGGATCAAGTGCTGTTGGGACTTACTTCATTGACTGCGCGCTTTGATGCTCAATTTCCTCCACCCGCCACCACCAGAGACTTGAGCAGGGAGAGCTCCTATCCTATATTTTGATTTTCTTTTTGATTTGTAACTATTTGACTTGCTGGGGACACCAAGATTTTGAGTGTGGGGTAGGTGGAGTAATTCTAACATCTCAATTTGTATCTAACAATTTAATATGTTTTATTTATTTTTATATGCATGTTTTATTTTATTTAAGTTATTTGTGTACTTAATTGTTGTTACCTGAATTTTCCTATCTTAGCTTAGTTTGTCTCTAGTTATTTCTGATGTGAATGGTTTGAACTTTAGGTTGTGAATGGATTATCTTAAAAACTGATTTTAGTAAGAGAGTAGTTGTATGTTTTAGCGGCAATATAATCTCAATTAGTCATATATCTTGTAATTTCCTATCTTTTATGCACTATAGGCTTGTTTGCGAAAAACTTGAAAAAATCAGAGTGTGAAAGTTTTTTAGTGAAGGAATTTTAGGATAGTTAGAACCTTTCTCATCACCCTTCGAAACGATATAACAACTCAAGCAAGTTTAGGACATGATCTAGGAATTTTTTTTTTCTTTGGTAATCACGTTAAATGACTTTTGATCTACCTATATGCATAATTTTCCATTGCTAGCCCAGTTGAGCTGATTTGGTATGCTAAAAGCATACTGTGCAAAAAAATTTTTTACACTCATATTTCACCATTTAACCTAAATGCTTTTGCCTATCTTTTCTAAGAATTGGCCATTCTAGGATTGAGTTGGGGTAGCCTTGAAAGTTGAATAAGGGTATTCTCTGTTAAAATAGTATGGGTGTGAGAAAAATTGTGAAACTATGGGGTGTTGCCCAGTATATTGTTAATCTTCCCTTTATGAAGTCCAATTTTGTTAGAAAATGAGAATTGTGGGTATTTCACCTTATTCGTTTGAGAAACAATTTAGGTTAGCTCGATTATCTCAATGAGTTCAAAAAATATAAAAAAATAAAAATTTGATGAGAATATTGATCATTGATTTTGAGTTAGTCATATGTAGAAAAATTTAAGTGTGAGGTATCCTAAAAGAGAGGAAGATGTTTTCACAGTCAAAGATGATCAGGTTTGAGAAAAAATTCATTAGGGACTTTTGTCTCCTCTTTTTCGTGTGATTTAGTATTTTTCATCTTGGAAAGTTTAGACGAGTTTTGGCAATTGTGGGTAAATTGAAAGTAGGTCATGGCAAAATTGTGTTCAGATTAAGTAGTGGTGTATGTAGGTAGAGTGGCTAACTCTTTGTTTGATTTCCTTAACTATTCTTGTTAGCCAATTCCCTAACCTAGCATTTTAACCTTGGAATAAGTCCTAGTGATTCTGATCTTAACTTGAGTTATTTAGTGGAGATGACTCTTGTGGTTCCGGTGCTAAAGGAGAGGCTTATGGTTATCCTGAGTTTCAAGTGCGAAACCAGTATGCAAATTAATTGCAAATTTGTTTTCTTTGCTCAATTGCTGGAATACGCTGGTTGTTTTGTTTGTGAAAAGTGGAAAATTATTTTTTTTTTAGCCTAGCACACACACATGAAATTACTTGATATAAATTGATTTGAGGATTTGTGGTTAAAACTCTTCTGCTTAGTGCTATGATTGTTGTTTAAGTTTTCTTATTTCGAGTTAAAGTTTGAAATTTCAGGAATGAGGATAATTCATTTACTCAAGGGTGAGCAAAGTTTGGACACTGTATGAATTGAAAAGATAAATTCACAACTGATGGTGAATTTGCCCTTTTATTGAATATTTTGAGGTGGATGGAAAATCTTGATATTGCATTGGAGTTATTGTGGAGTTGAGATGTGTGGTTACATTATAGAAGTGTAAAATTTGCAATTGTATAATAGGGGGATAAGGACCCATATAGGGGAAACTCTATTCGATTTTCTATAAATTTTGAAGTGATTCGAATCTATATGAGTTTAACATAAAATAATAGTTTTTGATATCTAGTATACTATTAGTATGTCAAGATGGGTAATATTTGGTATTCGACTTCCAACGGGTCAGGTATCGGGCGTTACAATCAGAGTTGTGAAGTAAATAATCATATCGGATATGACTTTCACTAATTAACTTGGGAATAATCATCAAGTTTAATAAAGTGAATAAGTGTATCTAATTGATTTTGCAATAACATGGGAAAAATCTATAACTTGTATATTCAATAATCAATTAGATCAGAATAAAATTTTATTTTAGGTACTTTTTAAGCATTACCATTGTCTATGATTCTTAATCTATATGCACTTCTGCTAACGACCTTGGAAACTGCGTTAGGTCCTTTCTAGATGGGTATGAGCTTTTTAACTCCAACATTTTTGGAGCCAATTTCGGCCTTTCTTAAGACCAAATCCCTAATATTGAAGGTTTTTGATTTTACTTTGTTGTTATGGTACTTGGCAATTCTTTGTCTGTAAGCTGCCATCCTTGTGTAGGTGTCTTCCCTTCTATCTTCGATCAGGTCCAAGTCTTGTCTTATTTCTTACTTGTTGTTCTAATCGGAGAAGAAAGTTAACCGATAGGAGGGAATTTCGATTTCCACTAGTATTACTGCTTCCAACCTGTATACTTGTGAAAGTGGAGTTTGTAGAGTCCCAGCTCTAGGCGAGGTTCTATAACACCACAAAATGCTTTATAGCTTTTCTGTCCAGTTATCTTTTGCTTTTCCTAGTCTTTTCTTTAACCTCTTCAATATTGTCCGATTGAAGACTTCAATCATCCCATTGCTCTAAGGATGTAACACTGAAGTGATTTTGAGGTTGAAATTTAGATGGCAGAAAGTTTTAAAAATTTAGATGTCAAATTGCTTGTCTGTGATAAAAACCTTCAGTAGGTCGTACCTATAAATGTTTTCTTTCCACACAAAGTTTTAATTTTCTCAACAGTTTTCAATCCATTTTAAAAAGTGGTCAACGGCTACAATAAGGAATTTCATTTGTCATTTGCCTTGGGGAAAATGACCTAGGATATCCAATCCCCACTTATCAAATGGCCATAATACACAGATCGGTTGTTGCTCAGTTGCTGGTTACTTGATAATTGTTCCATGAATTTGACATTGCTGGCAATCTCTCTGCCATATTTAATATTCTTCCATCGGCTCTAAAGGCATTATCCAATTGGATGTATTGATTAGTTCTATCCATTAGGTCGGTGAAGTTTGTTAATGGCCGAATTATGATGGACTCAAATGGAGGCAAGCTCCTCATGCTCTTGCCTAGGACGTTCCCTGCTACCCTAGGGTGCAAATTTATAATCTCAGACGCCAATATTTGGAATCTGTTAATGTAATCCCTGAGGCTCTCATTGGGGCCTTGCACCAGGTTGCACAGGTCATTAACTGTCTTCAGCGTTTGAATTTGAATAATAAATCTCATCGTGAAAAGATCACAGATCTGCCTGAAGGAGGTTATTAATTCTTAGAAATGATTATATAACCAATCTAGAGCATCGCCTACTAAGATTGTGGTGAAAACTTTACAAAATATCCGATCATCATAGAGTACACCTGGATGTGCATCAGATACTAAAAAATATGGCACTTCGGATTGGATTTGTCCATATTCTTAGGCATCCTTATTTCTTTGAACTTATTCAATAGTTCGGCCTCTTTGATCTCTTGGCAGAAAGGGGAGATGGTGTTGCCATCTAACAAAGACTTTTTGGGGTGCCCAAATCTGAACTTCTTTATCTGCTGCATGAACCATCTCTCATTCTTATCTGCGATTGGCCCTTCATATTCATCCTTAGCTTTCATATAAAGCTTTCTCTTTGGTGTGTATATATATGACAGGTCGTCTCCTATGGGATCTCAACGAAGGCACCAAATGATAGATCCTGAAAGATGAAAAATGTAATGAGGTCAGATGGAAGGATAAGTAAGCTGATCGAATCAGCAAGACAATTAAATCTGTAATAAGATAAGCCCGATCGGACCAGGTGTAAGCACTCTAAAATTTAAGTTAGTAATATTTAGAGAGAATATAGAGAGAGTCTCAAAAATTCAATACCTGATTCTATTGTGTTTTGGACTATTTACATTGTATGTGAGAAGCTAGTTGAGTACCAACAATGGGTCTGCTCAGGTGTCAAAGAGTAGGCGGCAATGTGATAGGGAGCAGGTAGGAGGCATGGGCTACTGGAGTGTGTTGTGAATTTTTACAGGAAGCGTGTCACGTCAGTTCGATTAGACAGCTTATGCCGTTAGTTTATTGAGTGACTGCTTGTCACGCGCCATGTCGTGAGTTGTTCGGGGTTTGGCTTGTCTTGTGTTAAGCCTTGGACTGAGAATTAGTTAGGCCCTATAGATAATTATATTATCAATAACTTACCATTTTTTTCTTCACATCATCAAATTAACAAATAAAAAAAAAACCTACAAATGACATAATAACACAGTTAAATGTTGTATCAAAATATTATTTTTATGATTTTTCTATAGAAATAATTATAGACAATATAATTAATTTTACTTACATTTAATTTGTGCAATGAGCTAGTAAATCACTTCAAAATTCAATGAAAGTTATGCAAGTTGTAAAGAAAAAAAAAATTCTTGATGCATATAAGGTCATTGTTAAAAAGAGAGAGAGAGAGAGATGAAAAATATAGATTTAGGAATATGGAAGATGAGGAATGGAGTTTTAAATAGATGAAGAATGGATGGAAAAAAAATGAGAAGAAAAGAATTGGGAAGACAATTAGGATTTATATTAGGTGAAAAAACATTAAAATACTTTATTCAATTCAGTCAAAATTTTGGGACCAAAATTTTTTTTTTTAAAACACATGAAGGGGTGCCGAGAGATAGAAAAAAAGCCTGTCACTTTTGGCTGTTGCGGTTTCAAATGTGATAGTCTTTACCTGTAGGTCCCTATGCCCTTGACATATTACTGCAATGATCAAAACACTCCAATTTTTAATTTTTTTTTCCAAAAAATATTATTTTAAAAAATGTTCCACCAAAAATACAAAAAAGTAGCAGAATTATATGGGCCCAAAGCATTTAAACTGATGATCTCACAAACAATTTTAATACAAAAATTGAATTTCTAAACTGACGGCCTCATTAGCAGTTTCAATACAAAAATTCAATTTTCATGTAGATCCTAAGGGAGAGGAAAGTTTGGTTAAAACAGAATCAAACCAATCAATTTTTTTAATTTGGTTCGATTTTTTGATTCGATTTCGATTTTTAAATTTAAACATTTTCGGTTAATTCGGTTCGGTTCAATTTTCATAGGCCAAAACCGGTGAAAAACCGAACCAACCGAATTAATATACAAAACGACGTCATTTTGTAATGGGTGTTAAAACACACCGTTTTACCTCATTTTGGCCCAAATTTCCCTAATTCCCTTCCCTTAATTCGCTGCCCTAGTCCCTCCACTCTTCCTCACTCAGTCTCAGTCTCTAGTCCTCATCGCTTCCCTTCCCTCTTCCTCAGTCTGAGTCTCCAGTCGCCGATAGCCCCCTCCATGCGGCTTTAACCCCTCCCTTGCGCGCGACGTTGTCTCCCTCCCGCAGCACTAGCCTCCCGCCGCCGCTGTTCCCACTCCTTCGACGCTGCCACTAGGTCGTCATTCGCTCCACGTTGCTTCAATCGCCGCTGCTCCGACCGACGGTCAGTACATGTTATAGATCATTGGTCAGTACATGCCATTCTAACCTAACAAATTTCTCCATTTCTTATAGTGTAATTTGATTTTTTTTTCTTTAAATCGATGCTGCTTTGATTTTATTTTTCTATTTTTTGTTCTTTAAATTGATGTTGCTTTGATTCTTGGGTCTGTTTCTTTGATTTTGGTATCTGATTGCAGTAGTTACCAAATAGGTATAAGAACTGTCTTGAAAATGTTTTAGCATTCTTGATTGTATTAATGGTATCTGATTCCTCCATTTTTGCTGGTCCTACATGAAAAAAGCCTGAAAAGTTTTTCAATTTCAAGTTAATGATATTTATAATAGTTAATTTCCCATAGTGCAATGGTCTACTTGAATGGTTGCCATTTTGGATCAATTTTTAGGTGACGAGGAGCCCACATCTCTATTGGTCTAAGGATAACTTTTCAAATTGTAAATATTTTTATTTTAATATAGGAATTAAATTGAAAAATGAGAAAAAATTGGGATATGTAATTAATTTTGATGAATGGAAGGTGCGGATAAGAAGATAGAGAGTAAATTTTAGTTAACTATATAACCGAATCAAACCCATCAAAAATTTTGATTCAATTTGAGTTACGTTATTATATTATTTCGATTTAGTTCGATTTGCTAAAATCTCTAAACTTCAGGTATTTCGGTTTAGCTATTAAACTAAACCGACTATTGCTCACCCCTAATAGATCCTATCGATGTAGAACCTACTCGACAGCAAAACCGTCATGTCAATAACAGTTTCATAAAATTTTATTTTTCTAATTATATTTTATTTGAACTCTCATTTCATTTTTTTTTTATTTTTAAATGATTTAAAAGAAACCCGGGGAAATACATTCAAGTTCAAAATGTTTCAGTCAAGCATAAGCTAATGACTTGCTGCACCAGGCATCAGGAATCGAGTCGCATCAACGTACATATTTATAGCATCCGCCGCATAGACGAGCTTCAAATTATCTATAAAAGCAGGGTAAATATCAACAGTTTTACCTAAATGATATAAATATTCAATATTTTTACAAAGCTTATAAAAATGACTAAAATGATATATATTTGGCAAAAACAACAAAAAGTAAACAGTCAAACATCGAAGCATATGCACTGGAGCAAAAACCATAGTGCTTTGCGACCAAAAACTGAAAAAGAAAATGCTGAGGTGCACTTGTGTTCCATGCATTACAATTGTATCATACACGGCTAGTTAAACAATGTAGAACCAACGACTGCAACATCCACACAGTTCTCCATAAACTGCCCATCTCAGGTTAACATGAGATCATTGCCTCCGAGATGAGGACGAAGGCAAACCCTTACCTCATGTTCTTCAGGTCCTTCCCGAAGTTTTGGCACCAGAATCTCAAGAACTGATCCTGGTCCATCGTAATAAGCTTCTATATTAGCATCCTCCGGAATTCTAGTTGAAAGCGATATTTCTCTAACAAACTCTCCCGGTGGGCAATGCTCAGAAGCTGGATCTGTAAGCTTGAAAGTCCTATCATGTCTCTTGATGAATGGCATGCAAGATGTGCTCACACCAGATATCTTAATGATACCACGAGTCAACGTATTTCTCCAAGCAACTTTCACCCTCTGTAGATCCACAAAGGGCAAACTGACAATGATCAAATAACCTTCTTCATCCTCGTATATTGTTTTTGCAGCGGTCACAGGACCATGTACATTCTTCATCACCCCACTAAAATCATTCATCCATTTTGGCTCATTCGGGTGAAGTTCTATATTTGGCACCCGGTCAGAGGGAGGATTCACAGCCAAATAACAATCACCATCATTCCCATGTCGGAAAAAGTCCTTTCTCCTTTTGCTGCTAACAGGTGACAGGTCCATCCCATCACCATTGCTATGGCTGGATGGCTGAGTTGATAAATTCAGGCTGGATCCATTGAGCAGCTTTTTCGGGTGGGAATTAGGCACATTTTTCACAGTAGGAGGCCTCTCAAGCTCAAAATCTGTATTGGGAAGGTTTCTCCACGAACTGAAATCACTGGCCTCATGTGGGATTGTGAAGCTCAAATCCCTGCCTGTCAGTTCCATCCATCTCTTCCTCTCATCCTCATCAAGACCCATGAGATTGGGTGAGTGAACAACTTCAATGCCATGCACACACTGAGGATTTGATAGTCCTCTATAATGCTTCCGCTGCATTCTGTGTGATCGGACGAAACCCTTATCCACACTAAATGGAAATGGCCGCTCTCCTTGACGAGAATGTCCGTTCATGTAGCTCCTCAACTGCATCTTTCCCAATGCATTCTCAGGCCTCTCCTTGAAAACCCACATGTACATGTTCTCCATGTCATGCTGTACCATAAAAACATCAAGTTTGAGATCAGATTTGTCAAACCCAGAAACTCCATTGCTGTCACGAATAATCTTAGCCTTTGATTTCTCATTCAAAGCGGGTTTAAAATAGTAACTAAAGAAAAACCACGCACCCCAAATGCTATCGACTCGCTTGGCACATTTCCTCCCGACCTTGGGGACATTAAGGAAACTCTCAGTCTCATAAACCTGTTGTCCAAGCCCAACATCTAAAATATCACAAGGTTCTGAATTCCAAGATAGTGGGGGAGGGCTACGTTCTGCTGAGAGGGGTAGATTGATATCAGGTGGGCGAGAAAGAATGATTTGACGATTCATCTCCAAATCCAATTCTTCGTGAGAGGAGGCACTGGAATCCATGGACAAGAGGGTGGATGGATGATGATTCTCCATTGACAAGGCTGTATGGAGAGAATCTCCCATACTTCAACTCATTTCCTTGGTGGGTATTGTTGCTGGTAGGTAGTTGAAAATTTCCATATCCAAATTCAAAGCAATTCAAGAAAACAACAACCTCATAAACACCTTCAATAATATATCAATCCCCAGAATATCTCCCCTCCATCAAAGCCCTAGATTTATCAATCACACAACTTAATCCCCATACACCCGCAATAAAAATCAACAAATTCAAACAACAGGTTCAATAACCCTAATTTTAATTTTATAACTAATCAATACCAGAAAACAAATATTTAATTTAAAAAAAACAAACACTATGGTTAATTTTTAAAAACTTAAAAAAAACACCACTCTCTTCAATCTCTACCAAAGGCGAGAGAGAAAGAGAATTCCAAAACGCTAAAGAAACACAATATCTAATCCTAACCCAAGAACCACCCGAAATCCGCCAAACACAGGGGGAAAACACTGAATTAAAAACATGAAATCCATGAAATAAATATAATACTAGTATTACAAATGAATTTTGACCCCAAAAGATGAAAAACTAATACAATCTAATAACGGAAGGAGTACCTTTTATGGAGAGTATCGAGGAACCGAGAAGAGGAATAGGAAGATGAAGCAGCAGGGAAGATGATGCAGGTCATTTCTACTGTAGCATCACCATCGTCAACAACCACCATTTTCTTTTTGTGTTTCTACTAAGTATTATTATTAGTTTTTCTTATTTCTTCTTGTTTCTATGTTCTGTCAAAAGAAACAGAAAAGAAAGAGAGTTTGGCAGTTGTGTCTGTGTGTGAATGGAGGAAGAAGAAGAAACATTTATCGGGTAATGTAGCCTGCACCAGATATCACCTTTTTGTTCTGTTTTTAAGTCACCGAGTAATGACGGTGCGAAGTTTTTTTTGATGTGAATCTGAATATCTGGTATTTGAGGACAGTAGTATACGGTGCTTGTGTACAGGTTTTAACTTTTAACCATTCCCTTGTCTTTCCCACTTGCTTTCCATGCGTCCTCCTTGCAATAAATATTTGTGTTAAACTATTAAAATGGAAAATAAATAAATTACGAATTCTGGTTTAAATTTTAGAGTTATTTTCAAATTCAGACCAATTAAAAAAATTTTGCAACTTTAACTACAGCCTTCGAATGTACTTTCAATTATGGTACTTAACAGAAATGTTGATTCAACAATTGTGTGACACAAATCCCTTAAATAATTTTTTTAAAAAAAACCTATCTCACATCTTCTTCTCCAAAATTAACCAATTTCACAAATGGAAAGCCCCAAGTAGCGAAGAGATCAACTCAAATAGAATGTTGATATATATTACCATCAATGCTTAAGTTTTTTTTTTATTTTTTTATTTTAAGATAAGTAAATTTCAATTGAATAGTAATTCAGTGTAATTCAGTGTGTACACGTCTGTAGGATCGGTTCTCATACGTCTTGATAATCGAATCATTCAAATGTTGGTGCACCAAATCACAATACCAGAAACACACTTAGTTTTTCATGCGAGGAAGATAAATACCCATCGCATCGGCTGCAATATGCTGGTCGAAGAGCATACCATAAATGCTTAAATCATTGAAGAATAAAAGTAGCCGTTAGAGAGTTAGACTGCCATGATTGCTTGCTTCAATAATTGAAGAAAAAGTAAAAGTGGAACCCGAAGCAGCAAAAAGCCCAAACACCATTAGCTTCCTAATTAGGTACACTTACTTACACCTTAGTAATTATCCTTTAATTATTTTATTTTTATTATTTATTTTATTTTTTAATTATTACTTTTTTATCGTAATTCTATTTAAATAAGTTAACTAATCCTTCTATATTTTATTCATGAATTAATTTTGGCTAAGATTTAATTAGGTCCCTAATTAAATTCTTCTTTCAAATTACTACATAAGGTGTACTTTGTGTTTTCAATTATATTCATATTTCACCCCTATTCTTGGACTATTATTAATTCCTACAACGTACCTTAGAATATTGTACATTGCCTGTTAATTTTCAAAGCATATTGATAATGGGATTTTCCTTATGGTTATCATAGACTTGAGTGAGGTAAGTAAAATTGTAGGTGAAGTTTCCATCCTTAAATCCCCGCTCATTCCTTATCCTAAAGGCAGCAAACAATTAAGGCCCTTCGGTACCATCCCCAATAAGCTCGATCCTTTCCCAATGGTTCTTAAACTTGCAAAGCCATTTAGTCCAATAGGTCGATTGCTATGGGAATAAAATCCTTTCAACAAAAGCACATGCTTAGCCATTAAGCATTCTGCCACAAGTACCAAAGATATAATAAACTTTTTTAGAAAAGTGTAAAACATCCTTAACCCAAGTACAAACAGTTCAAGTAAAGGTATCTAGAATTCCAATCTGTAAATTTAAAAAGGCCCCAAACGATGCCATATCAATCTAATAAGGCTACTTGGAAATGTTGACATTTAGCAAGTAATTCTAGATAGATGTAAAGTAACACATATAAATTGAGGGAGAGGGAGCAGTCAGCCATTCTTTGGCTTGGAATTTCAGGAGTTTCTATCTTCATTTTATTCATTTCATCATGTCAAATGGATATGTAAATTGTGGTGGTTTTGAGGTAAGAAATCCGGTTAAAAGAAAAGAAAAAAAGAGGGGAAGCAAGTTTGAGACAAGGAAAAGAAGAATTAGAGCAAAATAAGGTTTGGAAACACCAACTCCTCTTGTATGTATTTGATTGAGAATAATTCATAATACGAACTTTGTGAGATGTAAAAATGCAATGGATGATGGAAATTGATGTTGTTTTGCATGATAGTTGAGGTAATAGGCATGGAAAGTAATGTAGTGAAAAATCTGCACTAGGAACCACTTGACCCCGAATCAGTGTGCAGGCCATATCTCAACTTACAAACCTCCAATTGGAGTTATTCTAGTTGGATATGAAACTTAAGAGATATACCTTTAAATGTTATAAGAAGACACCATAACCTAGATCTATCTCTAGGGTCTTCACAAATTTTATCAAAGTTACAAGTCAGTTGTTGCCAATGCAATGGGAGCAGTTGGTGTTCTCAAGGGAATATGTCATAGGATATAAGCCTTAATTGCATGATATTTATGTCACTAAAAACTTAAGATATAGGGGAACAAATTTTTAGAAGACACTTTTGCCTAAAAATGCCTCTAGCAATGTGAGAAACTTTACAAAATCAGACCTGGATTCTATCTTGTTGCAGAAGCCAACAAAATTGGGTTACACTGCTGTCAGGACTTCCTGACCGGCATGCAAATCCATTCTAAAATCCCAAAATTGCATAACAATTGGCCCACATAGCGGTCAAGAATGTCTGACCACCGTGTGACCAATTTTCAGCCTAGAAAGTGAGTTTTTCTCATCGATTTGACCTCGAACTTCACCAGAAGTTCCCGAAACTTGTTCAATGCATGTCTAGGGTTATGAAATGAATATATGAATGTATGTTACTTGAAAATATATGTAATTAACTTTGAGAATATGATATGTTAATAAGGAGATTATATAAATTTTCTTATCCTTCAACACGTCTAGGGTTATGAAATGAATTTATGAATGTATGCTACTTGAAAATATATGTAATTAACTTTGATAATATGATATGTTAATAATGAGATTATATGAATTTTCTTATCTAGAAGATACCAAAATGCATCCGATCTTTCTTGGATGTTAATGAAACTTGGTGAACCCATGTAATAAGATAAAACATGACTAAATACATATAAGATATGTCATTACACATTGAACAAAATATATGATTGAATAAAATGCTATAAAGGTAAATTATATGGTAAAAGTGAACTCAATGTGTTTTCATTGTTGAAAAGCATGTGGCATGTATATTCGAGTTTGGATATTAATTCTTAGTGTAGCGGAGTTAATAACATATTAAAGTTTTAAAGATAAATATTGAATGAATGAACATGTAACAAGTGAAAACACATTTATTTAACAATGAAAGTAAAAATGTGAATAGGAATGCATGCTTGTAATAACGTTTCTGCATATTTATTTACTTAAATGCATGACACTTGCTTAGGGATACGCATAATGGACACATGACCATAGTGAGTGTGCATTAATTTGATGGAATATATGAATGAATTTGATGAAAAGTGAATTTGTAAATGATATGCAAAGTAAATTAGTGAGTACAGTCTTTACTATACGCCTGAATCGTGCATAGTAATGTATAGATAGGCATGTCTATAAGGGATAGTGATTGTGGCTGCTAGTGAGTAATGACACCACTTTGGTGTTTAGTGTTCAGATACATGGTTGGTATCTAGTGTAAGTGTCGTTAGTGATTGATATTGCTTGATTAGTATCCAGTGTTTGATACCATATTTGGTATTTGTGTTCCCGTTATCCACCCTTAATGAGGATTCAAGCAACATAAGAGTTTCAGTATTATTAAAACTATAAGTGCATGCTAATGAAATGATTGAGAGTTAGTTGAGTGACAATATATGAATGCATGTTTAATAAGGAAATGAAGTGAACATGATAAATTACTTAATTGTTATGAGATGTATTTATTTTTGGTTTATCCTTTACATTTGGGACTTCATCAAGAAGTCAGTTTGCTTTATTAGTTTCCCACTGAGTTATTGCTCAGCACGGGTTTTTAATCCGTGTAGGTTCAAGTATTGAGGCAACCCTCAAGGACATGCTGCAAATGTCAGGACTAACAAAAGGTTAGGAAAGAAGTGTGAACATTTTATTGTATAACTAATGTATTTAATGTAATATTCATTTTGTAAAAGAGACGTGTAATTATGATAGCTAGTATTATACTATAAAAGTAGATGTAAACATTGGAAAGTGTAGAAGTGTTAAAAGTGTAAAGAATATCATATGAGAAATTATGTATTATTAATATGTGATTAAAGAAAAAGTTTTAGTATATCATTTAATGAAAATTAATTGTTATAACGGAAATGTGAGTGCATGTACGTTAGAATACATGAGTTGAGTTGTAAGTCCCATTGTGTGTCACCCCATCGGATCGGTTCAAGGTCATAAGTGTAATAAGTTAGATTATCTGTAAAGGATGTTACATGACCCCTTCTAATCGTCCCATTAAGGAGCATATTCCTCTTTTAGTGATTCATGTATTATGAGGCCTTTGGATTGCGAGCAATAATCATGTTTTTTGGAATACTCTTCTAATTCCTCAATCCATATAGAAATCATGCTTCACATTTTACAATAACTTCCAATCTATTAATCAAATGATTCATGTTCAAACTCAAAATGGAGTTTTGAGTAGTTTTTGGTAGCCTCTTCCTCCTTTGGTTCACAAAATAAATGTTGATACAACTCTATTCTTTGCAGAAAAACATAGGGGGCATAACACTTATTGTGCGTAATCATATAGGTATGCTGATCTCTTGGCAGGCAAAATCTTTACCAAGTCCTTTGGACCATTTACTTTTTGAGGGTATTGCTTTCTAAGAAACTTTGATTTATATAAAAGCCTATTCAAGATTGGCTTTTTAGTTGGAATCTAACAGTCCACACTTGATTCAGCTTATTCATCAAGGAATCAATTCAGACCAATTCTTAAATATATTTATTTTTTGTTACATTTTTGTAATGTTGTTTTCTCTTTTGTTCCTCGTCGAGCTAATATGGCTACGCATATGTTAGCCCGTCAATCTCTTATTGATGGTTTTTCCCTTAATTTTGTAGCCCAAGTTTAGCTTATCAATTGTAATTATTTTTAGTTATTTAATCTATAATATAGCTTTTCAAAAAAAAAGTACGTAATACTTCTCTTTTTTTAGCACCAATGCCTATATGGGTATGCAACTAATCAACTTATCACTTAATTAGTTTAGCAATTTCAATTTTTTTACTTTTAATTTCACTCAACTACTACTTATTTTTTTGGCACCAATACCTATATGAATATGCATATAAGCAAATTATCAAATAATTACCTTACCAATTTCATTTTACTTTTAATGTCACTCAATTATTACTCTTCCATTTTTGGCACCAATGCCTATATGGGTACGTAAGTCTTGTCGTACTATGCATTTGCTTATCAAGCCTTTACATTAGGAAATTTATAATATAATATGAAATTTATATGGCGTTAATATTAAAATTTATGTAGTATTAATATAAATAGTGTTAATATTGTTGATAATATTATGGTAATACATATGATAATGATACAATGTTAATTTGTATAGTGTTAAATAATAATAATAATAATAATAATAATAATAATAATAATTATATATAATTGTTATATAAAATAAAATTTAATTTGTAGCTTTGGGGAACTAAAAATTCAATCCACGCCAAATAAATAAACACATGGAATTTTCAATTACTAAACCACAATTAGCTTTTTTTTTTTTGTTTCATAGGAATCAATTGAAAAAGTTGAAAAGTTTGAATTAGGTAATTGTTATATTTGCATAATTCTTAAATTGTGTATTTAATGTTTAGGTTTTTTTTTTGTCTAATTATCTAATTTCTTTTTTTTTTTCTTTAAATATTGCTCAAAATCTTCAAATTAAGGCATATATAATACAAAGAAAAAAACTATAGAATGTTAAATTTAAATTTAATTTGTGCTTATTAAAATATTTTAATTGCATTTGTTTGTTTTGCAAATTTTTAGAAAGATGTTTTACTATGTAAGATACACTTTATGGGTTAATTTTAAAATACTTTTATCGAATGATAAAGTATTTTTTAATTAAGTTGAGATTTTATTATTGTAAGTTGATTAATATAAATTTAGTTAAATTGAAGTGTATAATTTTTTAGATGTTGATAATATTATATATTTTATTGATTTTTTTTTAAAAAAAATTGAAGTATCCAAAATAGCGGATTATTTTGTACTTTACTATTAGTACCAAAAGAACCAAGGCAAACTAGGGTTTTTTTTAGTTTGGTGTGAAAATCGCAAAAAATAGGCATAGTGGTGCTACAGGAAAAGAATTTGGGAAATTGGTGTGCCGAAAAACGGCACTCATGTTTGTCGTTTTTCGAAATGGCGGGGCCCATCGAGGAAAGAGTAAATTTGCCAGAAAACGGCACCAATGTGTGCCGTTTTCTGGCAAAATGTCAGCCAGAAAACGGCACGTAATGGTGCCGTTTTCTGACCTTTACAGACCGGTCAGAAAACGGCACCATTACATGCCGTTTTCTGACGTGCAGCAAACGGCACTACTTGGTGCCGTTTTTTGACCCCAATTCATCCCACACCACACAAATTTCTGACGTGATTCGCAGCGCACAGTTTTAAATTACTGTATTCTGCACTGAATTAGACCCCGTGAATTCACGGGTCTGAAAAATTTTTAAATTATTTCAGATTCAATTTTTATGTCTTTATAAACCTACGCCTTTCGATATATTGCACTCTTCGGTTTCTATTGTTTAAACGTTGCTCCTGCATTTATTCAGCATTTCAATTAACTATTGCATATTTACTTATATAATTTTCATTCAGTCTTAATACTTGAAATAGAGAAGTCGCTGGTGCTGCAGTCAAAGAAAGAAAAAAAGGTATGATTATGTAAATAAAGTATAAAATAATAATGTTAATATCATGTGAGTGTATGCATAATAATTTTATTGTAATGTGTTAATCGTAGGTGCAAGAAAAAATGAATTGAAGTCACAAGCGTAATTTGGACAGGTAAATTTGTTATTGTTTTTATTGTATGATATAAGTTTTGTATGAATGGATTATGAAAGTTATCGATTATATATTATTGTTTAGTTAATTGAATGATTTTTTAACTACAAATATGTTTAATGCTAGGGGATGAAAGCGTTGATTTGTTGCCTTACATTAAGTAGCATGTGTTAAATTATAATCACAATTTGAGCAGGTAAATATCTCAAGTTCTATATCTTTTTTGTTTGTATGATAAAAATTATGTTTGAATAGGTTATGATAGATATCGATTATATATTATGGTATAGTTAGTTGCAATAATTTATAATCTTGAATATGTGTATAGTAATGTGATAAAATTATTAGATGATTTAAAATAAATAAAAATTGTTGCAAGGAATAATTTAAGTTAAGAGGGAAATGAAAACATGTGGGTAGTATGTAAACTTCGATGATGTTAAAATTATTGATTAGTTGAAAACTATAAAAAAATTATATGTAGGAGGACGAAAATGTCGATTCCAGCCATTTTTATATTACATATCGGGGGGCAGTCAATATGGGGTATGGCAGGTTATCAGTATGATACTTCGAGCTCATCAGGACGGTCGAGGCGAATGAAACTTAGAAATAAACCGACATTTCAGGAACTTATTCATAAAATTTCAGTGAAATTGGATCTATCTGTTGATTTGAGGGTTAATAGAGTAATATATAAGTGTCCTGTAAACAGTCAGGGGTCGTATTCTTTGGCACTTATGGATGTTACGGACGACGATGACATAGATCAAATATATGAAAATTTTGTACTATTTCCTGGATATACAGTGGCAGAGTTAATTATTGAAACCGAAAAAATCCTGATTGGGGATGAACAGAATGTGGCTAGTGGATTTGATAACATGAATAGGGGTACTGATGGAGATCCAACTACAACCGGGGGTGAGAGAAATGTATGTAATGAAGAGGTCAATGTTGCGTGCGGTTGTGGGACCGTCTTTGGTGTACAGTGTGAGGAGCATGCACAGATGGAAGTGAATGATGATTTGGATACGATAGAAGCAAGTCCAATAAGAGAGTTTAGAGGGCTAATAAGAGAGTTTGGAGCGCAGAATGAACTTAATATTGGGTCCAGTTCAAGGGCCGAATGTGGAGACGGTGCAAGTAGCGACGTAGCTGATACTGATAATGGGTACATTTCGCCCAATGTTGATCTGGAGGAGGACGACCAGGAGATTGACTTGAATGATGCTTTTGAAGAAACCGGTATTAGAGCAGTTGGCCAAGTCAGCACAGGTTGCCCAACCCATGTTTCAGAAGAAATACAGAATATGAATATTAACGATGTGAGATATGTTGTGGGGGGACAGTATGACATGTCAAGATTTCAATTTCCATCAGTGCACCATACAAACGCAAATTTCGCAGAAGCGGAGATTAACACGTCGAATGATTTACCAATGGGGAGGTGGGACGGTGTATCTGAATTTTGCGAAGGCTTGATGTTCACTTCAAAAGATGAAGTCAAGGCATGTGTGAAGAAATGGTCAATTTTGAACAATGTTTCTTACAAAGTTGTGGAATCGAAGCCATCATTTTGGGTGGTTTGCTGCTCAAGAGCAGATGAAACGGGCTGTCAGTGGAGGTTACGTGCCATGAAGAAGAGGACATGTGAGTACTGGATAATCAGTGTGTACAAGTCATCACACAGCTGCACATCATCAATGGTTTCTCAGCAGCATAGACAGTTAGACACGCAGCTAATTTGTGACTGTATCTTGGAGATGGTAAGCGCAGCCCCCGATCTGAAAGTTAGTGTTATAATGGCCGACATGATGAGCCGGTTCAACTATGAAGTACCGTACAGCAAGGCTTGGTATGCGAAGACAAAGGCGCTGGAAGAAATTTTTGGCAAATACGAGGACTCATACGGTAAGTTGCCAGTTTATCTGAAATCAATGGAAAGGTACAATCCCGGATTCTGCTATGAATTTGTTGTTGATGAATGTGTGCAACAAAATTGTACGCAATTCAGAAGACTATTTTGGACTTTTAAGCCATGCATTGATGGGCTATCACATTGCAAGCCGGTGTTGCTAATAGACGGGACGTTTATGACGGGGAAGTTTCACCAAACCCTTTTGATTGCCAGTTCTATTGACGGTAATAATTTTCTATTCCCGACAGCATTTGCAGTTTTTGAGGGCGAAAATAAATCTAGCTGGTCGTGGTTCATGACATGCATCAGGCGGTATGTCACGAAACATTTTGGGATAACAGTTATTTCCGATCGCCATGCCGGCATTATGTCATTATTTCGAGATGAAACTAGCGGGTGGAACGAGCCTTTCGCATTCCATCGTTATTGTCTACGACATTTCGTGTCCAACTACAATAGCGCACACCGTAACCCCAAAATCAAGGACATGTTGTATGCAGCAGGTACGTCGAAAGTATAGTATTCATATATAAGTATACTATTCAACATTCGTAAGAATATTTATATTTAATTTTTTTAAAAAAATTGCAGCTAGCAAATTTCAACGGAGAAAATTCTTCAAAATAATGGCCGCGATAAAGGAACTCGATGATGACTCATACAATTGGGCCATGCAAAATAATTTGGAAAAGTGGACTTTATCGCATGATAATGGGCACAGATATGGAAACGCCACCACTAATATTGCGGAAAGTGTTAACAGTGCGTTGAAAGGCATACGGATGATGCCAGTTTGTAGTGTCGTTGAGCACGTATTTGCGCGACTGGTAAAATATTTCGATGACAGAAGGACAATGTACCGTGCCCAGATGGCTGCGGGTAATAGGTACACTGCACGATGTGTGCAGGAGATGAACAGACGCGCTCAAAAGGCTACAGGTCATAGAGTTGAAAGTTTCGACAGACGTGTTGGTATTTTTGTAATCAGGACAAGAAATCAACAGGGCCGGCGGAAAGGGAATAACTCGCACTCAGTTAATTTGGATTGCAGAACTTGCGAATGCGGTAAGTTTCAGGGGACAAAAATGCCCTGCTCACATGCAATCGCAGCGTGCATGCATGTAAGAGTTGACATGTGGACATATGTCGACAAATGTTACAAGCTGTCAGAGGCATTGAGTTGTTACCAGTCTTTATTCCAACCTCTGGCACACCGTGATTATTGGGAGCCCTATGTTGGTCCGACGGTAATTCCGAACCCGGAGCTGTTACGTAAAAAGGGCAAACCACGAACGGCAAGATATAGAAACGAAATGGATAGGAGAGACCGTAGTCGGCCTAATCGATGCACATTATGTCGGAATGAAGGTCATAACAGAAATACATGCCCAAATGTGGCTGGTCCTTCGGAGTATACGTCAAGATATCCTTGAGTTATTTACTTTGTATGTATTGGCAATATGTATTGTACTATGTGCTTTAATTTCGTTATGTAAAAATTTGGCGTTGTTTGAGAATAATTGTTATTGTATGCTCATGTGTGTTGATAATATAGGGCCAAACTTAAGAAAATAAATCTAAGTTTAATCACAAAAAAAATAATTATAAAAAAAATCAACTAATTACGGTAACACGTGGACAACAAATTTCAACGACACAGTACTACATTAGCATTTAAGGTAGAAGATGTGATCCTGTCCCGCATCTAGTTGGCCTTCCACGTCTCTCGGGAAACCTATGCCGCTGTTCTTGTCCGACGGGGTCCGCATTGCCTTGACGTCCTGCCTCGTCCGAGTCTGTAGGTTGATCCGACGGCAAGTACTGATCGGATGGTACCCCACTGGAGCTAGAATCACCGCTAAATACATCACGGTAGAATTGTGTGAATGCCGGTGCGTTGCCTTCACTGCGTTGCATATTCGTTACTTCAAATCCGCCAAAAAGACTTTGGAATATTTGTTGATTCTGCTCGTCGTGCGATGACTGAGGAGCATCTCCAAATGCCGGAACACGGTAGTCCATGGGTGTCTGAAATACATCTGAGGACATGGCAAAGTTTGCAATGTTCTGACTTGAACCACCTACATCAGCAATATCAAAACTAGTTGAACCAACTTCATATGATGTTATGGTTGGAAATGGTGGCGTCGAATGTTCAGTCGGACATTGAATCTCATTGAAAGGCCACAACATTGGCGGTGGAATAGGTGGGACATTTGGGTTGATATACCGCTCCTGAACAGCTAACCGCCTGTCCGCCATCCCTCTTTGACGTCGTTGAGTACGAAAGTCATGAAACTCGGTTTCCAAAGGTGGAATATTTATTGTACTTGGTGCCGGCTGCCTTTGATAATCAGTTTCCAATCTAGATTCGTGGCCAATTGCGCCAAGTATGCTAGCCATTAACCCGCGACCCGGTACATCATCACCTTCCTCATGAACTAGTCGTTCAAGGCCATCCGCCTGAATATATATTACGCGATGTACAATTAAACGTTAAGCAAAAGACTTGCCATTGACTTATGCCAAAAAAAAAAAAATATGTCACACTGAAAATACGTAATCATTGAGTGAAAATACTTACGGCTGCAGCTCGGGATGCGCCTATTGGAGTGATCCATCGTCTAGTTCTTTGTACGTACCACTGCATGTACTCGGATCGATGGCATAAATGCCGCCTCGGCCCTTGGCCAATACAAATCCGATTATGCCGGTTCATCCACTCATTAATGAATGCGGCAAACTCTAAAGCCCAGTTCAACTGGATTTGTCCACGCAAATCTATAGAATGTAAATTATCTTGCACCATCGGTGGAGCTGGAATGGGTTGGTCAAAACCAAACTGTCTCATTACTCTATCCGGATGGTGCCACTCAATGATGTTGAAGCATATTAGTGGTACAGCAGACATCCAACAGCACTGGCTCCTTCTACAAAATTCTGGGAGCAATTGAATGACATTTGCATATGGCTCCCACTCAAACTGTAACAAACACAAATTCAAACAGATAATTATTATCTAACATTCTGATTTGTACTAAACGGAACCGGACACATATTTCGATATGAACCTGTTCTATTGACTGCGTATCTAAAATTTCTCGATACGTATTTGTTTCCCTCCGGTGCACATGGATGTTGCGCGGTTCGACGTGCTGTGCATGCCTACGTCAACATAATGCATAAATCGCAATTATTAACAATTTCTCATGTTCTCAAGTCAATTAAAATGTTTTCTAGTTCATGCATATACCTGAATCCATAAGGCATGCCCGTTTCTGTCCGATATGGTGCCACGTGGTCCGGTCGAAATTGGGGGCGCCTCTCCCACGCCCACATCTGTAGGAGCTGAAGATATCCTGAAACTCCCTTCGCATCGGGCCGCATTGCCCTTTAGAGATCTCGATAAAGCCATGCAAGACAAGCTGACCCCCAACTGTATTGGCCAACATTATCTAACTCCGCTAACAGTGGTAAGAACATTAAGTGCACAAGTTAAGCATTTTGCGAAGCAAATAGCATGCCGCCAAAACATCTTAACATCCACGCACGCGCGTGCTGTCGTACAACTTTCGGAGTTGCATTGCTGGGAACCTCATTAAATGTTGCATCCAACCATGTCAATTTAACTTTACCTCCGCGCATATCATGTTCGGTTGGAACTGCTCCCAGAAGCTGATAACAAAGAGTTTGCCAATCCATATTTGTTCGACCGGTCATAGGTTCGCCGTCTATTGGTAATCCCGTCAATATTCCCACATCCTGAAGGGTAATGGTCGTCTCACCGCATGTCAGATGAAATGTGTGAGTCTCCGGTCGCCATCGCTCAACAAGGGACGTTATTAAATTCCAATCTAAAGACACCACTCCTATATTAGCAACCCCTTCCAGACCAACTGCCCTGATATAAGGTAAAATTCTATGGTCAATAGACGTGTAGTGCTCATCTACACTACACCTTCGGGTCCTCAACAAATCTCTCTCAGCCTGCATCATTCAAACAACAAGTCAGTCCGTAAGGTCCTGATAACAAACAACTTGGATATTTATCTCTACGTTAAAATTATAATAAAATAATTACCGAATTGTTCCAAATTGCATCTGATCGGTGTCTCCCTTGAAGGGTCAGCAGTTCCCTATTAATAGGGCCCGGATTAATTCGTGCAGCTGCAACGTATCGATCCATGTCCTAACCTGTATTAATTGCACCATCATTCACTTCTTGTAAATTAAGTGCATGCAAATTTTATTTTTCCATATTGAAAACTAAAAATTAATCAAAATCGTACACCACCCCACTATTATATTATACCCTTTTCCAATATTATATCATTTTCCAATATAGATTACATTACATGTATTGTATTATAAAAAAATGTATATATACATATTACCATTCGCAATAATAACTTACATTTTCTAACTAAAAATGCATATCCTTTTTTATTCATGCATATATATATTGATTATGAACATTACTATTTTTTTTCGTAACACATTTTGTATATTATTACAACAAAAATAAAATATTAATAGATATTATCATTCGCAAAAATATTTAACATTACTATTTTATAAGTCAAACCGTTCTTAATACATCATTAATATTACAAAACAAACAACAATTACATTTCTCCCCTAACTAACGATCTAATGCACATAGTGTTCAGGCCATAAGTTATAATTATGCCACCTACAATAAGTTCTTTGGGGTACTGGCATTGTATCCCTAACTTTTAAAAATTCTTCTTCGCTAATTCCGTAAACATTATTCAGAAATATAGAAACAACCTCCTCATTCTCTGTCACTTCATCAATATTCCAAATTCTCATAATTGGTGGGATAAAAATTATTGGTATCGTCATCCAGATGGCCTCAACTTTTTTTGCTTCCGTCATTGGATAACCACGCATTATAATATCCTGCAATTTTTTATTCATTCTTACAAAATACTCCCCCATTGTCATTCCATCCTCAATTCGGCTGCAATACAAATCATCTCATTTTCGCTTTACTATTGCTTTGGCCAAATCACTCATCATGGCTCTTGGGGCTAAGACCAATTGCACCATCTATAATATCAAATTCACATTAATAAACTCACATCACAATTTTATTATGCTGCATTATTTCACATTCTTATATTTTACATTGTTATATTATAGGTTTTCCAAATTGATTTTCGGCAATATTGTGTCGAAAAATTACTTAACCTATTCCACGAACCTATATTACACGTTTATTATATTTTTCAGCAATGACTTTATTTTTTTTAAATAATACACAACAAAATCTTACCTTCAAAATGTTGATTAAAAATTAATTTTTCCAATCAAAACCTCCTGCATTTTGAAAAATAAAGTTATATTAGTCATATTAATAATAATAACGTTATAATATTTTCTACTTCAGCTACAAAAACTTATTAAAATATTTAGATCAACCTCAACCAAACATATTAAAATAACAATATATTAATCACTAATACTTTCATGCCATTTTACCTAACAATTAAAATGTTATCTCACAGCTATAATATTATATAATAATTACAAATAACCAAATACTTAACTTCAAAATACTGAACAAAATAGTATTTCTCAATATCACCCGCCTGCAATTCCATACATAAGTTTATGTTAGTCAAAATCATTACATTAGTGTAATAATATTTTTTATTTAGGCCATATAAATTACATATTATTTTTACATCACTATTATACAATAATATTCTAATGCTCAAATAATAGAATACAACTAAAATATTAGCAATGAATTCTTTTATTACAGTTTACCTAACCCCGAAATTATTATCTCACAGCTCTAATATTATCGATTACTAATTTCATGAACTATTAAACTTCACAACACTTTGAAAAACTTTTTCCCAATAACAAAATAACTTATGCAACGAAATAAGAAACTTACCTTTGGTCTTCAAGCTTGTAAACGTATCTATGCAAACCACAAATAGCTTCTTATAGGCAAAATTGTAAAAAAAAAATATATTTTTTCCTTTTTTTCCTCACAGACCCGTGCATGGCAGAGGACACGGGTCTGTGATGGCTGCAGCGCACAGTATTTCCCGTGCGCTGCAGCCGCTTGGGAATAGTTTTCCCTATCAGAAAATGGCAGAATTTATTGCCGTTTTCTGACCGGCCCCAGCAGGGCAGATAACGGCACTAGAAAGTGTCGTTTTCTATCTGAGAGTCAGAAAACGGCACTATCATGTGCCGTTTTCTGACCTCCCTCCAGGCGCAAAACGATGTCGTTTTGCGCCTGGAGACAAAAAAAAAATAATGATTTGCCAGAAAACGGCACAAAAGTTTGCCGTTTTCTGGCAAAATCACTAGTTACCCCGTGGGTCAGAAAGCGGCATTAATATGTGACGTTTTCTGGCACACCAATTTCACAATTATGTTTCCTGTAGCACCACCCTGCCTAATTTGTTCAGTTTTCACACCAAACTAAAAAAAACCCGGCAAACTATCCCAAATTTTTGAAAGAACTGCACTAAATATCCCATATTTCCACGACAATTACAATACTTGATTTTAAAAATATCTGAACTTCCAAGATAATACTGAAAATTTACAAATACTGGAATCATATCGAACCGTTTACACCCCTATTATGTATATAATGTTATATGACATGGAAGCCACTGTGATTAAGGGAAAAAAATAGAGAGAGAGACTTCCTTTATACTACAATCTAAAATCTAGTATAAAGGGGATCCTCTAAGTTCCTAAAATCTAATCTTCCCACTCAATCAATATATTGACAATGCCCAAGTATGCTAGAATCAGAACTTACTTTAGGATACTATGCGAAATGGATTTTTTTAAGAAGAATAAGAAATAAATATAATAAAGAAAGACTTTTATGTTGGATCTTTCTCTTTTTGACCTGGACCTTTTAGGGAGTAATCCCTTGAAAGGAGAAAATTTGTCTTTTAAAGGAAATGTTTTCTAATTGAACTCCTTTGAAAATGATTATTTAGTGTCCAAGGCACTAAGAAAGGTCGTACGTATAAGTTCTTTGGTCATCATCATCGGGTAAATCAAGGCATGTGAATCATATTGCTTACAACACTAAAAGAAAATTTGGAAAAAACAACGGAAATTAGCAACCGAATATATTGATTTTTCGTTGCTAATCCAAAATAGCAACAAAAAATAGTAACAGAAAAATCGGTTGCTATTTTGGCAGTGGGTAATTTTTAGCAACCGTTTCCCATTCCGTTTCTATTTTTAGCAACGGAAACATGATTCCGTTGCTAAATTTAACCATGTGAATTGTCAATATTAGCAACCGAATCACTTTTCGTTGCTAAATTTAGCAACCGAAAGTGAATTCCGTTCCTAACTTTAGCAACCGAAAGAGAATTCCGTTACTAAATTTAGCAACCGAATACAAATTCCATTGCTAAATTTAGCAACGGAATATCATTTCGGTTGCTAAATGTTAGTGTACACGGCATCGTTCTTGGAGAATTTTAGCAACGGATGTCCCATTCCGTTGCTACACGTAGCAACGAAAATAGATTTCCGTTGCTGTTGCTATTTTTAGCAACGGAAATCAGGTTCCGTTGCTATTTTTATTTTTTAGAAAATATTTAATTTATAAATAAATGTGAATCAAATCCTGATAATATATCTGATAATATTTATTGATAATATAATATAAAAATTATAATACACAGTAAATAAAATCCTGAAAATATATTTATATTATTGTAAAATAAAAATTCATGAAAACCATCACAAAAATAATATAAATTCAGTATCAATATTAGAGGTGGCAAATTGGACGGGTTTGGGTTGGGTCATAAATGGGCGGGTCATAAATGGGTCAAAAAGTATGGGTCATAAATGGGTCAAATGTCCAAATGGGCTGGACGGGTTGGGCTGACCCATGGGTTAAAAACTTTGATATGATTTTAAAAATTTAGCATTCTTTCCCATGTGATCTCGAGGCTCTTCGGCTGCAATAATAATAAATACTTGGTAACAATATTATAATAATACACAAATGGGTCGGGTGGCCCAAATGGGCCAGCTGGAGGCCCAAACGGGTCAAAATTTGGGTCAGCACATTTGACCCATTTTTAACGAAAAATAATTCGCGATATAATAACTGAACACTAAAATAACTATTCCAAATATTTTGGCCTAAATGGATCGTGTGGCCCAAATGGGCCGACTGGAGGCCCAAACGGGCCGCGATTTGGATCGATGGATCAAATTTGAATCCATTTTTATAAACAAATTGAATTGAAGCAAAATTTATCACTTTTTGAATTTAAAAAAAAAAACTCATATTAATCCTGTTCGCAAGGGAACATATAAACTCGTTCTATGAAATTCCAATTTCGTGGTGGCTATTGTGAATTCCTGGTCTTTAAGCAATGACTCATAAAAGTGGAGGTGTCATGCTTTAGAAGGGTCAATCACTTGACAAATAATTCTAAATAGCCATTCCCTCAAGTGGGAAGTACCTAATATTCGCATTGTTTATTCTTATTTTAAATACCTAATTTATTAATCAACATTGATTTCTTACAAAATGAAATAAATTAACCACAAAATCAAGGTTCAATCTTTATATGATCATAAAACTAATTACTCCTAACATACATGTATATACTTAATGCCATGTGAGATAAATAAAGAACATGGTATTTTAGATTTGTGATGGATCTTGAGAGGTATTTTCCATAAGTAGGTGTTTCTCTTCCTCCTCAATTCTCTGCAACCATTTTAATCCAAGATTACATCCTGCTTTTGCTGCAACCTGGAACTGTGCTTTTGACATCTCTACTGCATTCATCACATTCCCACTTTTTGAATTTTTTGCCTTTTTCTTCACATTGAATTTCATTATCCGCTCTGGAACTTGTGCACCTGACAATACAACATCGAAATGCCAACATATGATAAAATCATACAGGAGGAGGTGGCAAGTCTAACAAAAGCCAAAACCCAACACAATCCTCTAAATCTAAGTCTTTAAATTCAGCATATAGACAAGGTCTTTAAATTCATATCATGCTTGTTAGAACGATAGGCTTAAAGAAGAACTTCCCAGAAAGAACAGAATACGATGGATTTGGACAAGCAAAAGATTTTAAGTTCTCAACACAGCAATACCATAAATTTTTCTGCCAGTGATTAGAAAGTGGAAATTCTGATATATTAGGTATGCTTTCTAACGAGTAAACTGCAGTAGAAGCAATAGCTTAATGGAACCCATTGGTTCACTAGCATTATCTCATTTACTATCTCAATTTCAAATTCAATAGGCACTATTCATATACTAGATAATTCATAATAAAAATGGGAAAAAACGAATTTTTTCTGGCAAAGGGATGCCAAGCTCCTCACTAATAGACACAATAGCATTCTTCAAAGTGATACTATGGAAGCTCTGAGAAAAGAAAACTGAAAGTTAAATCTCAGAATCACCATACATATAGTTGGGCAAGAACAAAACAAAGCATAAATTAATTTGCATATAGTCTGAAACACCAAAATCCGGGCATTCCAACACAGCAAACTATCAATCACACAAAATAAATTGCATATAGTTTCACTATTATCAGAGAGATTTTCATTAATTTATAATTCTTAAATTCTTGCTAACAATAATTTATAATTCCATTGATCTAATAAGCTCCATGTGATTGAGTTTATCAAAAAGCAAATGGAAAAAATTGATTCAATTCCATGTGAATAACAAGTGCACAAGAGATCAACTGCATTAAGATCTAATGTTAAAAATTTAGGGAAAACCTTTCTTGGCCGGCGGTGTCCCAAATCTGAGCTTTAACGCCCTTATCATCAACGTGGATACTGCGAATAGCGAACTCAACGCCAATGGTGGATTTGGATTCAAGGCTAAATTCATTTCTCGTAAAACGAGACAAAAGATTAGATTTGCCGACGCCAGAATCTCCGATCAAAACCACTTTGAACAAGTAATCATAATCATCATCCGCTCTGTATGCTCCCATTTGATTGATACCTTTCGTTTTGAAATTAATTCGATTTGGTGGAAATTGAGGTACGGTAATGGCGGAAACTTTGAATTTAAGTAGGATTAAACGATGAAAGGATCATTGTTTTCGTTTTTGAAACCGAGAGAGATTGATGAGAAACAGAATCAGGAGCTGGAATTGTCAAATTATGGTGAAGAAAAGATGAAGTCTTTAGGCCCGTTGGGCATTGGGGGCTGACCCGAACGGGTCATGCTTTTTCTGGGTTGATTTTGGGCGGGTCCAAATGGATAAAATTTTAGCTGGATTGGATTTGGGTTAATTTTTTTTGGGCGGGTTGGGCGGGGTTTTTGGGTTTGGGCCAAGTTTGACAGGCCTAATAAATAACATTGTAAAGTAAAAATTCATAAAAACTGTTACAAAAACAACATAAATTCAGTACAAATAACGAAATATTACAAATCTATGCTATGTAGGTGGAGGAGCAATTTTTTGTAGCTTGTAATCCTGTCCGTAGCTCTGACATGTGCCTATGATCATCCTCTAACCATCTTGCATACTCCATATCAAATATTGCAGCTCCTAAAATATAAAAGTATAGTAAAAAACAATGAAATTAGACATGGTGGACCAATGTGATACAATATAGAATGTAATTAATTATAAAGATTGAATCTTTATGTACCCAAAAGAAAAAAGTTTGAATCTTTAAGATTGTATTGCATGCACCCAACTGGATTTTCTTTAACCAAAAGAGAGAGTTCCAATCTTTAATACTATTTTTACATGCCCATTTGGGATTTTTTCATTTAACTAAAAAATTAGAGGTTTGCCAAAAGCAGAAAAGTTGATAGCAAAGATCAATAATTGACTTAATTAAAAGTTAAAACCAAATGCTTGAAAAAGGCCTATTATATATATATATTCTTGATAGTCTTTAAAACACTGTTTGTATTAAAAAATTACCAGAAAGATTTTTGGTCACATATAACTTGGTCAAAGTAAGAAACCTCTGGCATTTGGATCATTTACATTGTAATATATTTTCAAATTTTGACTGGAATAAACTCCATAAAATTTGAAAGATTTAACATATAGATGTGGGTCAATACACGACTACCAATCAGCCAATTAAAACTCAGAAGCATATATTAAACAAAATAAGATTTCATATTATTTTTTTTAATCTCTTTCAGGAAGACTAAACTATCAAAGAATATTTTGTCTTTGGTCTTATATGACTACTTTAATCTAAACTTATAAATTGGGTTAATATTTGGATTAAGCTAAACATCACTTAATTATACCCCATATCCCACCAAGACAAATCACCAGCTGCCATGTCAAGAATTTATAAATTATATAGAAAAAGTATTATTTTTCTATAAAATTCTAAGAGTTAATGCAGTCCGCATGGACTAACTATGATCACCGTCTAATAAAAAATTGTATTTTATTTTTGATCGGACGGTTCTAGGGGACTTACCAGAGCTTATGTTGCCAGCAGTACCACCACAGCCACCCAAGAACAACCCCTGAAAAGCAAACCAGAAAAAGAAATGGGTAAAAATGATGCAATAATCAATTTTTTTTTTCTATTTGGAATTTATGAAATAAAAAATGTGTACGTAATTTAAAAACCTGCTGACGAGCTCTTTAGAGATCTTGCTCTAATTGGGTAAGTTTTATTCTACTGGATTCTAGCTGCTGCACATAGGCCTATTTTAAGACATATAAGAGACACATTAATTATAGTTTGCTGCATTAATTTCTAGAAATATTTATTTTCATAATTATATAGAAAATTACTATATATATTTACATATAAACATGTAGGCATTAAATTAGGAGTCTAATTTGGTAGAAAATGACTCTTACCTTCTTCCTTAGACGGCTCTTTCTTGCAGCTTCTCTGTTTTGAGCTAAACGTCTCAAAGTCTGAAACCAACATGAAAAGCAAGAAACTTTCTTTAATTTTATTGAAGTTTGTCAATAAAAAGAAAATTGCTCCTCCTATTTGTAAAAGTAATCACTATTTATCAGGTGAAAAAGTAAGTACATATATATATACATGCATTAGGTAAAAAGACCTTAGCTGGTTATTTTATTTTAAGCCAATCACAATCTGATATCAAAATTTAAAGGTCTCTCATCCTTTTGGCCTATATCTCACCTTCTTATTGAAACTCAACTTATTGCACAAATCACCATTCAGCTCCCCTTCCTATCCCATACTTCCTCCTCATGTCACCAACTGGAGAAATTAGCTGCAAAAAAAAAAATATTGATGGATTCATACCTCAATCATCAGAATGCTAAAATATTGGCAATAGAGTTTCTGGTTGGTACTATTCTCTGCATGGATTCATACCTCAATTGTAACATCTCCTTTTAATTTTGATAGTTGAAGTCAAGTATCATGTCAAAATGCATCTCAACAGAAAAAACATATTCCAATGTGTTTTGCCTTTCTAGCAACTCAACGAAACCACCACGCAAGCACCAAATTAACTCCATCCTTTCCCCTTTAAAATGATAGAATTTTTTTAATATCAACAGTTCTCAATGACTGTAGAGCTTACAGAAACTTTTTACCATGGACCAGAGCTACTGCCAAAGCTAGGCCAGTAGCCTGAGTGTGTCATTGATCAGCTACATGTGTACGCAAGGTGCAAAGCTAAAGCTCTAATTGAAATATATAAAAATCGATATATGAGAGGGCTAACTAAAATTAATACAGGTCATTCCCTAACTGCTGCTAATTACTTTTATTAAGGTAACTTTCAATAAGCAACTCATTCTAAATTCCAACCTATTGCACAAATCACTCGATCAATCCAATCAGAAACAAATCTTACCTTTAAAAGAAAATGAAAAAAACATAGACAATACCCATGGCTCAAGTTTCTGACGAGATAATCAATAAAAACAACAGTGAAATGAAAAATCTCAAACACGAAAAAGAACAAATCAAAAATCAAAAACAACAGTGAAGTGAAAAATCTCAAACAATAAAAACAACAGTGAAATGAGCCATCATATCCTTTAAACTCTTGTCACTAATTCAAGCTCAATGACAACTGAATACTAAAAATAGATGACCAAAAAGAGAAAAAATCAAGATAATTAATTGAAAATTCACATCTGACATTGAAACAAAACGCAAATAGATAAAGACACTAGTTGGAATTGATCAGCAAATGGCCAAGCTAAAATTTGATAAATACCTAGATAAATCGACACAAGCTCCAAAACTATTCTTGCTTCAACTGAAATTTGGCTGAGTATCGAAAGATTGGGAGCCGCAAAGGCTTTCCCTTGTGCTAGCAAGTAGTGCCCTGAATAGAAGCAAATTCGCAAATAAAAAATCCAAATCTGCAATTATATGTCAAATGGATTATCTTTTCTTGACCTGTTATCACAAAAGTGGATCAAAATTTATAAAACCCTAAAAGCTAACTAAAAATTCAAAGTAGAACAAATAAAAACCAGACATGAAATAAAAAAGAAAAATTAAATGGGAAAAAAAATAAGACAGAAAGAGAAGACCGATCAGAGCCTGTGTGACTTCCGGCGATTCGGCGGCAAACGATCTGGCGAGCGACAGAGAGAATGCGACTGCAACAGAGGCGGCGACCGACAGAGGGATGATGGCGGCAGAGAAGGCTCGTGACGGACAGATGATGTGGCAGAGATGGCGCGCGGCGGAGGCACAGTAAGCGATAGAGAGATAGAGAGAGAGAGAGAAAGAGAGAGCGTCTTACCTTGAAATTTGATTTTACCTTGAAATTTTATAACCCGATTTTACTTTGAAATTGATAGCGATCCAAAAATAATCTGCTGCTATTTTTTAAAAATTTAGCAACGGAATTAAAATTTCGTTGCTAAATTAGTAACCGAACTTATTTCGATTGCTTTTTTTAAAGTAAATATTTAAAACTTGTTATATTTTTAATTCGATCGCTATTTTTCAAAGTAAATATTTAAAACTTGTTATATTTTTAATTCGATCGCTATTTTTCAAAGTAAATATTTAAGATTTGTTATATTTACAATCGAAAAATATTCGGTTGCTATTCTTTAAGAATTTAGCAATCGAATTCAAATTCCGTTGCTAAATTAATTCCGTTGCTAAATTAGCAACCAAATTTAATTCGGTTGCTATTTTTTAAAGCAAATTTTTAAGACTTACTATATTTGCAACTGAAAAATATTTTGTTGCTATTTTTTAAGAATTTAGCAACGGAATTTAAATTCCGTTACTAAATTAGCAACCGAGTTTAATTCGATTGCTATTTTTTAAAGCAAATTTTTAAGACTTGCTATATTTGCAACCGAAAAATATTCGGTTGCTATTTTTTAAGAATTTAGCAACGGAATATAATTCCGTTGCTAAATTAGCAACCGAAATAATATTCCATTGCTATTTTTCGCTCCAAAATTGTCATGAATTTCGTTGGCGCCATATTTAACAACGGAAATAAATTTTTCGTTGCTAATATCTGTTGCTAAATATTGGTGCTAAAAGTTCCCTCCACTTTTAGCGACCAAAAATCAGCAATTTTTTTTCCATTGTTAAACATACAAAACTTAACCAATTTTAACAACGGAATTTAAATTCCGTTGCTATTTTTTAGTTGCTATTTCTAAATTTTGTTGTAGTGCAACTACATCTTTCGTCATAAAAAGTATGATCTATTTAGCATTATAATCATTAAAAAAATGGTAAATTACAAATTCGGGACCAAACTTTCAATGTTTGCAATTGAACTTTAGAAGTTTGCAATGTAAGGCCTCATCTTTAAGTCCCCTTTCAATTGAGGGATTCTATCAACAAATCCATTAAGTACAAACGGAATTATTGACTGAGCTTTAATGTGGGTCCCACTTATGCCAAATAGGATGCCAACTCAGCCTCCTCTTCCTCCTCCTCCTCCTCCTCCTTTTTCTTCTTCTTCTTCTTCTTCTTCTTCTTCTTCTTCTTCTTTTCACTTCAGATCCATTTTCCTTCCCTCCTCTTGAGTTTATCAAATGGGTTTTACTTAAACCCTTTTCAAACATTTTTTTACACAACCACACACTTTTCTAAATAATAATAATAATAATAATAATAATAATAATAATAATAAAAAGAAAATCCTAAACCCATTTCCTTTACCCATACAGATACATCATCCGCTCCACCTGTCGCCGCCTGTCCAAAGTAATCGTCAGCCACTCCGACGCTGTAGTAGCTCCTCTCGTCGTTGGCTCATTCTTGCCATCGCATTAGATCCAGCAACCAACACGGCAACAACCAGCCCATCCGACCACACCGATGAGTTTAGAGTTGGATTTTGTGATTTAGTTATGTGAGCTAGTGGGAAATATTTGTCCTTGATTTTCTATTTTTCAGTTGGTTGCAATTCCTATATAATGGCATTTTTGGGCTATAAATAAAATAGAGCATGTAGTAAAATTTCTAGATTTTATTTTGTCCAACAAGTGTTTGTTATATTGCCTCTTTCACCTTGTTCTTTATTTCTCTATTTTTGTTTGTTACATTTGCAACATGATAGGTTATTAGCTCCAACAATTTCTTACAGTTTTGTGTTTAACAAAAAATAAAAATTAAGAAGAAAAAAAATCACATATCATCTAAGCAAAATGAAAGGTGAATTCTCGGTGGATCCGGAGTGAAAAGAAAAAGAAGAAAAAGAAAGAGGAGGAGGAGGAGGAAAAGGACGAGGAGGAGGAGGAGGAAGAGAAGGAGGAGGAGATGGTTGAGTTGGCATCCTATTTGGCATAGGTGGAACCCACATTAATGGTCATTTAGCAATTCCGTTAATATTTAATGAATTTATTTATAGAGTTTTTCAATTGAAAGGAGACTCAAAGTTGAAGCCTAACATTGTAAGCTTTCAAAATTCGGTGGAAATATTGTAAAACACCCTATAATTCAGGCCCAAATTTGTAATTAACTCTTAAAAAAAATTTGTAACAATAAATAACTAGAGTATTAATTTTTTTTCACCTAAAGTTTGATTGGATTCTCAGCATACAAGTTTCAATTTTTTCCACCTTAACAAAATGCTTCTCAAAGCTTGCCATGCCAGCACGCTTAATAAGATATCCACATGGACTAGAAGAAAAAAAAATTAAAATTTACACACAAAAATCAGAATAATAAGAGGCACCACTTATGTCTAAGTTTTTTTTATGTCTTCTAGTTCACGTGGATATCCTACCGGTGCACTAACATGGTAGCCTTTTTACTGGGGTGGACAAATCTGACACCTATAAACTCAGAATCCGGCCAAACTTATTCTAGGCGAAAAGAAATAATGCTCTAGTTATTTATGGTTACAAATCATTTTCTTTATGACCATAACATGAATATGCACAAACTTTTATGGCCAAGGATATAATTAACCCTTGTTGGTCTTAAAGACACACAAGAAAGGGCGAATTCGATGTCTAATAAATTTTTTGGCTCTTTTCTGATTAAAAAAAATTGAGCTTTTTTCGGAGATTTTTTGTTTCATGTATGTATGAATGATATGCATAATGTAATAGCATAATAATAATGAAAACTCTTTTGCAAATCTTCAATTTTCTTTTTAAAACTAGGTTTTCTCATACACTATTAGTGGAATGATTTTGAGTATTAAAAGAAACTAGTATTAGCCAAAACAAAAAAAATAAAAAATAGACTTTGGCAAAAAAAGGAGCAAAAAAGAAAACACAATCGCCTTTCTGATTTCTCTAACCTTTATAATTTATGTAAAAAACAACTCACATTTATAGCCTCAAACTAAAAATAACCATTAGAGATATCAACTAGCTATTTGGAGCAAAAATTGTTAAATCTAGAAAATTACTCATTATTTTGTCTTTTCTGTTGTTCTGTTACAAACATACTTATGGGAAAATTATAACAAAATATAATTTGTGAAGGTAACATTAATAATTGTACCTACCTCTTGTAGCCCAAAAATAAGTTACAGAAGCGTCTACAAGGATCCCATTTGTTTTTTATCACTGGCCTGGTTTTTATCCACATGCGGGATAACAACAGCTATTCCACAATCTAAAAGCCCCTGAAAGATTAAGACAAAAAACTGTGAGTGGGAACGAGCAGCCTTGCGACGTATATATTTTTTCGTTACCAAATAATGAGATCTCCCATCTATTTATAGAGATCTTAAAAGGTAGAGACCCGTCTCTAGTTTAACTCAGACTCTTTCTGAAATAGAATTTGGTAATCTTAATCAGATTTTGTGACCAACATACCTCGAGACCACTAGTGCTATACACCTATTAGGGATATATAACGTCTCGAAAAATAAGATCATCTTTTTCATGTATGCCTAACCCTAAATTGCCTTCTCACATTTACTGTTTTAACTTATGATCTCATAAAACAATTTTCATATCCACTATTATGTTTCTACTTATAGAAACTATAATAGGCTAGCCGGTGAACCACGAAACAATTGAATGTGATCAAATGGGTATCTTCCCCTCTTACTGTATACCATCCATCATAGTTCAACTCGCTTTTCTAGTTAGATCTGCCAGGCCTAAATTTTTCTCGGACCTCTTGGAGAATAATTAAGTTAGCCACATCGAACCATACTTCAGGGATAAGTTAAGGGTTCGAAGTGTCAAAATATAAATAGGGTCTCACAATAGGAAAAGTTGAGATCAATAATATTATTAAATTCCCATCCCTTTGGTCACATAAATACACATGGTATAAAACATGTGTTATGGTATTCTTTCCTTCCCTTAAAAGAGTACATGTCTCACATTTTAAAAATATATATATAAAACACCATACAGAAGCGTAAGGTTGCGGTGTACCGAATCACCCAACTTTAGTCTGCTTACTTAAAGACTACTTCTGGTTTTTAAGACAGAACATGATAGTTACATATAACTTACCATCGAATTCCATACAATCCTTATTTTGATCTCAATCCAAAGCATACAACTTTATGTATGTCTTTATCTCGCACCTTAACAAGACTCATCTTGTAATTTATGCAAGATGGCACTTTTATTTTGAACAGGCTATCGAGTATTCTCATATGTTCAAAAATTGGCTCATCTTAGTCTTTGCCGACACATTGACAAAACTAAGGTAAACACCCTTGTGAGTGGGCTACTTGTCTGTCCGACATGCTCAATCTAATACAAGTAACAGTAAATGTTTACACATAAACATTCACAATCATGTATTGCCAACAATGAACTTTGGTTATTATTCACAAATAATAACGTTAAGGGATTATATAAAAATATAACAGTACTAATTAAATTCTATGCAAACCTCGAGATCTAATGTGTTTCTCAAAACACATCTCTCGTTACAGGTTTACTCAATGGATCTGCATGCGTAAAAATATACTGTAAGTCCACTTCTCCTCGTGCAACAATATCTCTCATGTATTGATACTTAATGTCGATATGCTTAGCCCTACTATAAGTTATCGACGACTGACTGTCACTATAGACTGTCACTGGTACCTCTGAGACAGTTACTCTTAAGTGTCTCATAAAACATTTTAACCAAACTGTCTCCTATACTGCAATTGAGGAAGTGACAAATTCAACTTTCACTATTGATAGGGCTACACAGTTTTAATTTTTATTACTCCATGAGATGCTACTCTTGCCAAACAAGAATATGAAACCTGAAAGTGGATTTCCTCTCATCCATATCTCCTGCCCAATCAACGTTTCTGTATTTTCTCAATGCAAATCCTTTTCTTAATAATAGAGAGAATAGTATGCAGTAACTTTAAGGTATACAAGTATCCTTTCAATTGCTTCCAATGTACTTTGCCTGGGTTAGATTGATATTTATTTACCATGGCCACTGCATAGCATATATCATGTCTTGTACATAACATTGCGTATAAAAGACTACCCAGGGCACTGGCATATAAAACGTTCCTCATACCTTCAATTCTTCTGGCTTCTTAGGACACACATCTTTGCTAAGAAACTAATTCTTGGCAATGGGATAATCTATGAGTTTGTAGTTTTGCATATTAAATCGTTCAAGGTCTTTGTTGATATATTTTTCATAAGAAAAAGACAACAACCTTCTCAAACAATCTCTTGAAATCTTAACTTTAAGAATATAATATGCTTAACCCATATCATTTATCTCAAAGTTGGACGATAACCAATCTTTGATTTCATTTACGTACCATTTGTCATTTTCAGCTTTAAGTATGTCGTCTACATACAATGCCAAAATGATAAATTCACTTTTAGAGCTTTTACTATAAACACAATGATCTTCATCAATCATGTTGAACACATTCGACATAATTGTATGATGAAGTCTCAAGTACCATTGCATTGAAGACTGTTTAAGGCCATAGATTGAACTCATCAATCAGCAAACCCTATATTCGCTACCTTTTTTGATGAAACCTTAGGTTATTCCATCCATTTCTCTATTGAGAAAAGAAGTCTTCCCTTCCATTTGATGAAGCTCTAAGTCCAAACTCGCTGTTATAGCCAGAATCAACCTTATGGACGTAAATCTTATAATAGATGAGAAAGTCTCCTCATAGTCAATCTCTTCCAGTTGTGTAAATTCCTTAGCGACTAGCTGAGTCTTATATCTTTTGAAACTTCTTTTAGCCTTTCACTTTACTTTGAGAATCCATTTGTTCCCAATTTGTGTCCTTCCAGTAGATCAACTATTCTCAAACATGATTTGATCTCATGAATACTATTTTTTTCTTCCATTACTTTGATCTATTTTTCCTTAGATGGGCATGAAAAAGCCTTTTAAATATTTTTATGCTCTTTCTTTGTCTTATGGGGTAACTAAAAGGGCTTCATTCAAGCCTTCGATTTTAAATCATCGTCATGGAGTATTTATCCTTTTAGATTTTTACAGTTCTGAATCTTGATAAACATGTCTCATATATTCATCGTGATTCACAATGCTCCCACTGAAACCATGTTCTATACTCCCACTGGAGTCAGGAATACTATATCCTTTACTCCCATTAGCGTTAAGAATACTCCCACTTGAATCAGGTCTCGAACATCCGGATCGTTTGGAGGATGAGGGTCTTAACCTTCCTCCTCTAAATCTCTCCCACTCGGATGGAGTGATCCTGATGGTTCCTCTTCCTGAGATTAATAGAAAGTGAAATCTTAATTCACTTCGCCCAACTTTGGAAATTTATTCTTTAATAATATAATGACTCGTGATCTGAATTCTGTCACGGTGCTATTTTCTTGCTTACCCACGAAAATGTATCCTTTTGATACTTCAGAATATCTCCCATAGATACTATTTTTACCTCTTGGTCTCAAATTTGCCAAATTGAGGTATCATGGACGTAAGCATTATAACCCAAAGGTTGTAAATGGCTTAGATCAGCTTGTCGACCAGTCAATAACTCATAAGTTGTAAAAGTGACAGATTTGGAGGGCATACAGTTCAGAACATATGTGGCAGTCAATAAGACATCTCATGTAGTATCCCAAAATGGACCCTAGTAGAAATTATAAGGTTATTGCTTTGATTAAGGGCATATTGTAATTGTACAAGTAAAGATTGGATTAATTGAGGACTTAATTGAAGGAAAATAAAAGTTTTAAAGAGAAGAATTTGTTTTAGTGAGTAAAAGGAGTTTAACTAAGGACCAAAAGAGAGAAAAGACAAGGATTTATAAAGTTTAACCAATAGGCAGTTGACACTTAAGTTTAGTGGTTGGGAGCATTTAATGTGGGAAAGAAGAAAATAAGAGAAGGAAGTGGCAAATCAGATTTTGCCTCTGTTTTTCCCTCTTTCTGTGTTTCTTTTCCCGTTCTTTCCTTTTCTTGCTCTTCTTCTTTCATTCCTTGCTCCTTACTTCTCCTCTTTAGTTGGATAATCTTCAAGGTTTGAGTTTGTTTCTATGATATTATGAGTTTGAGTTGAAGAGGAGTTGGTTGAATGATTTTTTTCGCCTTCTCTTTTGCACGTTGGATGAGTTCTGATTATGTGGGTTTTTGATTTATTAGCTTTGATTGGTTTGATTGCAAGAATCTAGTGATAAAAGGAAGAACAAAGGCAAAGATAAAGTTGGATCTTGAAGAAGTGGCTTAGAGCTGCAATTTTGAGGTTTAGGAGTTTGCATATTTAGTTGTATTTTACCGAATATTTTGAAATTTTAGAAATTTATGATGTTAAATGTGTTTTAATGCATGTTTTTAGTTGAGTTTGGATTACATGTTTAATATGTTAGAGGCAATTTTCGTATATGATGATTTGAAAGTGGATTTGTATGATGTAGAGAAATTTCTGAGTTTGGGGTTTTTAATTGTGCATTTTGCCAATTTAATCATTTTAATAGGTTTGATTTGTGATTTACAAGATGGTTAGCATGTTTTGAAGGCATACGTTAATGAATTGAGGATTTATACATGTTAGATTAATGTTGGGTTGTGATGAACATGAGTTGCCGTGTGAAGATTAATGTTGGGTTGTGATGAACATGAGTTGCCATGTGAAGATTAATGTTGGGTTGTGATGAACATGAGTTGCTATATGAGGGGCAATTTCTAGGTCTGGAAATCCGTCTCTATCGCGGGCACGAAAGAGAGCTTGGCTCGGGATTGGGGTGAAAGAGCAGGTTGCGATCTTCTGCTGAGTGCATTCGGTCGCGAGCACGATAGAGAGCGCAGTATTGGGCATCAAACGAGCTCTTGCCAACTGTACCCTATCGCGAGCGAGACTTTGGTCTTGAGCACGACAAGGAGCTCCAGATCCGAGCAATTGGCGGGCTGCCTTCTGTCGCGAGCACGACCAATGGAGTTTTTGGCGTCTGCCACGAGCGCGATATACCCTGTTATGTAAATGTTAATTGTTTGAGATCCTTTGCATGGTTTCTCACTTATGGGATCTATATGTTTATACCTTGAAAATTTTACTCTTATTTGAATAAGAGAATATATGTTTTATGAATTTTGATATGATAACTTAGTTTTTGTACATGTACCAAGGAAATGGTTATATGACAGTAATAGCATGGTTGAGCCTGAATAGTCATAGTAGTGGATAGATAAGCATGCTTATTTAAGGGTTAGAGTGTGAGTGTAGTTGCTACAGGATGGCCCCATTTGGGTCTACATGATTTGAGACTTCAGTCTCCCCTTCTACCTTTTGGTATACAAGTATACACGTTTCGAGACTCATGTCTCTACATGCTTCTGATACTGTGTCCTATCAGTATCAATAGTACCCGTATCCACTATTAGTGTGAACTCAGGCTATTATATGATTACATTGTTATTAATATGCTATTATGTTATATGTATATGTAATGGGTAAATGTCTAAATGTACTGAATGGTTGTACTGTATAAGCATTGATATTTGTTTATTATACGTTTGTATGTATGTGTATGAGTGGGAATTGTATAAGTATTAGTACTTGTTTAAAATTAATAATATGGAATGATTAATGATATGCATAGCTACATGAGTTATAGCATGTATATTTCATGAACTTGTCATTTGCATGTCTTCTATATAATATTATGAATGTTATATTATTATGATCATGCATTGTTGTATTATTCTTTTATATCTGTGACTTCGCGAGAAGTCTTTTGCTTTGTTCCTCCTTGCTAAGCGTTATCGCTTAGCACGGGTGTTTATCCATGTAGGTGGCAGGTTCATGTTTGGAGTTGGGCATCTGCAGGTCAGCCACTAGGAGTTCCAGTTGTAGTCTTTTTGTTTTTGGCTATTAAATTGTACAGTTTTTGTATAAGTACATGTAAAGGATTTTATGACCAAATTTTGTATACATATATATGTTTTTGTAAATGAATAGTTCAGTATATGTATATGCATTGGATTTAAAGAAACACTTTTGTATTTTATTGATCTTTTATTTTATAGATGATTAATTATTTTTGATCTTTAATATTGGTTTTATGCTTCCGCTTCGGTTATATATATGTGTGTGTAAGTGTGTGTGTGTGTGTGTAGTGCTCCGATATCCACCCAAGGGATATTGGGCCGTTACATCTCCCTAATAGGGGATAGGCTAATTTTCCTCTTCCATCACAGATCTAACTATATCCAGGAGAGTCTTATTTCTCCTTTCCGCAACACCATTTTGTTATGGATTTTTGGGAATGAACAACTGATGTTCAATCCTTTTTTATCACATGAAGCTTTAAATTTATCTGTAAGATATCACTGACCTCTGTCAGTTCTTAAAGCTTTGATCTTTTTGTCTAATTGATTCTCAATTAAACTCATATAAGTCTTGAAGCAACTCAATGCTTCTGACTTGTGAGAAATCAAATAGACATGACCATACCTAGTACAATCATATATAAATGTGATGAAATAGTAGGCCCCATGTCTTGCCCTCACATTCATTTGACCACATACGTCAGAATAAATTAACTGCAATGGAAATTTGGCTCTAGTACCTTTTTTCGAATGATTTTCTATCTAGTTTTTCCTTTTAGGCAATGCTCATACATAGCCAATTCAATCTCATTTGAATCACCTATTAAACCTATTTTGACTAACCGACTCATTCGATCTTATCCAATATAGTTTAATTTAGCATGCCATATTTTCACACTGTTCTCGTAACTATGTGAAAAGTAAGAAATTAAAGGAAAAATTAGTTTTACTCAAATAATCATGGTCCACATCCATAACCAGAACCATAATAGAAATCATTCAAGCATAAGCGTACACTGTCATCCTTAATATGTAAATTGAAAACAAATTTCAATTAAAGCAAGAACTGAACCTAAATTCATAATAAAGACATCTCTATCCCTTATTACATGGTCCATTGATTCTGAATCTATCACCCATAAAGGATGAAATTCAAAACTGGATACATAAATTTCACTTACTTTTGAGTCAGAATAGTGTATCTTTTTAGGCACAATGCAGTCTCTTGCATAGTGTCATTTCTATAGGCAATTGAAACATTTCACTCTTGAAAAGTTTACCTCCTTTTTGCATTTGGACCTATAGTGATTCTATTTTTCCTTTTGTTTTTAAGCTCTTGAGCCTTTTCCTTATCCCTACTTTTGAAACTTTTGTCTTATTCTGGTAAGAACTCATTCTACAAAAATGGGACTATGCCATATGCACTATGTCATTGACCTTAATCGCTGCCAGACAGTCCATTTTAAGCTCCAAATGACAAACAACATCCTTTTACGTTATCCATATAAGTTAGTTGCATCTTCATATTCTCCCAACTCTTGGGTAAGGAACGGATAACAGTTTAGACCTGCAGCTCGTCAGTCAACTTATGACTATGCTCACTAAACTCATTTATTCTTTTCCATCTCTCTTAGATGTTTTCGCAGCGAATAATCAGACTTTTTCGGATATGTATCAAATTTGGTCACTGATGATCAGAAGTTAGTCAGAGACATACCTCTGAACTTTTCTCGCAAAGCGATCCACAGATCCATTACATTTTGATACTTGTAGAATTGCTTAGTGAGGTCATCATCCTTTTACACTTGGCAAGATGTTTCGAGCAGTGAAATTATTCTTTTTCCATGCCACATAAGCATCTCAGTCCTGCTTATGCTGGGCTATAAGGCCATCCTCAGGTTCAGCCATAACTGAACTTGAGAGTTCAAGAGCCTCTTGCTCTTCAAGTACATACTGGATCTTCATATTCCAGATTTCACAATTATCACCATTTATCTTCATATCTTTACTACGGGCGAAAATTGACTTGGAAGCAGTATCCATTAGGATCCTCTGATCTCAAATGGAACAATATTACACATATTTAAGGGAGATAAGGCAATACATGCAATTTACTATGCATCTGAAATAATAACTTAGTAAAATTTTCTATTAGGCTCAAATTCGAAAAGATTACTTATAGTATCCAATTACCCTCTAAGTCTTAATTTCCAACCTTATAGGTTAAAATTTCATGCATAATAAATATGAATTATTGGATTATTAAGTTCTTAAACTTATGAGGGGATTTCTATTAAGCCTCTGCTTAATAAACATGGAATCATTTTACTCATAAAATATTGCAAGGCAATTAACAATGAAAATAAACACATTTATTATAAAGTTAAATGCCATAATAATAAATAAACACATTTATTTAACCAATAATTAAAATTCAATAATCCCAAAAATAAGACACTCATGTCAAATATCAATATGAAAAATAAATCCTATTCAATAAAAATAAATGCCAACTCAAATTGACACTTATGTTAACTATTTTAGAAGTATAGATTTCATAAAATCTTTCTTAATATTGGGATTATTTCTTTGACTAACTTCATCAATTCATCAGGCAACTCATAAGTCCATTGTGAAGCCATGGACGATGCAAACTACGTCCATTTCTTAGTGTTATCACAGATTTAATGTTGCTTCTCAACACTTCTCTTTTGTCAACTCTAACCAAAAAGTGAATAATAGATTTTAAAATTTTTTAAAAATAAAATAAAATTTATAGTCATCAAATTTTTTTTTAAAAAATAACCAAAAAATCAGAAATAATTTAAAAATATTATTTGACAGAAAACAGAGTTGAAAAGGTGGTAAGAAACAACCACACGTGCCCACACGCGCTGACGGAAGGGAGTGAGATGCGCCCATACGCCTGCACGCGCGTCCTTTCACTTTACCAGCCACGTGTCATAACCACAACGTGCCACATATCAAGCAACTACCGGTCCACCTAGCACCCAGTGGCACCATTGGTACATGCCATCCACGTAGCAGTGTCTCATTGGGACACGTGTCACATTTGACACGTCATCATCAACACGTGGCAGACCTCGGTTTTCGACGTGTCACCCTCTAATTGGGCCACGTGGCGCACAGGTTACACGTGTGTTGCCACGTTGCATGACCATAGTCATCCACGTGGCAATCATTTATTGGACCACATATCAATTGCGTAGACACATCACTGCCATGTGGCATGGCCGCTGCCATCCACGTGGCGTGATGTCATTGGTCTACGTGTCAGTAGTGACGCAACACTATTGACACGTGGACTCGCACGTGTGGGCCACCGCCCATGCACACGTGCCCAACGTATGGTGGTACGTGTGACACTCGCGCCTTCTTCCCGGCGAATTTCGGCAATCGGGTTTCGGCTAGTGGGGGGTTTTTGGGGTTTGTGATTCCAATAGTGAGGTCAAAAATAAAAATCCCGACTTCTAGTTAGCCATTTTGAACACTCATATTCATTCCCTCGAATTGTAGTGTACACATACATAATTTTTGAGCCGCAATATATACACATATATATTATTCACACAAAAATTAAATTTTTATTGTGTTTCATGCATCTTAGTTCTAATAATTTTATACATAAAATTTTAGATCTATTTAGCCACATTCCAGGACACAAAAACAATGGCTTCGATACCAATGATGGGAAAATTATAACAAAATATAATTTATGGAGGTAATATTAATAATGGTACCTGCTTCTTGTAGCGCAAAAACACGTTGTGGAAGCGTCTACAAGGATCCCGTTTGTTTTTGGTTACTGGTCTGGCTTTTGTCCACATGCGGGATAACAGTAGCTATTTCACAATCTAAAGGCCCCTGAAAAATTAAGACAAAAAACTATGAGTGGGAACGAGCAGCCTTGCGGCGTATACTTTTTCTCGTTACAAAATAATGAGATCTCCCATCTATTTATAGAGATCCTAAAAGCTAAAGACCTATCTCTAGTTCAACTCAGACTCTTTCTGAGATAGGATTTGGTAATCTTAATCAGATTAAATTACTTAATTCTATTTGGATTGGAACTTAATCCATAATAGAGTCATCGGCGCATCCCAACTCTATCAATACTATTGGATGAAAATAACTTTTTTAATATATATTTTGTTATAGAACTCTAATAGAAAATGGCTTTCTAATATTTGTTATGTTATAGACTAACTCAATAGTTCTAGAAAAACCTTTGCCAAATCTATTTTTGTGAATGTAAAACATTTTTTATGCATAGTTTAAAGTCTATGATTCATGAAGAAATAATGAAAATTTTCTCAAACTTAAATTTTAAAAAAAGTAGCCTAGTGTCTTAAATATTTTGGAATATGTTCAACTTTATAACTTCATATCCATATTTATAGGGTTGCTTTTTCTATGACCAATTAACATTAAAATAAAAAATAAAAAATTATAGCGACAAAGTATCTACATTTACATTTATTTTCAATGGAAAAATGAAAAGTAGATGCTGGAACTCCACCCTAACAGTACATGTAGGGCGCAAATCAACCAATTGTTGATATATGGCAACTTATGTAAGTACTCGGTAAAAGGAGAAGCCATGTTAGCAATACACATGGCATTTGATATGGCACAAAAAGAAAAAAACGTCATTTCTTCAAGCTCTATGTGTCAATTTAGTGACGTGACGTCTAACTGAATGTTACATAGCTATATGTACTGTTAGAGTAGAGTTCCAAGATCTATTTTTCATTTTCTAGGTGAAAGTTACTTTTATTACATATAAATGTAAGTTTACATATTTTACTGTAACAATTTTTTTGTTTTATCTTTAATTTTAATTGATCATAAGTTCCAACTATCTATGAAATAAACCCATTGTTTTTATATCTTTTGATCCTTGCATAGTTTTGAAATGGAGCAATTCTGCAATATAAGCCTTTAAAATTAAATTCAAAAAGTTCATTTAAAATTTGCTTATCATTAAAATTAAGATGTAGCCTTAACCCTCAATTTGAAAAACCTCCTCTTTTAGTATATTATTTTTATTCTTCAGTATTAATAATTTTTCTTTATGATTTTTAGAATTCCAATTATCTATCAGATTTAAGTAATACACTATATTAACAAAAATATTTTGCACAAGGCAAAACCAATCATTGTGTCCCTCGATTATTAAAATTTTTTACATTTTGTCTCTTTATTATAATTTTTTTATTGAGTCCTTATACTTTAATATGAGGTAATATACAATCCTTCGTTAATAACTCATTAGCGCATGTGTTTTAGTCACCAATAAAGGCGCGCCTGGCTGGATGGAAGGTATGATCGGTGTGGTAATAAATATGGTGAACACAAATTTGACCGTTGATCAAGAATGAACCTTGATCAAATGGTCCAAATTAGTGCGCACCATATACAACAGCGCACCGAATTAAATCTACAAGGGTTAAGATCTGGTGTGGTGTGTTCACTGTGTGAACAAATCTAAGCCATTGGATCAATATTTACTCTTGATCCAATGGTCCTACTCACCATGAACATCCCTGCACCATATTAATCCTCCTTAGCTTCTTCCTCCTCATTCTCCCACTTTTTCTCTCCAAAAGAAATTTCGAACTCATTTTCTGGCAAAACTATTGATGTACTCCTAGTGACGGCAACTTCGCTCTGATGTGCTTGGATCTATCCTCGATGGACTTTCGAGGACTACAGCTTCGGCAACCAACGATCACATGCCATTTAACAGCGAGTGAAATGCAGCGCTAATGTCTCATCTTCTGAATTTTGCCTTTGCACTATTGATCCCACAATTAGGATCCTCATATTAATAAAATTTCTTTAACTTTAATTTGTAACATAAAAATCACTATATTTTAATTCACGTAGCAAAAAAATCCACTATTTTTTGTCAATCTTGTGCTCATTTACTTTTGTCAAATAGAAAGAAAGAATAATAGGAAACTAGAGGGAACAAGCGAGAGAAAGGAGAAGGAGAAAAAAAAAAGAAAAGAAGAAAAAGAAGAGAACGAAAAAATAAAGCATTTTTTGTTGACTTTTAAAAAAAGTTCTACCCTCTTTTAACAAGAAAATTTAACTAAATTTCATCATTGGATTTTTTTTATGTAAATTAAAATACAATAATTTTTATATCACAAATTAAAAGTTAAAGCACTTTATTATTATGAGAGTTTTAATTGAAGTTAATTGTGCAAAGTACCTCTATATAAATCAACTCTAGCAATCTAATTGTCGCTTCTATTTGAGTGAAAAGATCAAAAACTTACTAAATCCAATAATTTACGTATTGCAAAATTAAAAGTTAAGCTACTATTGATATAAGAGTCCTAATTAAAGCCAATTGTGAAAATTACTCTCTATATCAACTCAACTCTAGCCATCAAATTGCCCATTCTATATGCATCTATTTCTTACTTGATAATTTTTGGAATGCCAGAATTTGTGTGAGGCATGATGGTAGTTAGCGTGAGAGCTGATCGGATAAGCAATGTCCTGTTCCTGTAAGAAAGCTTGCCTGGTCGGACCAGGAGTGAACACTTCGAAGCTTAAGTCAGTAGTGTTAGATAGAGAATATAGTGAGAGAAGTTCTCAAACTTCGGGTGTTGTTGTTACTTGGATATACAGTGACCTGGGGTATTTATAGAGGGTGTGAGAACCCACTTGAGTGGTTAACTCTAGTGTTAGAGTAGGTAAGCAGAGATATGACAAGGATCAGGCAAGAGGAGTGGCTATAGCATATGTCAGTGGACTGATAGGGGGTGTGCCCTGTCAATCAGATCGGACAGCCAACAGGTGCTATCTCTCTGGGTCTCGCACGAGTCCACTCATCACACACCGGGCTTAGTAGTACTAGACCTCCCAATTGGTTGGGCTCTTAGTTTGTGTTGGGCTTTGGGCTCAGGCGCAATAACAGGTTATATTGGGTATTATCATTTGTCCCCCCTTCCCTTAATCTGATCGAATCAGGGGAAGAGACGACGATCGGGAGCCTTTGGTTGCTTAGTCGCTTCAAACCTCCATGCTGGAGTTTGTCATTTTGAATGCCTAACCGTTGCAATCAATGCAGTTAGCGCATTACTAGAGGGACATTTTATCACACGTGCCCATTATTGTAACACCCCGTTTGCCCCCCTAGAAGTTGGAGCCATATGTATGTGTGCTATGTCTGTGTATTGGCTTGTGATAAGGGCTTTTTGGGTAAAATGCATGTTTTTGTAGGCTTTACTAGTATGTAGATGCATGTATGTTTGTAGGATGTAAGTGTGTTGGTTGTGTTAGTGTGTGCATGCTCACATGTTGGTGGGGTGTGCATTAGTGAGGATAATGGTGTGTAGTGTCTTGCATGCTTGTAGGGTGTGAGTGGTCAATTTCCATCAATGTAAGGGTGACATTTGGCTAGGGTTTAGGAATGGAGTTAAATAGAAGGAGAGGAAAAATAACAAAATAATTGCTGTCTCTTTTTCCCGTTGCTCCTCTTCCTCCTCTTTACCTCTTTTTCCTTTTCTCTTCTTAAGTGTGCCCTTGTTGGATTCAAGTGATTTTGGTGGGAATAGATCATCTCTCCAACTCTACTTGGGTAAGTTTTGCTGCATTTTCTTCTTCTTCTTCATTCTTCTCTTCTTAATTTGCTGGTTTGGGGTTTAATTTAAGGTTGGTGTTTGTATGATTTTTGGGTGTGTTTGTTAGTTAAGTCTCCTCATGATCCCAAGGGAAAGGAGAAGGCTTGTGGGAGTGGTGCCAAGTGAATTGGAGCATAGGAGTATCAGGTTTGAGAACTTTGGGCATTTTTATGTATTTGTTCTTCTTTGATGTTCTTAGCGATTATACTATGAATCTTAGTATGTTGAGTTGGTAAAGCTTAGAGTATGACTTGATTGGATGATATATGCATTTGATTATATTGTGGATTGTGATTTGCTGGGTTTTGAATGCGATGAGGTTATGATTGTTGATCTTGGTTGGATGATTTATTTATGTTCATTATAAGATTCTTGGAGGTTTTGAGTTTCAAAAGGTGAGTTTTGAGTTGGATTGATGTTTGGAATATCTTAAATTCTATGTATGTTGAGTTTGGTGTGAGTGTGGGTTGTAAATCTGGAGAATTTATGGGTTTCTGTTGATCCACACGGCGGTGTGGTATGTCATACCCCCTTGTGAATTGCGAGTTTCCTTTTGTATGCTTGTCTGTGATTTTACATGGCGGTAATGACTATTCATACCACCGTGCAAAGTCATTCTGCCTTGAAGGGAATTATGGGCTGTGCATTTTACACGGGGGTATGGATTTTCCATATCGTTGTGTAAAAGCATTATGCCTTTTGTGTGAGGCATTTTACACGGCGGTATGGTTTTGCCTTACCCCCGTGTAAGATGTCTTACATGGCGGTAAGGCAATGTCATACCGCCGTGTAAAACGTCTCTGCCTCCAGTTTTTGAAGTTCTTCGGTTTTCTTCGTTTTCGTTCCCCTTTTCGTTTATTATTGCTTTTAAATATTATTTAGTGTCATTTCATGTATCTAGTATCATTAAATTGTATTTTTGTTATATCAAATTATATTGAATGTTTTGTTTGAATTCGGAATGTATTATGCATATCTTTAACTCATGACTCTTCACAATGAATAATATGTTATACTTAAGTGTGATTTGTATTATGTATGACCTGCAAGAGTCAGTCTAGTGGATAGTTAGGCATGCCTAATAGAGTCTCTTAGCTGCAGCCCTTAGTTATATTTGGACCCTGATTAGGTCCCTGTTCGGATCCTCGTGATCCCTAAAGTATTTTGGATCTTGTTTAAGATCCCCTCAGTAAAATGTTTTGAATGAAAAGAATAAATGTTGGTTTTCGATTCGTACCCGTAAGGTACCACCATGCGTTCAATTCATACCCGTAAAGTACCGCCATGCATATACTCTTTATCCACTATTGTGAGTCAGCAGGTGCTGTGCTTGGCTTTGCTTTGCTTTGTTTTGTTTTGTTGTGAATATATGAATGTGACATCCGAATGATTTGATGATAAGTATAAGAATCGGTTGTTATCTGTATGGGCTTATGAGCCTCTAAATGTTATGTATATGACTTGAATATGATTATATCCTATATAATTATTACATATGTCATTGTGGATGCGTTTTGCCTTGACAACCATTGTGAATGGCCATCCATATTATTTGTGCGTTTCCCCATTAAGCGTTATCGCTTAGCACGGTGTTTCACCCGTGTAGGTACGGAAGGCGTTTTTCTTTTGGGAGAGTCGCCGCCAGTCAAGCAAACACAAAGGGATTAGTATTAGGGCTTTATTTTTGTATATGATGATTCTTTTGTAATTGAACTCTCTATGTACTATTATTTTATATAGCTTCCGCCTTGTATATTTTTGGGTTATGTAATTATTTTGTATTACAGTTGTGATCAGAACATTATTGTAATGATTCTTATTATATTAATGAATGATCATTCTGATGTTTCCAAAGTTTTAATTTCCACTGTATTTCAGTATGTTATTATGTATGATTGTATGTTTTTGTATCTATCTGTGTGGTGACACCCTGAGTCATACGGCATCTCACTCCTTTTGAGGATCCTACGTATGGGTAGGAGGTGTTATAGGTTTTGGTATCAGAGCCCAATTTAGGCGCTTTCTGGGTGTTGTTGTGTATAGATATCCGTCTAGGACTGTGTTGGCTGATGCAGGTGTCTTTGTATTTGTTTTAGATGTCTTCCAATTCGGTGCGTGGGTCTCTTGAGGAGTCGGCTGAGAGTGTGAATCCTCAAGCAGTCGATCCTTCTGTGTCTGTTTTGGCTCAACCTGCTAGGGTGCAAACTGAGGCTGCAGCCATGCCCTTTGAGGTCATGTTGAAGATTTCACAGGACATGGCTAGAGTCATTGAGAGTGTGACCGCTCCTGGAGCCCCTATTGAGAATTTGAGGAAGGCGGGTGCAGAGGACTTTTATGGGACTGGTTTGGATGAATCAGAATATGTTGAGAAGTGGTTAGAGAAGGTAGAGCGAGCTTTAGAAGAGATTCAATGTCCTCCTGAGAGGCGGATAGAGTGTGTGGTGGCTTTGTTGCAGGGATCCGCCTATGACTGGTGGAAGTTGGTCCGTAGGCATCCTCAGTTTCCTGACCCAGTTACTTGGGAGTTCTTTGAGAAGGAGTTCACTAGCAAGTATGTGACTCAAACCTATAAAGATGCTAGGTGGGCACAGTTCCTAAGTCTGAAGTAGAGGGTAATGACGGTTTCAGAGTTTGAGAAAAAGTTTAACTGCCTTTCCAAGTATGCTCCCAAGGGTGTTCTGACTGAGGAGTTTCTATGTAGGCATTTTGAGAATGGGTTAAATGAGTCATTGAGGGCTATGCTGATTTCGCTGATGAGTACTCCGGGTGTTGGGTATTATCAAATTGTGCAAGCTGCAATGCGGGCTGAGAGGTCAGAGTCGGTTTTGAGAGAGAGGGCTCTGAGAAGGAATCCCTCTCGTGGAGGTTCATCTTCTTCATCCTTGAGTAAGAGGTCTAGAAACCCGCAGGATGAGTCTTCTTCAGACCCGACTTCGAGAGGCAGGAGGCAGGGTTCAGCCATGAGTATGAGTTCTGGTAGAGGTGGTCCTTGTGGTAGGACCGAGATGTTGCCTGAGTGTTCACATTGCAGTAAGCGACACCAAGGTGAGTGTAGGTGGCTCACTGGTGGGTGTTTTCGATGTGGGAGCATCGAGCATTTCTTAGCCAACTGTCCGCATTTGAGTGAGGGTTCTGGTGATCAGCGTGAGGCTAGTAGAGTTGGTTCTAGTGCTCCTCAAGTAAGTCATGGTAGAGGTCGAGGCGGTCGAGGTAGAGGTCGAGGCAGTCGACCTAGAGAGGGAACTGCATCAAAGTCTATTGATTGTCCTTTGGCAGTCCCCACGAGAACTTATGCTATGAGAGCTCAGGAGGAGCAGGATGCCCCAGATGTGATAGCCGGTAAATTTCTACACCTTGACACTGAATTATATGCTCTAATTGACCCTGATTCCACCCACTCATATTTGTGCACGGATAAGTTGATTGACAAGTTGCATGATATAGATCTGTTAGACTATGAGATTTATGTGACCAGTCCCTTAGGGCATAGTGTCAATGTGAGTAGGGTGTATAGGAATTGTCCTCTTTTGGTTCAAGGGGTTGAGTTTTCGGCTGATTTGATTAAGCTGCCATTTCGGGAATTTGATTTGATCTTGGGCATGGATTGGCTTAGTAAGCATAGGGCAGTGGTTGATTGCCATAGGAAAGTGGTTGTGTTGCAAGATAGGGATCACTCTTCGGTTGTGGTTAAAGGCTTGGGTTCTAGTTCCTTGAGTAATGTAATCTCCGCTAAGCAAGCTAAGAGGTTCATAAGGAAGGGTTGTGAGGCGTTTTTGGCAGTGGTGTTAGATTCTAAGCATGATCAGGTTAGGATTGAGGATATCCCAGTGGTTAAAGAGTTTGGAGATGTCTTCCCTAGTGAGTTGCCTGGGTTATCTCTGGAGAGAGAGATGGAATTGTCCATAGAGATAGTGCCGGATACTTTGCCCATTTCTAAAGCACCTTATCGGATGGCTCCTGTAAAGTTGAGAGAACTGAAAACTCAGCTATAAGAGCTATTGGATAAGGGGTTATTAGACCCAATATATCCCCATGGGGAGCTTCGGTGTTGTTCGTTAAGAAGAAGGATGGTTCTTTGAGGATGTGTATCGATTATAAGCAAATCAATAAGGTCACAGTGAAGAACAAGTACCCTTTGCCTAGAGTTAAGGATTTATTTGATCATCTTAGAGGTGCGGGTGTCTTTTCCAAGATTGACCTTTGATCGGATTATTATTAGCTTCGAGTTCAGGATGCGGATGTGGTTAAGACTGCATTTCGGACGCGATATGGCCACTATGAGTTTCTTGTGATGCCATTTGGTTTGACCAATGCACCGGCGGCTTTCATAGATTTGATGAACCCAGTGTTTAGGCCATATCTCGACCGATTTGTAATAGTATTCATAGATGATATCTTGGTCTACTCAAAGGATGAGAGTGAGCATGAGGACCATCTCCGGTTAGTTTTTCAAGTGTTCAGAGAGCATCAGTTGTTTTCGAAGCTCAGAAAGTGTGACTTTTGCCTTCGGGAAGTGTCTTTCTTGGGGCATATTAAGGGTATCCAAATTGATCCAACTAAGATTGAGGCAATTGTTAATTGGAAAGTGCCTAGAAATGTTGCAAAACACTACAAGAAAATTGAAATTTAGCGACGAAATTTTTGCGACGGAGGCAAATCCGTCGCTAAATAGCGGTGAAAATTACCTTTCGCCGCAATATAGCGACGAAAATTACTTTTTGCCACCATTTAGCGATAGAATTTAATTTTCGTCGGTAAATAGTGACAAAAAAATAATTCCGTCGCTGAAAATGGCGCCAAGATTTCCCACCAAAATCGCCGATAGAAATTAGCGATGGTTCTTAGAAACTGTCGCTAAAAATAGCGACGAAAAATCTTATTCGTCGTTGAAAAAATTAGAAAATAACTTAATTTTATTTTTAGCGACGAAAAAAAATCTGTCGCTAATAAATTGTCATTTTCAATATTAGCGACGGAATGTTATTCCATCGCTAAAAGTGGCGATGAAAAGAATAATTCGTCGCTATTTTTAGCGACGGAATATTCTTCGTGTCGCTAAAAGGAAATTAAATTACCTCCCCCCTCTCTTTTCTATCTCTCTCTCTCTCTCTCTCTCCCTCTCGCCTCCCTCTCCCCTCCCCGTTTCTGGCCTTCTGCCCAGCCGCCACCGACCACTGGCGATTCTCCCCCGGATCTGCCCCTCCCCCTTTCCTCTGGCGCCGATCGGCACGCCTCCCCTCCCCTCCCTCCCCTCCTCTTTTCCCACTTTTCCTTCCCTCCTATGCGCGGTGCCTCCTCTCTGCCGGCATGGACGACGTTGCTCCGGCGTTGGCCGCCCCTCCTCCTTCTCCTCCTCCCTCTCTTTCGCCTCCTCCTCCTCCTCTGGTGCCAGGTACGTAGATCTGTATCTTTGGTTTTTTTTTGTCTTTTAGATAATTAAATAATAAATATTATTATTATTATTATTGTTATTATTTTTATTTATTTGTTTATGTTAATTAATCATTGTTAAATATTGTTAAATAAAAATATGAATTACTTTTATCCATATCTTTTTCCTTTTCTCTGATTTTTTATTGTTCATCTTTTTGTATGCTTCTTGTTCTTGAAAGTTTTCTGTTGAGATTTACAATTTCTTTAATTTTTATGATTTCAAAATTATTTTGTTGATTGTTATCATATTCAATGCTGTTTTTCAAAATTATTTTGTTGTTGATTGCCATACATGAAATCCTTTTTAATTTTTCTTTGAAATATCTGGTTGTGAATGTATAAATCATAGAAAATTATGTTTCAGAGACATAAATAAATCTTTAGCTTGTTTACCAGGTAAACCAAAGTCCTCTAATTGAGGAAATGTAAAACATTGCATGCATACTAATTAAACCCAATTCCATTTTTCATATAATTGTTTCTTGTTTCTAAAGGTTATTTCCTAGGTAGTCTCACTTCAGTTCTGCTTCCCTTCAAAACTCTGCATTTGCAAATCAAGTAGAAAGTATCATATTATATATGTCTGTGTAGCATCAGATTCTTTACAATGTCATACTTTTCTTTTCTTTTTTCAAAAAAGAAAAAGAGCATTGCTCTTCCTTTAACATAGCAAAGAGGAAATGGAGCTTTTTTTTTTCTTTTTAAATAAATTTGCTCTCTTTATTGTTATCACAATTAATTAATTTGGTTTTTTCTCTTAATTAAGCCTTTATTTATAAGCTTGAGACTTTAGGTCCACTGAATTTGTCATGTATAACTGTTAATGGCCTATTACATTTTTCATATAATTTTCTGATAATAATGCAATATCTTTTTGTATATCAGTGAGTTTTCAAATCCTATTTTCCCACTGCTTTCTTCTCTAATGAATTATTTCTTTCTGATTTGATGAATTATGCTTAGCTACCATTTCTCATGTGATAATTATATGTGAAATTGAGCGAATTTGGAATATTTTACATTAGTTGGTCTTTTGTTTGTAACAGATATCAAGTGCATCAAATTGTACAAACATTTATTTATTTATTTATCCTTAAGTAATCCAATTAGCGCAAGACAACAAGCTATACAGGAACATATGACCATGTTTTATAATAATTTATATATATTATAATTTATTTTCTGGTATATTTACATATATTATGTTTTAGAGCATTTGATAGTTATATTTGAATAATTTTGCCTTTTTTTTATTTGAATTTTTCAAGTTTCTATGTAGTGCAGTATCTAATTAAAATATAAATAGGGCAGCACTAGTGAATTGGTCTGTATATTTTACATCTTCTCTCAATTCTTTTCTTTAAACCAAATTAATTGTTGTTATTCTAGCCCTAATTTTTGACATCTCATAGCTCTATTCTCTTTCATTATGTCAATGTGGATAAAATGCATGAATTGGTTTGTGAAGGTTTGCATGTTAAATGCATATGAGAAATTGGATTTTTTTATTAGTTTTTTTTTAAATTATCGACGGAAAATACCGACGGTAAAAATAAAAAAAATTGAAATTTCTCGACGAAATAGTAATTTTTGTCGGGAAATTTGCCGACGAAAAATTTATTTCCTTTGGGAAAATTACCGACGAAAATGTGATTTCGCTCCGCAAATTTTTCGACGGAAATATTTTCATCTGGAATTTTTGCTACGATTGATTTGCCGATGGAATAATTTCCCATCGGTAATTTTGATTCCCAATGGAAATTCCTTATTTTTCGTCGGGAATTTTCGTCGAAAAAACCTTTTTTTCTTGCAGTGAAAGTGAGAAGCTTTCTAAGTTTAGCAGGCTACTATCATTGGTTTGTGAAAGGTTTCTCAGTGATTGCTGCTCCTATGACGAGGCTGTTGAGGAAATGAGTCAAATTTGAGTGGTCGGATAAGTGTCAGACTTGGTTTGAGAAGTTAAAGAGGTTGTTAGTTGAAGCTCCTGGACTAACTCAACCCATCTCGGGTAAAGAGTTTGTAATGTACAGTGATGCTTCCGGTGTTGGGCTCGGTTGTGTGTTGATGCAAGAGGGAAAAGTTGTGGCTTATGCTTCCCGTCAGTTGAAGCCACATGAGAGGAACTATCCGACACATGATTTGGAATTAGCGGTTGTGATTTTTGCTTTAAAGATTTGGCGGCATTATCTGTATGGAAAAAAGTGTAGGATTTTCACGGATCATAAGAGTCTGAAGTACCTCCTCACGCAGAAGGAGTTGAATATGAGGCAGCGCCAATGGTTAGAGTTATTTAAGGATTATGACTGCATTTTAGGCTACCATCCGGGTAAAGCCAATGTGGTTGCAGATGCTTTGAGTAGGAAGTCGGTTTTGGCTTTGCTCTTAAGATGGTTCAGATGGAGGTTTGATTCAGATGCGGCTTTGGTTGCCCAATTGAGAGTGAAGCCTACCTTGAGACAGTTGATAGTGGATGCCTGGAAGGATGATGAGAGATTGCAACGGGTTTTGCAAGAGATCCGATCTGGTAAGCGGTCAGAGTTATCAGTTTTGGATGGGATGATTATGTATAGGAATCGTTTGTGTGTTATCGAGAATGATGAGTTAAGGAAACAGCTTTTGAGTGAGGCACACACTACATCACTATGCATCCTGGTGGTGGGAAGATGTATCGGGACATGAAGCAGTTTTATTGGAGGTCCGGAATAAAGAGAGAGATTGTGGGTTATGTGGCAAAGTGTTTGACCTTTCAGCAGGTAAAGGCTGAGCATCAAGTCCCTTCGGGATTACTTACTCCTTTGCCCATCCCTGAATGGAAGTGGGATGACATTGCCATGGATTTCGTGTCAAGTTTGCCGTTGACTCAGAGGAAGCATGACTCGGTTTGGGAGATTGTGGATCGGCTTACGAAGTCAGCTCATTTTCTACCGGTTAGAGTGGATTATTCGATGGATAAGTTGGCCAGTATCTATGTGGATGAGGTGATCAGATTGCATAGAGTGCCTTTGTCTATAGTGTCAGATTGGGATCCAAGGTTCACGTCGAAGTTTTGGAAAGAGTTGCAAAGAGCTTTGGGTACTAAGTTGAATTATAGTATGGTATTTCATCCTCAGACAGATGAGCAGTCAGAGCTAGTTATTCAGATTTTAGAGGATATGTTGCAAACTTGTGCTTTGGATTTTTTGGGTAGTTGGGACAAGTATGTGCAGTAGATGGAGTTTGCCTACAACAACAGTTATCATTCGAGCATCGGTATGTCACCGTATGAGGCTTTGTATGGTTGGCTATGTAGGACTCCGATTTATTGGACAGAGTTGACGGAGCGCTCCGTTGTTGGGCCAGAATTGGTTAGGGATACCAAAGAGAAAATCAGAGTTATGCAGCGGAATTTAAAAGTGGCTAAGGATCGGCAGAAGTCCTATGCTAACCTGAAGAGAAAAGATATTCAGTTTGAGGTCGGGGATAAAGTTTTTCTTAAGGTTTCACCTTGGAGGAAAATGTTGAGATTCAGTAAGAAAGGCAAGCTTAGTCCTCGGTTTATTGGACCCTATGAGGTGTTAGCTAAGGTTGGTCTGGTAGCCTATAGGTTGGCCTTATCGATGGAGTTAGCAAAGTTACATGATGTTTTTCATGTCTCCATGCTTCGTCGATATAGATTAGATCCTTCATATGTGTTGTCGGTTCAAGATGTTCAGGTTCAGCCAGATTATTCATAGGATGAGGAACCGAAGGCCATTTTAGCTTGGAAAGTGGGGCAGTTAAGGAATAAGCAAGTCCCTTTGGTCAAGGTGTTATGGCATCATCATGGAGTTGAGGAAGCAACTTGGGAACCAAAGGCGATGATGAGGGCTTAGTATCCGCAGTTGTTCAGTTCAGGTTAGAATTTGGAGGACGAAATTCTTGTTAGTGAGGGAGAGTTGTAACACCCCGTTTGCCCCCTTAGAAGTTGGAGCCATATGTATGTGTGCTATGTCTGTGTATTGGCTTGTGATAAGGGCTTTTTGGGTAAAATGCATGTTTTTGTAGGCTTTACTAGTATGTGTATGCATGTATGTTTGTAGGATGTAAGTGTGTGGGTTGTGTTAGTGTGTGCATGCTCACATGTTGGTGGGGTGTGCATTAGTGAGGATAATGGTGTGTAATGTCTTGCATGCTTGTAGGGTGTGAGTGGTCAATTTCCACCAATGTAAGGGTGATATTTGGCTAGGATTTAGGAATGGAGTTAAATAGAAGGAGAGGAAAAAGAACACAGCAATTGCTGTCTCTCTTTCCGTTGCTCCTCTTCCTCCTCTTTACTTTGGATTCAAGTGATTTTCGTGGGAATAGATCATCTCTCCAACTCTACTTTGGTAAGTTTTGCTGCATTTTCTTCTTCTTCATCATTCTTCTCTTCTTAATTTACTTATTTGGGGTTTAATTTAAGGTTTGTGTTTGTATGATTTTTGGGTGTGTTTGTTAGTTGAGCCTCCTCGCAATCCCAAGGGAAAGGAGAAGGCTTGTGGGAGTGGTGCCAAGTGTATTGGAGCATAGGAGTATCGGTTTATTGGACCCTATGAGGTGTTAGCTAAGGTTGGCCCGGTAGCCTATAGGTTGGCCTTACCGATGGAGTTATCAAAGTTAATCGATGTTTTTCATGTCTCCATGCTTCGTCGATATAGATCAGATCCTTCACATGTGTTGTCGGTTCAAGATGTTCAGGTTTAGCCAGATTATTCATAGGATGAGGAATCGAAGGCCATTTTAGCTCGAAAAGTGGGGCAGTTAAGGAATAAGCAAGTCCCTTTGGTCAAGGTGTTATGGCATCATCATGGAGTTGAGGAAGCACCTTGGGAACCAGAGGCGATGATGAGGGCTCAATATCCGCAGTTGTTCAGTTCAGGTTAGAATTTGGAGGACGAAATTCTTATTAGTAGGGGAGAGTTGTAACACCCCGTTTGCCCCCCTAGAAGTTGGAGCCATATGTATGTGTGCTATGTTTGTGTATTGGCTTGTGATAAGGGCTTTTCGGGTAAAATGCATGTTTTTGTAGGCTTTACTAGTATGTGGATGCATGTATGTTTGTAGGATGTAAGTGTGTGGGTTGTGTTAGTGTGTGCATGCTCACATGTTGGTGGGGTGTGCATTAGTGAGGATAATGGTGTGTAGTGTCTTGCATGCTTGTAGGGTGTGAGTGGTCAATTTCCACCAATGTAAGGGTGACATTTGGCTAGGATTTAGGAATGGAGTTAAATAGAAGGAGAGGAAAAAGAACACAGCAATTGCTGTCTCTCTTTCCGTTGCTCCTCTTCCTCCACTTTACTTCTTTTTGCTTTTCTCTTCTTAAGTGTGCCCTTGTTGGATTCAAGTGATTTTCGTGGGAATAGATCATCTCTCCAACTCTATTTGGGTAAGTTTTGCTGCATTTTCTTCTTCTTCTTCATTCTTCTCTTCTTAATTTACTGGTTTGGGGTTTAATTTAAGGTTTGTGTTTGTATGATTTTTGGGTGTGTTTGTTAGTTGAGCCTCTTCGCAATCCCAAGGGAAAGGAGAAGGCTTGTGGGAGTGGTGCCAAGTGAATTGGAGCATAGGAGTATCAGGTTTGGGAACTTTGGGCATTTTTATGTATTTGTTCTTCTTTGATATTGTTGGGAATTATGCTATGAATCTTAGTATGTTGAGTTGGTAAAGCTTAGAGTATGACTTGATTGGATGATATATGCATTTGATTATATTGTGGATTGTGATTTGCTGGGTTTTGAATGAGATGAGGTTATAATTATTGATCTTGGTTGGATGATTTATTTATGTTCATTGTGAGATTCTTGGAGGTTTTGAGTTTCAAAAGGTGAGTTTTGAGTTGGATTGATGTTTAGAATATCTTAAATTCTAAGTATGTTGAGTTTGGTGTGAGTGTGGGTTGTAAATCTGGAGAATTTTTGGGTTTCTGTCGATCCACACGGCGGTATGGTATGTCATACCCCCATGTGAATCACGAGTTTCCTTCAGTATGCTTGTCCGTGATTTAACACGGCGGTAAAGACTATTCATACCGCCGTGTAAAGTCATTCTGCCTTGAAGTGAATTCTGGGCTGTGCATTTTACACGAGGGTATGGATTTTCCATACCGCCGTGTAAAAGCATTCTGCCTTTTGTGTGAGGCATTTTACACGGCGGTATGGTTTTGCCTTACCCCCGTGTAAGATTTCTTACACGGCGGTAAGGCAATGTCATACCGCCGTGTAAAACGCCTCTGCCTCCAGTTTTTGAAGTTCTTTGGTTTTCTTCATTTTTGTTCCCCTTTTCATTTATTATTGCTTTTAAATATTATTTAGTGTCATTTCATGTATCTAGTATCATTAAATTATATTTTTGCTATATCAAATTATATTGAATGTTTGTTTGAATTTGGAATGTATTATGCATATCTTTAACTCATGACTCTTCACTATGAATAATATGTTATACTTAAGTGTGATTTGTATTATGTATGACCTACAAGAGTCAGTCTAGTGGATAGTTAGGCATGCCTAATAGAGTCTCTTAGCTGCAGCCCTCAGTTATGTTTAGACCCTGATCAGGTCCCTATTCGGATCCTCGCGATCCCTAAAGTATTTTGGATCTTGTTTAAGATCCCCTCAGTAAAATGTTTTGAATGAAAAGAATAAATGTTTGTTTTCAATTCATACCCATAAGGTACCGCCATGCGTTCGATTCGTACCTGTAAAGTACCGTCATGCGTATACTCGTTATCCACTATTGTGAGTCATCAGGTGCTGTGCTTTGCTTTGTTTTGTTTTGTTGTGAATATATGAATGTGACATCCGAATGATTTGATGATAAGTATAGGAATTGGTTATTATCCATATGGGCTTATGAGCCTCTAAATATTATGTATATGACTTGAGTATGATTATATCCTATATAATTATTGCATATGTCATTGTGGATGCGTTTTGCCTTGACGACCATTATAAATGGCCGTCCATATTATTTGTGTGTTTTCCTACTAAGTGTTATCGCTTAGCACGGAGTTTCACCCATGCAGGTGTGGAAGGCATTTTGCTTTTGGGAGAGTCGCCGCCAGTCAAGCCAACACAGAGGGATTAGTGTTAGGGCTTTATTTTTGTATATGATGATTCTTTTGTAATTGAACTCTCTATGTACTATTATTTTGTACAGCTTTCGCCTTATATATTTTTGGGTTATGTAATTATTTTGTATTACAGTTGTGATCAGAACATTATTGTAATGATTCTTATTATATTAATGAATGATCATTCTGATGTTTCCAAAGTTTTAATTTTCGTTGCATTTCAGTATGTTATTATGTACGATTGTATGTTTTTGTATCTATCTGTGTGGTGACACCCTGACTCACGGCATCTCACTCCTTTTGAGGATGGGTTCGCCTACATATGGGTAGGAGGTGTTACAATTATGGTGACTCTTCGTTTTTAGAGTAATCATCAGTCAATGCATTAATTGCAGATATTTTATTGAACGTGCTCATTATGGCGACTCTTCGCTTCTAACATTTTGTCCCTTAAGTTCTTTGGTCGTAGGTTGCCACATGGCTACCCAGATTGAATGTGCGACTTGGCTTGAAAAGGAAGTTTCATTTTTCTATAAATAGGCAGCTTCACTCATTTTTTCCAAATTTAAAGCCTATATCTTTTCTTCTTCTTCATTTTCTTTCAGTGACCTTTGATATGGAATTATTGAAAAATCTTCGAGTTTTTTTTGCCCCTTTTCATCTCAAGTTTCTTGCCATTTTAGGTATATGAATGAATTTTGTCCTCTTGACGGAGGATGATGTGGGACCCCGATCAGAGTACCCCCCTGATCAGTAGGGAATGGCTTCCAAATCTGTATTTTCTTCTCCTTTTGTTATATCTAATTCCTAAGGAATTATTGAACTGGTTGGAACTAAAATTTGCAGATGGAGCTGTACTATGTGAGTTAGGGATTGCGGTCTTCACAATGAGTATACATAGATTGCTTCCCTGCCAACTCTATCTCCACCTTAGAAGTACCAGATCCGATTAGATAAAAGATATCAAATTGCTTCTTGAAGAAGATGTAGTTGTATAATTAGATAGGAATTGCAATCGTGTACTTGAATTTTGATCAATGATATGACAATCTTTTCAATTCTAATTTTTCGTTTCCTTTTACTCTTATTCATTTACTTATCGCATTGCAATAGTAAGTCGCACGAATTTCTAGCAATAAACGGTTAGTATTTCGCTTGCCTTGAAAGGCTTAGGAATTTTCTCCTTGGGCATCAAGCTTAATAAGCAAACAATTTGATTGGATAATTGTAATCAGTACACAAATTAACTTGGGGACAACTAATTAATGCATGCAATCATGTTAACCCCTAATGATATTCCTCAAGCTATTGCAAAATCCACTTGTTGTGCTTCTAGCTCGAGTAAACTTGACATTTACTCACAAAAGTCACTTCTGAATGGATTATTTACATCACATCTTTAATGTTTGTTGCGAAATCATGTTAAGCGTGATTTTGCGACAAACATTAAAGCTGTGGTGTAAATAATCCATTCAGAAGTGACTTTTTTAAGTAAATGTCAAGTTTACTCAAGCTAGAAGCATAACAAGTGGATTTTGCAATAGCTTTAGGAATATCATCAGGGGTTGCGAATGATTCGGGACCGTTTTGCAACAACTTAGGAGAAATATGTAATCCATATGTTTAATGCTCATTTTGATTGGAACACAATGCTATTTCAAGCGCCCTTTTCAACTTTGGCGCGGGCTTTTCGACCTCAGCATTCTTCAAACCGATCATTCTGGCATTATTTATGCAGACTGGTGTTAAGATAGTCTTCTTTTGCATAGTTCCATCTTTCGAGAGTTTTCTGATTCTTTGAAGTGAACTTTTTTTTATCAATAATTTCTTATAAAAGCTACGATGAAAATGGCCCAATCGAACGTCACTTTGTGAATTAACTTGGGATAACATCAAGTATATCCAAGCAAGTGAGCATATCAAGTTGACTTTGTAATAGTTTTAAGAATAATCATCGAGAAATGCAAGCGATTACTTCATAATTTTTCGAGAAGAAACTTGTGGCTAGTACGTTCAATGATTGGTCTGATCAGAATATGAGGTTACCCTAAGTGCCATTTTGTCTTGGGGTGTGAGTTCCTCGGCTACGACACTTTTTAGCCGAATGCTTTTGATATTACTAACACCTATCGATATGGGGATAGCCTAGTTTCTGATAGTTCCATTTTTCAAGGGTCAGTTGACGTCCTCTGAAGTGGACATTTTCTAGTCGGGAGTTGTCATGAATTAGAGCGAGTAGTCACGTTCTAGCATGACTTCATTGTTTAGACTGGGATTAAGTGACGATCCAATCGGATATAATTTTCAAGACTTAACTTAGGATATCATCAAGTGTGTCTGAATACATTGCGTGGATTGTGTAATAGTTGTATTCGTCGATGGTTGCAATTAATTAGCTTGAATTTATTTCACAATAATTTCAAAAAATATTTACGTTTAGCATTTTCATGATTATTATGATCAGAATACGATATTTCCATAAGCATTTTGAAATGCAAATGTTCAGATGTTCCGAACGGTGTTTGCTTAGTCATTTTCCAGATGGTACCATCTTTTAGGAGTCTATCAACTTCTCTGAAGTGGAACATTTTGCCGTCTAGGAATAATCAATCAACATGGCGAAGAGCCATATTAGTCATGACTTTGTGATTTTTTCTCGAAATAATAATAGTTAAGAGATGCAAATGATAGATTCGAATTCATTTTGCAAGCACTTGGGAACAATCCGCAACGTGTATATTTAGTAATCATTTTGATTGGAATACAATATTGCATTTAAATTTTTCATAGAGGACCTTGGGAATTCTCAAGGTTTCTTTTAGCTTACTTTTGTGATATTTTCAACTTTCAGGAGTCTATTGACTTCTCTGAAGTGGATTTTTCGAATGGGTGCATGCATCAAGTAAAGCGGATAGTCATATTATGACTTTGCTAGTTATCTTAGGAATAGTTCCTGTCTAATGCAAGTGATAAGATGAAATTCACTTTGCTATGTCTTAGAGAAAAACTATAATTGGTATACTCAATAATTGTTTAGATCAAAATACAATATTACAATACCTTTTTAGGAATATCGATATTTCTAAAATTTCAGGGTATTTAATTCGTGTAAGATAGCTTTCGGGACGATTCCATCTTTTAGGATTCTTTTGTTTCTCTGAAAAAAATTTCCTCGATTAGGCTCATTTTATCTCCTCTTTGCACCTTTTATTGGAGCAAGTTGAATTGCCCTTAAGATCTATTCGTGAGGAACTTAAGTTTAATGTTTGGGATATTTCTTGTTTTCCTGCTCCTTTGGTAACTTTCTTCTCGATCAGCGGCTTTTGTGCCTTGCTGTTTTAGATTTGAGCTAATGCAAAAGTTTTATCAATCCCCTACTGGGGGCAGCATTGTCATTCCCAACTAATGGGGTAGTATTTTACAGACGATGCTATTACCATTCATGTTGATGCTCTAACTGAGCCTTTGACCATTTCTTCCTACTGCGAGTGTAATTGCCCCTTAGCATGCTTGGGATATCCTCTCTATGGACTCACCATTTTCGTAGAGCATCAGATGTTTTGTTTTAGCTTGGGATGACCATGAGTCCTTTCATTTTTAACTCAGAATGAGAAGATATTCAGCTAGCTTTGCTAAGCAGAGCGTATCCTCGATCCTTGAGGGCCTAAGGGGAGTAAACTTCTCCTGCCACGTCTCTTTCACTTCTATCAATTGGTTTTGACCAGATGGAAGAGACGGTGACTTTTATGGCTTTCTCCAATGTTTTTTCTGATCGAGGAATATTCATGGAGCCCTTGTATTGACGTGTAATTGGGAACTCATCAGCCAAGAGTCGATAAGTTCCACGTAATTTGGAAAGCAAATTTCTCCTTCTAATTCTCTTCAAGTTCTATCAGCTCCTTCTGAGTAGATAGAAAGGATGGCAATTTTTACCATTCCTAAGTGCCTTTCTCGATTGCATAGTATCCATGGAGTTTGATGATTTTTTAGCTCAAGCTTTTATGCTAAGACAATTCTTTAGCCTAGGCCTCGAAGACAATTTCATTTCCCTCTGAAAGGGTTCTTCGCAATTTGAGGAAGGATGTTTCATTCCTTTTGAAAGAGAGGAAAAAGATTTGAGGAGGGATATTTTGTCTCCTTTTGAAAGGCACACGATCGGGGACCTCAAGGTAAAATCTTGTCAGCTACTATCTAGTCGACTAAGATGCCTTCCAGGGATATAGTCATTTCATTTTTGGGGAATATGGCCATGTGTGGCCACTTCCCGAATTCCTTTTTTCTTCGTACGATGGCCCCCTATCGTTCGTGTTAAGAATTTTCAGCTCTCAGAGTATGACCTATCCGCTTTTTTGGTGGAGGACTCGGAGGGATTTTTATGCTTCAAGGCCATGACTTTCTTCAAGAGCTCAGCTTGCATGAGCCTTTCTATCTCCTCCCTTAGTGAGTTGCATTTATTGGTCGCATGACCAATATTTTTGTGGAACTCGCAGTATTTGCTTTTGTCCCTTTGAATGTATGGTCGGAAAACCTCTTTGCCCAGTTGATCCTGTTGTGGTTTTCCTTAATCCATATCAATATGCTAGCAAGGTTAAAGTTGAGCGGGGTATAGGTCCCGGCCGAATTACTAACATGGCTCTTGGAACTTCTTTGTTCAGACTCTTTCCTCTTGCCCACGCTTTTGGGGGCAAATACCTTTTCATGGCCTTTATATTTCTTCCTTGTCCACCCGAATGGATATTATAGTCTGTCTGCTTAGTTAGACGAAAACTGCATATGGTTAGCCATGCTCACTGGAGGTTGTAGTGGTGTGCCATGCTTGGAGGTGTAGACACTGGGTCCTGAGGCAGTCCAGACTGAAGTTACCCAATGATGAGAATGATGCCTGTTCATAGGTAAAAGACAAATACAAGTGATGCTTTTCTCGAAAAAAAAGTGCTTTTCATTTTTTAAAATTAAAAAAAAAAATTTGGGGGGACTATATAGTGAGGCCCATCTCACTAACGTGAGATGCAGCCTCACGTTAGTGAGGCCCATCTCACTAACATGAGATGCAGCCTCACATTAGTGAGAGGCTGCTTCATGCGCATCACTACCACAGCGCCTTCTCTTCCATTTTTCCCGCTATTCATCAGGAACTCCTGCCCTTACTTGAGGAATTTGGTCAGCTTTAAGGGGCTCAGAGATTGGGAGTCGCTTAAGGACATTGCTATAGAGGCTGAGGCGGCTTACCTAGCAAAGAAAGCAAGCCGAAATGACTTTGCTTGGAAGGGCTTTGGGAACTAATCAGGGTACAGATCAGGCGGTGCTGGGAGCAGTAATAGTAAAAATGGCAAGACGGCTGAGGTTTTAGCCACTGGAGTAAGACAAGGCCAGCGGTACTTTTCTAATTTAGGACAGCCTCTATCCTGGGTATTGGAGAGACTAACGAAGGAGGGTAAGCTGCAACTATTGCCGCCCAGGCCGGCCTTGAGCAGGGACACCCGGGGCATAAAAGTGATCAATACTGCGCCTACCATCAACATACTGGGCATCTAACAGATCATTGCCGAATTTTGAGGGGCAAGATCCAGGATCTCATTGACTCCAAATAGATCACTGACCTTGAGAAGAGAGAGAAGAAGAAGAAGAAGAAGAAGGCAAGCTATAATGCAGTTCCCCCGCCATGTGTTTGATCAGTTCTAGCAAGATGAGTACGCCGCTGTCACTCATCAGGAGGGTGGAGAAGAAGACTATGTTTTTAGATGCTTTATTTCTTTTTATTTCAAGAACATCTTATAACAGTGTTGGTTATTTTGATATGATGAACAATTTTGCTCATTTATATGGTGTTTCTAACGATTTCATTTCATATGATCACGATGCATTCATTCAGTTTTGATATTAACCCAATTGATACGGCTTCATCTAATCTCGAAACTTTGGAGAATCCAAATAAAATCTTGATAGCATCTGATATAACTGCTGAAGAGAGGATAATTTTGAGAGATAATGTTAAAAAAAAAGGGAAAAGAGAGAGCCTTTGCCTAAACTTGGAATAACATACTGAAAATTAAAAAGGACATTCTTGAGACCATGCTACTTCCACGTGCCAACATGATGACAAATAGAATTTTGAAAGCCATTCCTTTGCATCCACAATATTTGGGTTGCATATGGTTCTGCCAAATAAAATCAAACTCAGAGAGCTACATCAGAAGTTGGACGAATGAAACTCAGGACCTTCATGAGAAACATATAACTCATTAGAACCAAACCGTAGGACCCCTTTCCTCCCAACCATTTGAAATGTGTACCCCAAAACCAATTAAGATTGACCTTTAACCATCCGGGACCCTTATAGCCAAACTTAGAAGGATAGCTCTTTACCTTTCAATGAAAAAAAAACATACACGCAAAAAAAAACAAAAAACAAAAACAAAAACAAAAATAAAAAAATGAAAAAGCAAAAAAAAAAAAAGAAAAAAAAAACCACAATTTTGCCCCAGACCATCTGAGCCTAACCTGTCCCCCAATCTCAACCATTAAAAGTCGCTTCAGAAATTGAACCACCAAGGTCGACAAAAGTAAGGTGTGGGATTTCATATTCAAGCCCCAAATAAGGAACTCGTCGTCTCAGCCAGTTTGCACAAGGGCCAAGGAAAGGACTTTGGGGCCAAAGAAGGAACACCGTCAGAAGGAGCAGCCTCCCTGGCTAACGAACATGAAAGCAAATTCAATCAACACCGAGAGGGCTGATTAATAACAGGAGTTTGATACTTTCAGGATCTATTTCGAGATTAGGTGAGATCTCATATTTTTCGAGTTAATGCCAAATAGTGATCATGTGTTATGAAATCAAGTTGAAATATATACATTTATGCAATGATATATTAATGTGACCAGAGCAGTTCATCTTGCATACTAAAAGTTGTCTGGTTCCGGCGTAGAATCAATGCATTGGTACTATATACCCTCCGGTGCTCTGCCCACTCAAGCACTTCAGTCGACTCATCCCGCTATCAACTGTGAGGCCAATTCTACAGCACCTTCGTGATAGGAGTCAAACTTATAAGATCATGATTTGAGACGTAAGTACATGCCGATCATACCTAAAAGATCTTTGGAAACAACTTCAGCCTCTCTTAAAAAAAAAGAGAGAAAAGAAAAAAGGCCATTAAAGATGAAAATCGTAATTGGCGCTCTAAGCAAAAGTTAGGCCAAAGGATAGGGTAAAAATCTGGAAATAGGCAGGCTGTCCTACAAAAAATGAAATGAATAAAAGCCGTTGGATTGGGTTGGGTCCATTTCAGGCAAAAAATAAGGCACAGGGTTATGTGAAAATCCGAAAAGGATGCATTTCCCGCTAAGAAAAGCTAGTGTGAAAATCCACAAGGGATGCACTACTTTAAAAGAATGACTACAGGTTTCATATGAGAACCTCATAATCCCCAAAGGCATAAAATTTGAAGGCAATTTCAAATGACACCAATCCTACTGCCAATTACGACCAAACCGGCTTTCGCCCCCAATTTCACTTAGATGAATTCTTATCCTGCATCACTGCATGACACATACATTTCACGTGCATGCTCACTTTTTTCCTGCATATCTGGCATTCTAAGTTTTACAGAAAGGGAGATTCGATGCGGACACCGACGAAAGGCGGGTGATGACATCAGTCCAAATACCAATACAACGATGAACCGAAGACCTCTTAGGGGGCAACCATCTGAAGACCTCTCAGGGGGCAACGAACCGAAGACCTCCCGGGGGGCGATGCACCAAAGACTTCTCAGGGGGCAATCAACCAAAGACCTCTTAGGGGGCAAATCAACTAAAGACCTCTCAGGGGTCAAATCAACCAAAGACCTCTCAAGGGGCAAATCAGCCAAAGGGATCTTAGGGGGCACCACTTCAAGGGGCAAATCTTCATAAGGGTTTGCACGATCACGGCACTACTGCTTCAAATCTCAGAAAGGTTTGCACGATGGCAACACTACCATTCTATAGAAGGTTAACACGACCACGGCACTACCACTTCAGAAGGGTTTGCACGATGACGGAACTACCGCTCTATGGAGGGTTTGCATAATCACGTTAGTACCACTTCAAATCTCAGAAGGCTTTGCACGATGACGGCACTACCACTCCACAGAGGGTTTGCACGATCACCGCACTACAGCTTCAAACTTCAAAAAGGTTTGTACGATGGCGGCACTACCATTCTATAGAAGATTAGCACGACCACAGCACTACCACTTCAGAAGGGTTTTCACGATGATGGCACTACCGCTCCACGGAGGGTTTGCACGATCATGGCACTACCACTTCAAATCCCAAAAGGGTTTGCACGATGGCAGCACTATCATTCTCCGGAAGGTTAGCATGACCACAGCACTACCACTTCAGAAGGGTTTGCATGATGATGGCACTACCACTCCACAGAGGGTTTGCACGATCACGGCATTACTGCTTCAAATCTCAGAAGGGTTTGCACGATGACGACACTACCACTCCACAGAGGGTTTGCACAATCACGGCACTACCGCTTCAAATCTCATAAGGGCTAGCACAATGGCGGCACTACCATTCTAAGGAAGGTTAGCACGACCATGGCATTACCACTTCAATAAAGGATAACACGCTGACAACATGGCGACTACCACCACAACAACAGCATCACCCAGTTCAAGAAGACAGCTGCCTCAGGTACACGTCTCTTCTCTCTTTCTTTGAGTTTTGGCTCACCTAGGCACCTAGGCACTACGTTCCCCAAAACTGGGGGTAATTGTAGACACCGGGTCCTGAGGCAGCCTAGACCAAAGTTACCAAATGATGAGAATGATGCCTGTTCACAAGCAAAAGACAAATAGAAGTGATGATTTCCTTAAAAAAAGTGCTTTTCATTTTTTAAAATAATAATAATAATAATAATAATAATAATAATAATAATAATAATAATAATTTTTGGGGGGCCTGTGTAGTGAGGCCCATCTCATGTTCCTCACGTTAGTGAGAGGCTGCCTCACGCGCATCACTGCCACAATGCCTTCTCTTCCATTTTTCTCGGGATTTGGTTAGAAAATGCCGGCTGCTTGTTTGATTTTAAAAGGAAAAAATTGATTTGGAAAAAAGGATCAAGGGTTTTACAAAGAATATACCTTGGGAACCCTAGTTTTTCAGGGAGATACAAAAAGAAAAAGTTAAGAAACTGAAGAGGAGGTTATTTTTTGAAAATGCCGAAAGAAAACATATGGAGAAGAGCTTTGAGAGCAAGAAAGTGATTTTTGGTTCTCAAAGTATTCTGAGATTGCTCTTGAACCCAGGAAATTAATTCTCGACGTTTGAGATTCAATTGTCTTGCATTTCTTCCTTCAACGTAAATCTCATTTAAAGCTTTTCTCATTCTCTGTTTTTATCTATTTTCAAAGAAATTAACCAAGGGAACAACACTTCTTCATTTGCAGATCAAAAATCATATCTGAGGGTAAATATTGGGATAACCATCTTTTTATTTCTTTTCTTTCTTTCTTTTCCTTTTTCTTTCTCTTCCTCATTTTGCTTTACCAGTTAGTTCTTCTCTTTGTACATACTCTATTTATTTCTCATTTGATTTTATTAATCTGTTTATCGTATGTTTATCATTATTTGTTATCAGACATGAACCTTAATAGTTATTATGATTAATCGGCATGTTTGTTATTTTATTATGCATGTTTTGATGGTATATTATCACGTTTAAGAGTCTGTTAACTTTCCTCTGTTCGTCACTATTTTTTTTTTTGTCTGAGTCGTGTCTTCATTTTTGCCTGGGTTGTGGTTTTCCGATCGGATAATGTACTGCGTCTGAGTCATACTTGTGGTTTCCCAATCGGATACGTGACTATCCGTCCGCATCGTGCTCCTCATTTGCCCCGATCGCCCGTTAAGTCGCGTCCCTCATAGCAGCCTTCATGACTTGTGCATTCTTGTACGAGTCGTGAAGGCATTGCACGACTCGTGTACCTATGCACGAGTCATGCACTCCTTGCACGACTTGTAACACCCCGATTCCCCCTATTAGTTTGAGCCATGTTTGCCATGTGTATATGTGCATGTGTGGGAGTTTTGGCATGTGTCAAGGGCATTTTGGGTAAAATGCATATTTGTTGGGTTGTAATATTGTGTGGGTGCATACATGTTAGTAGGGTGTATGTGCATTGGGTTATGTTAGTGTGTGCATGTACATATAGTTGTAGTGTGTGTATTAATGGAGTTGGTCTTGTGTATGTGTGATGCATGCTTGTAGGGTGTGAGTGGTCAATTTCCACCAATGAAAGGGGTGACATTTGGCTAGGGTTAGGGATGGAGATAATTAGAAGGAAAGGAAAAAGAGCACAGCAATTGCTGTCTCTCTTTCCCGTTGCTCCTCTTCCTCCTCTTTACCTCTTCTTCCTTTTCTCTTCTTACGTGTGCCCTAGTTGGATTCAAGTAATTCTTGGTGGGAATAGATCATCTCTCTAACTCTACTTGGGTAAGTTTTGCTGTATTTTCTTCTTTTTCTTCATTCTTCTCTTCTTAATTTGCTGGTTTGGGGTTTAATTTATGGTTGTTGTTTTGTGTTTTTTTTTTGGGTATGTTTGTTAGTTGAGCCTCCTCGCGTTCCCAAAGGAAAGGAGAAGGCGAGTGGTAGTGGTGCCAAATAAATTAGAGCATAGGATTATAGGTTTGGGATTTTTGTTTGGGAATTTTTGAGCATTTTTATGTATTTGTTCTTCTTTGATGTTCTGGGAAATTGTATGACCAATGATGTTCTTGATGATTGTATACTATGAGTCTTAGTATGTTGAGTTGGTAAAGCTTAGAGTATGACTTGATTGGATGATATATGCATTTTATTATATTGTGGATTGTGGTTTGCTGGATTTTGAATGAGATGAGGTATGATTGTTGATCTTGATTGGATGATTTAATGCATGTTCCTTTAAGTTTATGGGTTGAAAAGGGTGAGTTCTAAGTTGGTTTTAATGAGTGAAATGTTCAAATTTTGAGTATGTTGTCTTGTGTGCATGAGTTGGGTTGAATTCTGGGAATTTTCTAGGTTTGGGTTGATCCACACGGTGGTATGGTTTGGCATACCATCGTGTGAATCGCATGTTTCCCTTCAGTTTTGCTTGTCTGTGAATTTACACGGCGGTAAAGAATCTTCATACCGCCGTGTAAAGTCATTCTGTCTTGAAGGGATTCTGGGCTGTGCATTTTACACGGGGGTATGGATTTTCCATACCGCCATGTAAAAGCATTCTGCCTATTGTGTGTGGCATGTTACACGGTGGTATGGTTTTACCTTACCACTGTGTAAATGTCTACACGGCGGTAAGGTAATGTCATACCACTGTGTAAAACGTCTCTGCCCTGCAAATTTGTAAGTCCAATTTTGGTCTTTTTAATTCCTTTTTCATTTATCTTTGGTCTTAATCTTATTTAGTGACATTTCATTTAGCCACTAATGTTAAATTGTATTTTCTTGTGCTTTATCAAATTATAGTGAATATTTTGGTTGAATTCGGAATGTGTTATGCATATCTATGTTCATGGTTCTCCTTTATACACAATATGTTATACTTGAATGTAACTTAATGGATTATGCATGACCTGCAAGAGTCAATCTAGTGGATTGTTAGACATGCCTAAAAGAGTCCTTTAGCTGTAGCCTCTGTACTGTTCTGGACCCTGATCAGGTCCCCGTTTAGTTCCTCGCGAACTCCTACGTGTATGGATCTTGTTGAAGATTCTTCTGTAAAATGTTTTGAAAAGAGAAAATGTGATATTGTTTATCGATTCGTACCCGTAAGGTACCGCTATGTGTCGATTTGTACCCGTAAGGTATCGCTACGCGTTTACTCGTTATCCACTACTGTGAGTCAGCAGGTGTTATGATTTGTTTTGATATGCTTATGAGAATGTGATCCGAATGAATATGAATATAAGTATTTGAATCTGAATGACTCTAATATGAGCATATGAATCTGTTGGCATATGAATATGTTTATTGAACCTTTGAACGGTTGTGAATGGAATTCCCTTGTGTTTATATCTTATGATTATCATAATACCATTTCGTGTGTGCTTTGCCTTGATGACCATTGTGAATGGCCGTCCATATTATTGTTGTTTGTTTCCCCACTAAGCGTTATCACTTAGCACGGTGTTTTCACCCGTGCAGGTGCGGAAGGTGTATAGCTTTTGGGAGAGTCGCTGCCAGTCAAGCTAACATAGTGGAATTATTGATAGGACATGATTTCTTTTTGTATCAGCATTATTTTCTAATAGTGATCTCTCTTGTATATAGTTTTGTTAAGCTTCCGCTATGTATCTCTGACTGATGTATTTATGTTGGTATCAGAACAATTATTTAATTGAATATTGTTATTCTATGAATGAATGATCTTTTGGTTTTAAAGTTTTAATTTCTGCAGTTTATATGTTTGTTATATTATATGAATGTATGTATGTATCGTTCTGTTTGGTGTGACACCCCTTCTCGTACGAGTTCCCACTCCCTTACGGATGGGTTCTCCTACGTATAGGTATAGGGTGTTAAACGACTCGTGCAAGGGTGCATGAGTTGTGCACCTTCCGTCTCCCCTTTTTCTTCGGCTTTTCTTTCCTTCCTACACTGTACCCGAACATTTCCTTCGTATTTTTCAAGTGCCCGAACATTTTTACCTTCTTGTTTAACCCAAGTCCCGAATGTAGGAACTGATGAAAATGCATGAAATATAATTTGTTCTATTTTCTTTGTCAATTTCTTTCTTAATTCCTTTTGTTAATTTTTTGGTTTTTTTACTCAATTTATCTCTATTAATAATTATTAATGCTATTGTTGAATTATTTGTCAAGGTTTAATTATTTTTATTGGCTCATTTAATTCATTTATTTATTAATTTTTATTTAATTGTTCATTAACCTATTATTCATTTAATTTACTTTACTAGCATTTTATTTTTTTTTGTTGCCTCAAAGTTTATTTATTTATGCGAGTTACATTTGTGCACGAGATGGAGGATCGGGTAATAAAAAACCTTCGAATTTAGGGTTTGCATTTTTAATTGTTGTATTTTATTTATTATATTATTTTATGTTGTATATAAAAATGTGTTTTAAATTCTCCGTATTATAGAAAATTATGTTTTTTACAATAATTAATAACTTGGAATTTTTCTTAATAAAATGAACCAATGTCCTATTTTAACCAATAAAATCTCACTATCAAATAGAAAACTAATTTTCACAAAATGAGATTACTCATCCCCGTTTTCTCAATTAATACCCAAAAATAGTTCTCTAATTTTTTAAGTTAACAAAAAGGAACCAATGTTCCTAAAACTCAACAAATCTCCAGATTTATGTATGATGCATTTTAATTATTTTTTATGTATTCATTTATACATTTGGGCCCTTGTAATTAATTTTGGGGCAAACTTTATTATGCTTTCTTTTTTTTGGGGGGATTGTTCTGTCCCAATTTTTACATGTAATTTATTTATTTCTTTATCGCTTTATTTAAATGCTTTCCAATGTGGTTGAGATGCACTTTAAATTCAATGCATGATCGCGTGAGAGGAGAGATGAAATTTTGATTTCTTAAAAACTCATTTATAAACTTAACTTAAGGCATTAATAAGAGTGAAGTTCCGAACACCTTCTCTAGTTTAGACCAATAGAGGTTGGATGACCTTTCCCAATTTCTCGTAAATTGGGTGGCGACTCAAAAATACCTCAAAGGTGCCTAAAGGTGTCACGAGACTAGATGATCCTTTCCAATATTCTATTAGGAAGGAGGTGTGCAAGATGTCTCGTAGCACCCAAGATCAAAAGACGTGAACTAATCCCTCGAACCCTAAAAGTGGGTCTCGTCTATGAGAGCCTTGCTAGGTTCAGCGCATGTCACAGGAGGGTATTGTAATTTTTCATTAGCTCTATCCATCAAGTCAGAGAAATCTGTGGGTGGCTTAGTCCGAATGGAGTTAGACAAGGGCCAACTCCTAACACTTCTGCTTAGGGAACTTACCACTGTCTCGAGGGATAAATCAGGGATTTCTGAAGCCATGGCTTTGAAACCTATCAATGTAGTCTCGGAGACTTTCATTAGGTTTTTAAGCCAAGCTTCTTAGGTCATTGATTATTTTCTCTGCTCGGGCTTGGGTGAATATCATTATGAAGAGATCGCGAATCTGCTCGAAGGAGGAGACCTGTTCTTGGGGAAGGTTGTGAAACCAGTCTAAGGCTTCATCTGCTAATATTGTAGGAAAAACTATACAAAAGATCCTATTGTCGTAACAATACATCTAGATTTGCGCCAAGTATTCAGAGACATGGCTCTTTGGATTGGATTTGCCGGTATATTTGGGCATCCTTATTTTCTTAAACTTAATAGGTAATTTAGCTTCTCTGATGTGCCAAAAAAAAAGGGAGGTAGCGTTGCTGCCTGATGAAGGTCTCCTAGCTGGGATGTACGCGCATGGTTAGTCATCTCCCATAAGAACTAAGGGTGCCTACAACCACTTTGGAACATAGGAGGGATCATATGTACAGAGAGCAGGGCCCTTGTTGGCTAGAAATATTTTTTCTTTTCCTTTGCCTTTTCTAACGGTCCTGTAGGCGTCGGGGCAAAGGCCAGATTTGTTGTGGCCTCTATCTTTTGGATCTGTTATCATTATCCCTTTGTTTGTTTGCTTTTCTTTTCCTTTTTCATCATCAACCTTTGAGACACTTGTCGTTGTCTAAGGTTGCTTGCCATTTTGGACGAATTACATGATACCGGGTCCCAAGGTAGTCCAAGATCAGGATTATCCAATGATAAAAATGATGCTTGTTCACAGGCAAAAAGGTTAGAACTAATGATTCCCTTATCGAAAATCCTTCTTTTTAAATAAAAAAGTTTTTTAAAAATTTTATTTTATCTTCTAGGGTTTTCGGTGGCCTGTGCGGCGCACGTGAGGCATAGTAGCCACGCACAAGGCCTCGCTCGAGGCTACACGTCGCGTGCAGCTTCCAGCGCGAGGCCGTACGTCAATGTGCAGCCTCCAATACGGTCTCTAGCCCACATGTCGCCGTACGGCCTCCAGCATGAGGCCACATCTCGCGTTCGGCCACCCACTCGCGGGCAGGCTCTCTCCTGTCTCTTTCCCACCTGCAAAACCTGATTTTTTTTAGAGATTTTGAAGACCATTTTTTTCAGTTTTCAGGGATTTTTGGGGGAAGAGCAATGGAAAGGGGGTTTTGTCCTTTCATTTTTTGAGAGGAAAGGGAAAATGAAGAAGAGAAAAGTTTCATTTGGAAAGAGGATTTTTTCGGACAAAAAAAGAGAGAGAAAAAGGCAGCTGAGGAAGAAAGAAAAGAGAAGAGTGTATTTGAGAGACAATCCGAATTTTTTCTAAAGGTCTTTTTTTCCTTTGATTTTCTTTAACCCAGAAAAATGTTTTGAGTTTGAGCTTAGCTTGAGATAGGAAAATCCATTCCCTTATCTTGGGTTTATTATCAAACAACAAAATAAAAAAAAAATCATTTATTTTCGTTTGAGTTTTTGAGCTATATTAAAATCTATTTCGAAACTCGACAAGGGAGTCGAATCGAAACATCTCGCTTCTAATATCATCCAAATCTGAGGGTAAAGATTTTTGGATTAATTTGCATCATCTCATTTCAGTTCGTTTGCTGTTATTTGTTGTTAATATTATCACCATTACTCTTAATATTGTCTTTATTATTTTGACATGATTATTAGTATTATTACTTATTACTCTTATTATTCTGGTTAACGTCATTGTTTTTATTGTTATTGTTATTGATATTATCATTATTATTATTTTATATTATTATCATTATTAATATTATTAGTTGTTCTATTATTATTATTACTATTATAGTTGTATGTTAATATTATTATTATTATTATTATTATTATTATTATTATTATTATTATTATTATTATTATTATTATTATTATTATTATTATTATTATTATATAATTTTTGCATGACTAATTTCTAATCCCTTTTGCATGTGAGCTGTTTTGTGTATTAAATTAATGTATTCAATTTAATCCATTTCACTTCCTACATGCATGTTGACCATGTTTTATATTTCTCTTGCTCTTATGTCTATGTGATTCATTTTGGAATTATTACTAACCTTTCATTGCTGTTTTTCTTGTTTTGGGTAAAATGTGACGTTTACTTGTTTGAGTATCGTCGTGACCACACGAAGGGGTCATGGAATGTAAAAGACCACATCACTTGGCTGAGACCTTACCAACCCTTTTATATGTGTGATTGTTATTGTTTATAAAATAGTCTAAGTTTGTACGTGTGTAGGATAAAAAATCACGAACATATTTTTATAACTAAATTGGGATTTTTATTAATAAATCAGGACCAATGTCCTCATTTTTAGCCAAGGAATGCAAAATGTCATGAACTAAAACGAAGAGTTAAATTTTCTAAAAATGGAATCATTAATCTCGATTTTCAGGCCAATAGCCAAAATAACTCTTCGATCCCTCTTTAAGTGAGCGTGAGGGAACCAATGTTCACAAACTGAATAAATATCCCGATTTATGTATGTCTCCTCTTTTGATTAATTTTGCTTGATTGTTTAACTTTATGTTTATGTATATCTTATAGGCCCTTGTAATTGAATATTTTTGGGGTAATTTTATTTAGCTTTTCCTTTCATTTGGGATGTATTTGTCCCAATTTCTATTTTATAAATGGCATGGCTTTTTATGTTTATCGCTTTATTTAACCTTTATTTATCGCTTTTTTTATAGCTTTCATTTACTGCTTTTCTCGATACTTGAATGCGCCTTTAATAAATTACATTAATCGTGTGAGAAGAGAGATGGGATTTTTTTTTATCTAAAAACTCATTTATAACTTAACTTAAGGCATTAATAAGAGTGAACTCCCGAACACCTTCTCTGGTTTAAGACCCCTGAGGTTAGATGACCTTTCCTAATTTCTTGTAAATTGGATGGTGATTCCAAAATATCTCAAAGGTGCCTAAAGGTTTCATGAGGCTAGATGACCTTCCCTAATATCCTACTGGGTTGGGATTCTAAAATGTCTCATGTTACCCAAGATCAAAAGACGCAAACCAATCCCTCGAGCCCTAAAAGTAAGCTCCTATGAGGGCTTTTCTGGTTCGGCGCGCGTCACACTTATCTAAATAGGAATCTTTTGCTAATTAGGAAATAGAAATCCTTTTCTAACAAGGAAACTATGAAAAATAAATCACTAATTGAAATCAAATCCTATTATAACTAAAATACTACTACTAAAAATAAATCTTACTATAATTTACTATAATAAAAATATTTAATAAGAACCATAACAAAGTTTATATAACAACCCAAGAGATTCATATCTAGTGACAACAATAAGGTATAAAGCTTTAAAGATCCATTTATAGATTGAAGCAAACATTCAGAAGTTGGAACATCCATTTTGATGAGACAATCAAAGAGTTTAGTTTCTCTCAAAACTTGGATAAGCCTTATATTTACAAGGTTAATGACAGTGCAGTCGTTTCTTGGTGTTGTATACTGATGACATACTACTTATAGAAAATAATGTTTCTAAGAACTTCTCAATGAAATACCTTAGAGAAGCAACCAACATACTTGGAGTTAAGATCTATAGAGATGGATCTAAGAGGTTACTTGGTCTTTTCAGTCTACATATATAGAAAAGAAATTAAAGAGGTTTAGCATGGAAGAATTCAATAAGGGATTCTTACCCCTTCGATATAGGATTGTTCTCTTTAAATCTATGTGTTCTTCCACACAAGATGAGAGAGATCGCATGAGTAGGATTCCATATGCTTCTAATATAGGAACCATCATGTATGTTATATTATGCACTAGACCTGATGTATTTTATGCCCTTCACGAGCATATTGTAGTGAACTCGAATTCTGGATCGAAACACCGAGCAACTAATATGATAACTCAGCTCATTAAAGAAAGACTATAACCTCTCAGCTCGTCAAAGGGATACTGAAACCATAGACCTCGCTAGAAAAAACTCCGACGTTTTGTACTTTCATACTAAAAAATTCTAACTTCCCCCATTATTAATTAAATTTGTCTCTTTAAATAAAGATTATAAGATTAGGAACATATAATAAAATAGAAATTATAATCTGACTAGAAAACTATGGATTTATTCTAATTAGGAAATAAGAATCAATTTCTGACTAAAAAATAGAAATCCTCCTAAATAGAAAATAAACCACTAATTAAAAATCAAATCCTATTATAACTAAAATATTGCCTTAAGAAACTCAAACCCTATAACCATAACATTACTCCTCTCCTGGAAAAAGAGCTTGTCTTCAAGCTATGGTTGCAATTTTGAATAGGTTGGGGTGAGTTGCCACTGAGAGTCGCAATAGGTGTGCGCCCTGGTAGTGGGTAATGGTTAGCCGTGCCCTTTGATTCCACACGCCATCCTCGCTGAAGCCCAAACATTAGTTCCTTGAATTGTAATGACAGTTCTTGCATCTGACTCCCTAGCCGCTTCTCTATTTTGGCAGCCTTTGCATCACTTGCGGCCTGCCCTTCTTGGAGAAGACCTCGTAATCGATCTTTGGTTTGAGAGTCGACCATTGTGTTTGGCTCTAATGCTAATTTGTTGTAAACTCGAATTGTGGATCGAAACACCGAGCAACTAATATAATAACTCAGCTCGTTAAAGGGAGATAGAAACCTCTCAGCTCTTCAAAGGGAGACTGAAACCTTGGACCTCATTAGAGAGAGCTCCGATCTCTTATACTTTCGTATGGAAAAATTCTAACTTCCCCTTTTATTGATTAAATTTGTCTCTGTAAATAAAGATTACAAGATTAGGAACATCTAATAAAAAAAAATTATAATCTAACTAGGAAACTATGGATTTATTCTAATTAGGAAATAAAAATCATTTTCTAACTAAAAAATAGAAATCCTCCTAAATAGAAAATAAATCACTAATTAAAAATCAAATCCTATTATAACTAAAATATTATTATAGCTAAAAAATTGCCTTAAGAAACTCAAACCCTATTAAGCATAACACAGATATCAGTTTGATCCTCGTGAGGGACATTGGGTGACTGCAAAGAACATATTTAAGTACTTGAGAAGAATTAAAAGTGCATTATTTGTATATGGAAAAGGATTTACTAGTAAATAAGTATATTAATGCAAGTTTGTAACCCAAAAAGGATGACTCCAAATCTTAATCAAACTATGTGTTTACGTTGGGTGGTGTTGTGAGACAATTGTAGATTCTACAACTGAAGCAAAGTCTGTTAATGTAGCTAAAGAAGGTACATGGATTCAAATTCATTATAGAGTTAGAAGTGGTCATTCATATTATTGATCTAATAACTCTGTATTATGATAAAAATGAAGCCATTGCACAAGCAAAGGGACCACGGTCTCATCAGAAGTCATACCATGTACTCAATCGCTACCACTTAATTAAGGATATCATTGGTAGACAATGTTTGAAGATATAGAAGGTTCCCACTGATCAGAATAATGTAGATGCTTTCACTAAGCCATTACCTTAAAGGAAGCATGATAGTCATATACACTCTGATGGTATTAGATAAAAAGCTGATTCACTTAAAGTTAATTGAATTTTAGGTTGTATTTTGCACATTACTTTATTCATTAAGGCCTTCTTTATTGTTTAGTACTAATATAAATATATGTGTTTGATATAGATCTTGAATTATTTAATAAAATCCCTAATGTAAAATATTGTATAGAGAAAACGAAGAGTTCATAATGTGAGATTCCTATTACATACAAGTGTGTGTATATTTAAATTATCCCTAGCCATAACAACAATAAAATGGGACATTATTAATACAGATAGGCTAACGCATGTTATGCTTCTTGACATGATCAAGTAGTAGTTTTTACAAATTGCAAATATAGTGCTGCTTTAAGCTAACATGCTGATGCTTATTAGTAGAACAAGTACATTGAATAACCTACTATGAGCTGATCACATGGATAATTTATTTAATGAGTGATGACATCCCTCCACAGAAATTGTGCAAGTTTCCTTGCACTTGAGATCATCAAGTTTATCTTGGATATTAAGTTCTATACTTTGATACCATACTTATTGTCCCCCAAAAATTGTTCATAGCTTAGTGATTGGTATAACATAAGGCACTGGAAGATAGTTGAGAGATCAAAAACTAATTCATCACTCAATAGTAGTATAGTATATCTCAAGGCCTCTTGCAGGAAGTTTATGTTTAGAGAAACTTTGGCTAAGGAAATATGTATATCTAATGGAGTTCCATCGATACATGTTTATGAATAAAGATTCACGGAACAAGTTACTAATATATTCTAACTAGATGTAACACAATCAATCTAGTGTGAGCTGGCACTCAATCCATAGTCTAAAAAGAATGAGATATAGTGTGATAAAAGGAGTGTATAGCATGGTAATTGTCTACTAAAGGGTTGAAATCAAACCACTGACTTTACTGGATACTTGAGTGGTCATGATGCATAGCTAGATGCCACTCATGATCTACTTGACATGAATATATTGATTAGAGAATCAATATTGATAAATCAAAGAAGTTTGAAGTAATCTTAAATCAATTCTAATTGCACTAGGATTACTAAATCTAGTGAAGTAGGATTACCAGTCTCGGTGGGATTAGGACACCTAAACAAATAGGATTGGGATTCTTAATATCAAAATGAATTAAGAAGCTTTTATTCATGAGGAATCCCAATCCAAATTGGTTTCACAAAGAAATCCTAATTCAAGTAGGATTAAGGTTTCAATTCATTTTGGATTGTCAACATGTTTGGAAACTTAATGGCCCAGGTAAATATAGTAAGATACATGTTATTCCTAAAAAATATGGAGTTTACATTAGTAAGCAAAACGATGTTATACTTGTTGAAGATAAAAAGCCTACTAGTATGAGGAAGAGTTCATAATCTAACCTATGTCTAAAAGCCATGAAATCCAAAATGGATTCTATGTATGAAAACCAAGTATAGACTTTAGTTGATTCACCTAAAAGGATAAAACTTGTTGGGTGTAAATAGGTCTTGAAGAAGAAGACCAACATGAAAGGTATTGTGAATACCTACAACGCTCACTTAGTTGCGAAGGGTTATCATCAAAGACAATAAATTGACTTTAATGAAACATTAACACTCACCTAGTTGCGAAAGGTTATCGTTGAAGGCAAGGAATTAACTTTAATGAAACATTCTCTTGTGACCATGCTTAAATTCATCAAGATACTCCTTACTATAGCTACCCATCATGATTATGAGATATGGTAGATGGATATGAAGACAATTTTTTCTTAATAAAAATTTGAGTGAGGATGTGTATATGACAGCCTGAGTTCATATCTAGTAATAGCAATAAAGTATCAAGCTTTAAAGGTCTATTTATAGATTGAAATAAGTATTCAGGAGTTTGAACATCCGTTTTGATGAGACAATAGAAAAATTTGGTTTCTCACAAAACTTGGATGAACATTGTGTTTACAAAAGGTTAGTGGAACTATAATCGTTTTCTTAGTGTTGCATGTGTATGGCATACTACTTATAGAAAACAATGTTTATATCCTTCAATCTGTCAAGATATGGCTTTTTAAGAACTTCTACATGAAATATATTAGAGAAGCAACCTACATACTAGGGATTAATATCTATAGAGATAGATCTAGAAGGTTACTTGGTATTTAACAGTCTATATATATATAGACAAAATGCTAAAAAGGTTTAGCATGGAAGAATGCAGGATGGAATTCTCACCCCTTCGACATAGGATTGTTGTCTCTACATCTCTGTTCTTCTACGAGATGAGATAAATCAAATCAGGAGGATTTCATATGCTTCTATTATAGAAAACATCATATATGTTATGTTACGTACTTGACCAGTTATAATTTGAGTGTCACAAGCAAATATCAGTTTGATCTCGGTTAGGGACATTGAGTGGCTACTAAGAACATATTTATATATTGGAGAAGGACTAAGAATGCGTTCTTGCTATATGGGGAAGTTACATGTAAAGGGCCAAACTGAGGCTAGTTTCCAATCTAATAACGACGACTCCAATCTCAGTTAGGCTACGTGTTTACTTTGGGTTGTGGTGTAATTGTTTGGAAGAGTTCCAAATAGGAGATAGATTCTACAACTGAAGCAAATTCATCTGATGCAGCTAAAGAAATTGTTTGGATCAATAAGTTCATTACAGAGTTAGAAGTGGTCACTAGCATTGTTTATCTAATAACTCTATATTGTTATAATAACTGAGTCACAGCACAAGCAAATGAACCACGATCTCATCAAAGTTCATATCATGTACTAAGGCACTACCACTTCATTGGTAAACAAGACATGAATATAGAGAAGGTTCCCATTGATCAGCACATTGTAAATCCTCTTACTAAGCCATTGCCCCAAAAGAAGCTTGATAATCATGTACACTCCTTTGGCATTAGAAAAAAAATGCAATTGGCTCTAGAACAAGTGGGACATTATTGGTGATATGACCTAGAGTCAATTGATTTAAGGTTGAATTTTTCACATTATTCATGTGTTTGATATTGATCTTAAATTATTTAACAAAATTCCTAATATAAAACACAGTGTAGAGAAAATCATGAAAAGCTCATGATGCGGGATTCTTATTACATGCAAATGTATTTATTCTTAAATTATCCCTAGTTACAGAATTAATAAGATGGGACATTATTAATACGGATTGGCCAGCAGAGATTATGCTTCTTGACATGGTCAAACAATAGTCCTCATATTATAAGGATACTCATTAGTGGAATAAATACATTGGATGACCTGCTATGAAATTATCACATGCAAATATGTTTATATTTAAATTATCTCTAGCCATAGCATTAATAAGATGGGAAATTATTAACACAGATAAATTAGCACGTGTTATGCTTCTTGACATGATCAAATAGTATTTCTCACAAGCTATAAGCATGTTGATGCTTAAAGCTAATATATGGATTCTTATTAGTGGAACAAATACATTGGATGACCCACTATGAGATGATTACATCGATTATCTATTTATTGTCAATGGTTATATCTCATCATAAAAGTTGTGTAAGTATCGTTTGATTTAATATAACCAAGGTTATCTTGGATATTAGGTACCATATTGACACCATTACTTATCGTCCCTCAGGGATCGTTCATAACTTGGTAATTGGATATAGTATAAAGTATTCGAATATAGATAAGCAATCAAAAAATAATTTATCACTCCCAATAGAGGGAGCGTATATCTTAAGGCCTCTTACAGGAAATCTGGGTTCAAAGAAATCTTGGCCAAGGAAATATGCATCTCTGAAAGGGTTCCATTAATACATGTCTATGAATAAAGATTTTGGGAACAAATTAATATATTTGGACTGGATGTGATATAGTCAATCTAGTGTGAGTTGACACTCAATCCATACTTTGAACCAAATGACATATAATATGATCAAAGGAAAGTATTATATAATAACTGTATATAGAAAGATTGAAGTCAAACCAATGACTTTTCTAGATACTTGAGTGGTCATGATGCAATTATAAATGTCACTCATGATCTACTTGACATGAATATATTGATTAGAGAATCAATATTGATGATTCAAAGAAGTTTGAAGTCATCTTGAAAGAATCCCATAGTACTAATCCTAGTGGAGTATGAATCTTAGTCTCAGTGGGATTATGACTCCTAGACCCAATAGGATTGGGATCAAGATGAATCAAAGAGTTTGCATTCGTGAGGAATCTTAATTCAAGTAGGATTATGGTTTTGTTTAAATTGGATTGCCAACGTGTTCTAAAACCTAAAAGGTCAGACACTTAAAGGATTGAAGGACCGATGTAAATTGGCTTTTGATATGATATGAGATGTCATATTGGTTGGACTAAATAGTGGAAGATGTAGGTCCCAAAGACACATAAGAGGGGGGTGAATTGAGTGTCTCAAAATTTTCTGGTTGTTTTTCTAATAGAACAGAAATGTAGAGAAATGCAGAATTCTGACTTTAAATACAAAAATGCAATGCAAGCAATAATCAAATTTTTGCAAATTCTTTTACAATCAAAAACTCAAAAGATAACTTTGAAACTGTATGTGTGAAATTTGTTGTGAAGAATTCTAGAATAATTTTAAGAAATAATTTTGAAATCACGACCACCAGAATTTAAAAAATAGAGTAGTAAAAATGCAGAGTATCAGAAAAGAGAGCAGAAAAGCTAATATACAGAATTTATAGTGGTTTGGCCAACTTGCCTACATCCACTCCCAAAAATTCACTTCTTGAGCTTTTCTCTCCACTAACTCTTTTAAGGGCAAGAGTCAAAGCCAATATACAATCCTAAATTTGTATATCTATCCACAATCTTTTTCCCAAAGTAAAAGATTAAAAACACTTACTAGAATTTTTCTCTTAGGTTCTAGCCAACCCAACTCACAATCTTTTATAAAATAATTTCCTCACAAATAATTACAACAAAAAGCTATAATCAAATTGAGGAAAATATGTAAAAAATGAAGTGCAAAACATGTTTAAAGTGAGATGAACTGTAACACGCTTATACCTTATACATATACTGCTGTCTCGGTATACTGTGCAATTACCATGATTATACTATGGTCGACCTACACTGGCTCTTAAATTTGCGTCTAAATTTTGTTTTATATACTTGTCATTATAACCACTTCACATTTTATTTCACTTAGTAGAATTATTAACACTTTACTACATTTAATAATATTTCTTACTTAGCATTGATCGTTGACGACCTATAACTGTCTTATTTGCTATTCATTTGGTAAAAATTTTGGCAGTATAATGGCTTGTTTTTCTTACTACCCAAACTTGCACTCTTCAAAAACCACAGACCCGACAAGGGCACAACAAATATAACATTCCATACTAACCCATACATATCCAACCATTCAACATACAGTCATAATAATAGTCCACACAGATAATACTTAATAATTTTACACAACTCAAAATCATATAACCAACTTTATGTATATACATGCAAAAACAAAAATATCTACTACATACACAAAATATAGTTTAACTTCGTCTGCTCCGGCTTGCTCCACCCAAAACTGAGGTATACTGCTCCAACCTACGAGTACCTACACGCAGTCAAAAACAACAACGTACTGAGTATTAGAATGCCCAGTGGTGGTTAGCAATCCACAAATTTCCTACTAATTCCTATTTAATTAACATAATGTGAATACTTATTTTCTATATATATATATATATTCACTACTAATGTTCATATATCTGGTTCCAATTATTAAATTACTAATTAACCATATTATTATTTATTTAGTCACTTAATTTACTATACATATACAATTTATTCACTTAATCCTTAAATTTCCATTAATTACATTTTAATCACTAATATTTTTACTTAATTCCATCCATATCCCTAACTTTCTCATTAATTTCCATTTATGTCCTCATCTTTTTCATTAATTACATTTGTGTCCCCACAAATACATTAATACCCATTATATTCTTTCTTTTATTTTAATTACTCTTATGTCCCCATTTTACACATAATTACCAAAATGCCCTTATTTATTCAATATTTACAATATTAACCTTACTTATTTCCCTTTTTCCACTTTTACCCTTATTTAACTTATTTAATTACTATTTTACCCTTCGTACCTCATTTTTCTCCTTTTTAACTTATAACTTGGCCAAATTACATTTTAATCCCTAATTTATCACTTTTTCACTACTTCACTATTTTAACACCATATTTTACAAAAATTACCATTTTACCCTTCCATTTACATTTTTAACTTTACCAACTTCTAGCCAAATTGTCGTTTTACCCCTAAACTTTCTATTTACTTCATTTTAGTCCTATTTTCACTCATTTTCACCAATTTTATTATTTTAACCATTTTTATTACATATTTACCATAATGCCCCCAGTATGGACCCGGTGGAAAATCTACTGACCGGATATGCTGGACAGAGATCCCACAGATCCACTACACTATGAAATGACCCCCAATGGGATAATTTCTCACTACACTGCATTACACTGATCACTGTTTTACACTGTATACTGTGATAAGCCATCACTGGCCTCTCACTATTAAGTCACCATGACTCGTACTGCGGTGTGAAGTCTCTATGGCTAGCCATCTATATCCTGAACTAGATTTCGCTACCAGATAACTACTAAGGGCAATAATTCATTAAAATTCATACTAATATCACATTATGACCAAACGTATATTTCGACACACTTATTATTTTCACATGCCAATTTGCATACACATTCTTTTATCATTGTATGGTCATAACATACCATCATATTACATAAATTATCAATATACCCATAAATGCCATTAAAATTACCATTCGGCCACATGTTCATTTTTTAATACTATGCACTATAATTTAATTTAAACACTCATTCACCCTCATTTCATGTTAAACATACCTCATAAATCATTATTATCCCATAATTCATCATATATTCCATTGTATTCCTCTTAATACCATTCGGCCAAACTAACACTACCACATTATAAAATCTTTTAAATCTTTTAATCATTTATTCACACTCTTAACATATTAAACACATTATAATAATCATTTATAAGCCTCAAAACTCATTAAAATTTCATTTTTTCCTTAGTACCACATTCGGCCTACCCTTGGTTTTTCATACCATTGCATTTTAATTTTATCTTATCACATTTATACACTATATTAAGTCCATTAAACATGAATATCACATTAGATTTAATTAAACACATCTTTTTCATATAACTATACTTGAATATAACCTAAAAATCAACATAAATCAAAGGAAAAATGTAGATTTAGTAACCACAAACCTCAATTCCAAGCTTTAAATCACTCTAGACTTGCTTCTCTTTCCCTTTAGCTTAAGAATTTTCCTCCTCTCTTGAAGAACCTACCATGGCCGAATATAAACATGCCCATAACATTAAATTCACACTTATTTTTAGAAAAATAACTTCATAATCATAATATACATCCTTGAAAACCCCTATAGGAACCAATAATTCAAATTAAAAACACCTAAAACATAAACCTCCAAACTTACCCTAAACCTTGTACACAAGATTTCTCTCACTTCCAGTACACAAATTGGACTCCAATTGCTTCAATATGATAGTATAGGGGCTGAATAATATCTATGAGGTGAAAATTTCAGGAAAGTGTGGAAAAATGAAGAAAAATAGAGAAGAAAAGAGAGAAAAGGGTTGGGCCTTCAGGGAGAAGAGGGACACCGACTTTGGAGAAATCCAGCCATTTCACACCTTTATACCCCTCTAATGAACCAAACCGGTACAACTAGGGTGGTCCGACCAATTTAAACCAAAATTTCGGTTTTTCGGTTCATTTACCCTTTTTCACAACATCTGTATGTTCCCCTCCTTATTTTCAGTTGTAACCAATTCCATTAATCTTAAAACATCAAAAATAGGCTACCTACAAATTTTTAGCTCAATCGGAGTCCATTTGGGTACCAGTTCACTTAAATCGGTCCGATTCGATCACTTTTTGTTCTGCCGTAAAATTCAACTCTAAAGCTATCAAAATTCACAGATAACACTTCTACTATCTTATTCTACTCACTCAACATCCATTAGACCTCATTTACTATTTATAACCACTCGGTCAAACCTCATTCAAACCCCGGTTCAAATTAAATCAAACCAGAAGCCAACTTCAGAATGACTTTCGGATGTCGATTTAACTCCATTTTCAGCTCAAATTTTATCAATAGACTCCTGACAACCCACAGATCATTTTAGCGAAATATTTTTTTTTAAAACAGACAGCCGGGTTCGCAGTATAGCTACCCCTGTGTTACCCATCCCGGAATTGCTATACCTCTGGCACACTTAACACTTAACTTTGACACTGGCAAATTCACTCCCTACATAGTTCGACGCTGCGATTATCATGATAACACTGAAATTATTCACTGACACTTCTAGACCGGTATTTGGATCATTACAATTCTACCCCACTAAAAGAAAAATTTCGTCCTCGAAATTTACCTATACTGAAAAGCTATAGATACTGCTGTCGCATTGTCTCTTCAGGTTCCCATGTTGCTTCTTCCACATTATGATGGTTCCAGAGCAGTTTCACAAGTGGAATCTGCTTATTCCTGAGTGTCCTGACCTCTCTGGCTAATATTTTCACTGGGTACTCTTCATATGTCAGGTCAGGTTTCACTTGCACTTCCTCCAATTCAATCACATGACTGCGATCTGATCGGTATCTCCGTAGCATCGACACGTGGAACACATCATGAATCTTTTCTAAAGCCTATGGAAGCTTCAATCTATATGCCACTGGACCCACACGCTATATCACTTCATATGGCCCAATAAATCTTGGCAACAATTTGCCCTTCTTTCCAAACCGAAGAATTCGTTTCCATGGGGAAACCTTCAGAAAAACTCTGCCACCCACTTGAAATTCTATATCTTTTCTCTTTAAGTCAGCATATGACTTATGTTGATCACTGGCTTCCTTTAATCGCTGCTTGATCACTCGAACTTTCTCTTTTATTTCTCTGATCAAATCTGACCCCACTAGCTTGCTTTCACTCAACTCTGTCCAACATAAAGCAGTCCTACATTTTCTGCTATATAAAGCTTTATATGGAGCCATCTTGATACTTGACTGATAACTATTATTGTATGCAAATTCTACCAAAGGTAGATACTTTCCCAACTATCCTTGAATTTTAGCACACAGCATCTAAGCATGTCTTCAAGTATCTGGATGACCCTCTCTGACTGACCATTCATCTGTGGGTGGAAAGCTGTACTATAATGCAATCTAGTACCCAAGGCTTCCTGTAGCTTCTTCCAAAACTGGGAAGTGAAGCGAGGATCTCTATAAAAAATGATAGAGGTGGGTACACCATGCAATCTCACTATCTCATTGATGTACAATTCTGCCAACCTAGTCAATGAGAAATCCATCCTCACTGGTAGAAAGAGGGCGAATTTAGTGAGTTGACCGATAATCACCCAAACTGCATCATGCTTCCTTCGGGTGAGAGGTAAACCTGTCACAAAATCCATTGTTACACAATCCCACTTCCATTCGAGTATTGCGATAAGTTGAAGTAACCCAGATGGCACTTGATGTTCTGCTTTCACTTGCTGGCATATCAGACATTTTCCAACAAAATCGGACACATCTTGCTTCATTCCTGGCCACCAATAGTGCATCTTCAAGTCTTGATACATTTTATTTCCCCCTAGGTGCATAGCATAACTGCTGTGATGAGCTTCCTTTAGAATATTCTTCTTCAACTCTGGCTGATTAGGCACACATAACCTCTGTTTATAATACACACTGCCATCTAAAGCCACTGTGTAATCACTATTGTCACCATCTTTCACTCGATCTATCACTGCATTTAACTTGTCATCTTGCTTCTGGGCATCTTTTATCTGCTGAATAAAATCAGGCTTCACTTGTAACTCTGCTGTTAATGCCCCATTGTCAGCTACATCAAGCTTTAGATTCATAGCCTTTAATGCTGCCATGTACTTTCGACTAAGGGCATCGGCCACAATATTAGCCTTTCCTAGATGGTAATCGATGAAACATTCATAATCTTTGATCAATTCAAGCCATCTTCACTGTCTGAGATTTAGCTCCTTTTGTGTGAGCAAGTACTTCAAACTTTTATGATTAGTAAAGATATAGCAGCTTTCACCATACAGGTAATGCCTCCAAATCTTCAATGTAAACACTATGGCAGCAAGCTCAAGATCATGTGTAGGATAGTTTTTCTCGTGATTCTTAAGCTTTTGAGAAGCATAGGCGATAACTTTGCCATCCTGCATCAATACACAACCCAAACCATTCAAAGATGCATCGCTATAGATGACAAAGTCTTTACCTGATTCGGGTTGTGTTAACACTGGAGCTTCTGTTAACATCTTCTTAAGCTTGTCAAAGCTGGCTTGGCACTTTTCTGTCCACTTGAACTTCACTTTCTTCTATAACAGGCAGGTTAATGGTGCTGCGATGATGGAAAAACCTTTAACAAACCTCCTGTAATAGCCTGCTAAACCCAAGAAACTTTTGATTTCAATGACATTCTTGGGTGTTCTCCACTGTAAAACCGCTTTAATCTTCTTTGGATCCACTTTGATTCCTTCTGCCGATACTACGTGGCCTAGAAATGACACTTCATTCAACCAGAAATCACACTTACTGAATTTTGCATACAGCTTCTTATCTCTGAGAGTTTGCAGAACAATTCTCAAGTGCTTATCATGCTCTTCTGGACTCTTAGAATACACCAGGATGTCGTCAATAAAGACCACCACGAACTAATCTAAATATGGAAGGAAGATCCTATTCATAAGGTCCATGAAAGCTGTTGGTGCATTCGTGAATCCAAAAGTCATCACTAGAAACTCGTAGTGTCCATATCTAGTACAGAAAGCTGTTTTAGGCTGATGATAGCCCGATCTCAAGTCGATCTTTGAAAATACACCTGCACCCCTCAATTGATCAAATAAATCTTCAATGCGTGGCAATGGATATTTGTTCTTGATTGTCAACTTATTCAGCTGTTTATAATCGATACATAGCCTGAGTGACTCATCTTTATTTTTCACAAATAGCACTGGTGTAGTCCATGGCAATGTACTCAGCCTAATAAAGCCTTTTTCAAGCAATTCCTGTAGCTGAATCTTTAATTCTTTTAATTCTGCTGGCGCTATTCTATAAGGGGCGATGGAACACCCTTATACCAAAATAAATGTAACACCCTTATACCCTATACGTATACTGCTGTCTCGATATACTGTGCAATTACCATGATTATACTATGGTCGACCTACACTGGCTCTTAAATTTGCTTCTAAATTTTGTTTTATATACTTGTCATTATAACCACTCCACATTTTATTTCACTTAATAGAATTATTAACACTTTACTACATTTAATAATATTTCTTACTTAGCATTGATCGTCGACGACCTATAACTGTCTTATTTACTATTTATTTGGTAAAAATTTCGGCAGTATAACGGCTTGTTTTTCTTACTACCCAAACTTGCACTCTTCATAAACCACAGCCCCGGTAAGGGCACAACAAATATAACATTCCATACCAACCCATACATATCCAACCATTCAACATACAGTCATAATAATAGTCCACACATATAATACTTAATAATTTTACACAACCCATAATCATATAACCAACTTTATGTATATACATGCCGAAACAAAAATATCTACTACATACACAAAATATAGTTTAACTTCGTCTACTCCAGCTTGCTCCACCCAAAACCAAGGTATGCTGCTCCAACCTACGGGTACCTACACGCAGTCAAAAATAATTACGTGCTGAGCATTAGAATACCCAGTGGTGGTTACTAATCCACAAATTTCCTACTAATTCCTATTTAATTAACATAATGTGAATACTTATTTTCTATATATATATATTCACTACTAATTTTCATATACCTGGTTCCAATTATTAAATTACTAATTAACCATATTATTATTTATTTAGTCACTTAATTTACTATACATATACAATTTACTTACTTAATCCTTAAATTTCCATTAATTACATTTTAATCACTAATCTTTTTACTTAATTCCATCCATATCCCTAACTTTCTCATTAATTTCCATTTATGTCCTCATCTTTTCCATTAATTACATTTGTGTCCCCACAAATACATTAATACCCATTATATCCTTTCTTTTATTTTAATTACTCTTATGTCCCCATTTTACACATAATTACCAAAATACCCTTATTTATTCAATATTTACACTATTAACCTACTTATTTCCCTTTTTTCCCTTTTACCCTTATTTAACTTATTTAATTACTATTTTACCCTTTTACATCATTTTTCTCCTTTTTAACTTATAACTTGGCCAAATTAAAATTTAGTCCCTAATTTATCACTTTTTCACTACTTCACTATTTTAACACCATATTTTATCAAAATTACCATTTTACCCTTCTATTTACATTTTTAACCTCTTTTTACCAATTTTTACCAACTTCTAGCCAAATTACCGTTTTACCCCTAAACTTTCTATTTACTTCGTTTTAGTCCTGTTTTCACTCATTTTCACCAATTTCATTATTTTAACCATTTATGTTTCATATTTACCATAATGCCCCTAGTATGGATCCGGTAAAAAATCTACTGACTGGATATGAAGGACGTGGATCCCACAGATCCACTACACTATAAAATGACCCCCAATGGGACCATTTCTCACTACACTGCATTACACTAATCACTGTTTTACACTGTACACTCTGATAAGGCATCACTGGCCTCTCACTATTGAGTCACCATGACTCGCACCGCAATGTAAAGTCCCTATGGCTAGCCATCTATATCCTGGACTAGATTTCGCTACCAGATAACTACTAAGGGCAATAATTCATTAAAATTCATACTAATATCACATTATGATCAAATGTGTATTTCGACACACTTATTATTTTCACATGCCAATTTGCATACACATTCTTTTATCATTATATGGTCATAACATATCATCATATTACATAAATTATCAACATACCCATAAATGCCATTAAAATTACCATTCGGCGTTCATTTTTTAATACCATGCACTATAATTTAATTTAAACACTCACCCTCATTTCATGTTAAACATACCTCATAAATCTTTATTATCACATAATTCATCATATATTCCATTGTATTCCTCTTAATACCATTCGGCCAAACTAACACTACCACATTATAAATTCTTTTAAATCTTTTAATCATTTAATCACACTCTTAACATATTAAACACATTATAATCATCATCTATAAGCCTCAAAACTCATTAAAATTTCATATTTTCCTTAGTACCACATTTGGCCTACCCTAGGTTTTTTATACCATTGCATTTTAATTTTATTTAATCACATTTATGCACTATATTAAGTCCATTAAACATGAATATCATATTAGATTTAATTAAACACATCTTTTTCATATACCTATATTTGAACATAACCTAAAAATCAATATAAATCAAAGGAAAAATGTAGATTTAGTAACCACAAACCTCAATTCCAAGCTTTAGATCACTCTAGACTTGCTTCTCTTTCCCTTTAGCTTAAGAATTTTCCTTCTCTCTTGAAGAACCTACCATGGCCGAATATAAACATGCCCATAACATTAAATTCACACTTCTTTTTAGAAAAATAACTTCATAATCATAATCTACATCCTTGAAAACCCCTATAGGAACCAATAATTCAAATTAAAAACACCTAAAACATAAACCTCCAAACTTACCCTAAACCTTATACACAAGATTTCTCTCACTTCCAGTGCACAAATTGGACTCCAATTGCTTCAATATTATAGTAGAGGGGCTGAATAATATCTATGAGGTGAAAATTTGAGGAAAGATTGATGGAAAAATGAAGAAAAATGGATAAGAAAAGAGAGAAAAGGGTTGGGCCTTGAGGGAGAAGAGGGAGACCGACTTTGGCTGGATTTTTCTAGAGAAATCCAACCATTTCGCCCCTTTTATACCCCTCTAATGAACCAAACCGGTCCAACCGGGGTGGTCCGAGCAATTTAAACCAAAATTTTAATTTTTTGATTCATTTATACTTTTTCAAAACATATGTATGTTTTGTAACACCCTTACCTATACGTAGGGATCTTCATCCCTCGAGAAGGAAGAAGGACCCCGATAGATGAGGGCTGTCACGCAAAGACCTTAAGCCAAGCAAATAAATTTGTAAAACATACATTCAAGCGGTAAATAAAATTCTTAAAACAAAGGACAGATGTTGAAATCCATAAATACAATATTATTAATTTACATAATAGTTTTTACATATTGAAATACAAAAGTGCCGTAGCACAAGATCATACAAATCTGATATCCAAATTAAATTTATAAAAGTAGAGCTTACATCAAGAGTCATAATTACAAGATCATTAAACTAATACAAATACAAAAGTACAATCTTGCACTATAAAATCTCTCCCCTAGTTGTGCTGGCCTTTTTGAAACGGATCACCCTGCCCTAAAACTCCAACATCTTCCACACCTGCAAGGATGAAATACCCGTGTTAAGCGAATACGATTAGTGGGGAAAACACAACGAAAAATGACCACTCATAGTGGATGTCAAAACAGATCACACACATGTGGGACATACTGAATATCCATACTTAAAAAAGTTCATCATACTCAAGATAACAATATCTTTCATCGAACAAACATTTATACTGAATTAAATAATCACACATAGTTATAGTAAACCTGCTTATTCAAAATAGTGGATAACGAGTAACGCATAATCATTCAAAATGCATGGATACCCGAGGGTATCAAAATCATTCTTTTTTTTCTTTTTATTTCAAACATTTTCGCATGGAATCTTAAACAAGATACAAGTTTAAAAGGGATCGCGGGGATCCGAACGGGGACCTGATCAGGGTCCAGAACGAATACGCATGGCTGCAGCTAACTGAACTTTATAGGCATGCCTATTTATCCACTTATTAACTTTCGCAAGTCAAGCATAATTCATCTAATTTGCATTCATATCATTCATAAAATTATCTATTTATAACTATGAAAGCATGACAAGACTGAAAATTAAACATTAAAAACGTAAAGAGAAAACTCACTATTTGAAGCAAGGAGGTGTCGCGCTCGCAACAGAGGCAGAGTTTGCCCTAGGTCGCGATCGCGGTAGTCCTCGTGTTCGCGCGGGGTAGGAAACATACCTCACTGTCGCGCTCGCGAAAGTGAGCGGCTAGCAGATTCTGTCGTGCTCGCTTGAGGACGCGCGCTCGCGATAGGAGATGTCCAAATCCGTTCGGCAGCCGAACGCTCTGTCGGACTCGCGACAGTGAGCTCTAGCTGCGGCCGCTCAGTAGCGCACGCTCAAAACGCACAAAGGCTGCAATCACCGATCTCTGTCGTGACCTCGTGACAATGTTGCGCTCGCGACAGGGTCGAGATTTCCTACCCTTACGTGAAAAACCTGCATAATTCCACTTCCAAAATTCACCCAAACCTTCAATTTGCTTCAAAACACAACCCCACACAAACAGATCATTCACAACATCTTAAACAACCTAAAACTCAACTTATAAACCAATGCTCATCATCAAATTATACAAATTTCAAGATCAAAAATCCAAAATTTACTAAACCAATAATTTCTCAACGAATTTCATACAAACTCATACTATAATTCAATTCTTCACAAACTATGCATCTCAATTCAAAATAATCCATACCCATATCAATTAGGTGCAAGTACTCACAATACACCCCATCAATCTCAACAATTAACACTAAACACAAAAATCACACAAAACACACATAAAAACAACAAACATTCCCAAACCTCGAATGCTTGAACTCTAATCACGGGCTCTGCTTCCACTTGCTATTTCCTTGCCTTTGGGTTCTCTAGGAGGGATCTTTGAGCAAAAACACCCATCACAAAAAGCTTTAAACTCAAACACCAAAAATACCCAAATACTAAAATTAACTAAATTAGAAGGAAAAAGAGGATGAGGAAGAACAATAAGCTATTACTTACCTAAATCAACTTAGAATTACCCAAACTCACCCAAGATTGTGGCTAGAGGGGAAGAATTACAAGAAAGTAAAGAAGAAAAGAAGAGGAAGAGGAAGAACGGGGAAGAAAGAAAGAAATTGGAAAAAAGAAAGGAAAAAGCTAATTCTCTCTTCTCTCTCCACCAAATATATACTCCCCCACTTGCCACATGGCAGCCCCCCATTGGAAGACTACCCCAAGACACACCCAACAACCATCCACTCACCTACACTCAAACCAAACCTCACTTACATACACCCTAATCCTCTACACACTCTCACACCCAAGCAAAGCCCCATAAATGCATAATACTTAAATTTAAACCAACTACCAGGGTAGAAACGGGCCGTTACATGTTCCCCTCCTCATTGTCTATTATAACCAATTTCATTGATCTTAAAACATCAAAAATAGGCTACCTGCAAATTTTAGCTCAATCGGAGTCCATTTGGGCACCGGTTTACTTAAATCGGTCCGATTCGATCACTTTTTATTCTACCGTAAAATTCAACTCTAAAGCTGTCAAAATTCACAGATAACACTTCCATTATCTTATTCTGCACACTGAACATCTATTAGACCTCATTTACTATTTATAACTCCTCGGTCAAACCTCAATCAAACCCTAGTTCAAATTGAACGGAACCAGAAGCCAATTTCAGAATAACTTTCGGAGGTCGATTTAACTCCGTTTTCAGCTCAAATTTTGTCAATAGACTCCTGATGACCCACAGATTATTTTCTCGAAATAAAATTTTTTCTAAAAACGGACAACCGGGTTCACTGTATAGCTACCCCGGTGTTACCCATTCCGGAATTTCTATACCTCCGACACACTTAACACTTAACTTTAAAACTGGCAAACTCACTCCCTACACAGTTCAATGCTACGATCATCATGATAATATTGAAATTATTCACTGACACTTTTAGACCGGTATTTGGGCCACTACATGAACAAATTAAGCTTTTCTCTTAAAAGGTAGAAATTCTTTCCAATTTTTCTCTAACCTTCTAATGAGTGAAAAAACATGTATTTATACTCAAAAAATCACTTTTAGATATTTGAAACACAAACTAGCCGTTTCTAGCTGTTGGAGGGTAAAACAAAGAAAACAGATTCAATCTAGCCGTTAACTAGCCATTATTTTTATCCTGTTGTGAAATTCTGAGTTTTATCTAGAAATCTGATACTGACAGAAATTCAGTTAGAAAATTGATGCAGACAGAAATTCAATTTCTAAAGAACCATTTTCTAACGAAAACCAGTTTTGATCAAAAGTTCATTTTCTAACTTAAAAATATTTTTGTGCAATTTTAAAGCTATAATGTGTATGCATGAGTAGGAATAATTTACCTCAATTTGATTTTACATTTTAATATCCTAATTTCTAACAAACTAAGGCATCTCACCAAATTGACATCTTAAGTCCATGCTTGATATAACTTTTGTTTTGCATCAGAGAAATATGTAGAAAATTCCTGCAGAAATTTGCTTAGAAAAGATTTCACAATAGAGTTTATTTAAGGTTTGATTATTATCAAAATTAGGATGTGGTCTTGACCTAACGATCTCCCCCTTTTTGATGATGACAAAACCTTAATAAACTCCACTTAGAAGTCTATCTAGGTTAGTCTAAAAAACTCCCCCTAAATATGTGCATGGGGGTATTTACAGAGATATAAAAACTCTAAGAAAAAATATAAATCCCCTATAAACAGTATATCAAATATCATGTAAGCATTAGCAATAATCCAATAAAATTTCACTATCAGTTCTGCATAAAACACATCATGTATTTCCAACATATCACATATCATATATTTTCAATATTGCAATTTTTTCTCTAATAAAATTCAATTCGATGTAGCAACTCAATTTTCAATCAAAATATCAATTCAGCATATCCCAATTTTTCTTCAATAAAATTCAATCCACATATATTAGCTCAACATATATATCACATATATTTAGCCAATAAGTCAACATATCCCAATTTTTTAATTTTTAATTTTTAACAAAAATAAATCAACAAATTATCAATATATCAACATTTTTCTCCCCCTTTTTGTCATCAGCAAAAGGGAAGAAATAAATACCCTGTTTAGCACAATAATATTCAATAAAAAAAGATTTTCAAGGCAAACCCAGCAATAATTTGCAAATCACTGAAGTATAATAGAAAATACCTTAAGAGAGCATATTCGAAGTGACTTGAAATCTCTTTTTCGAATTTGAACGATGAAGCTAATTTCCGTGATATTATCCAAAAATCCATAAAAAGATTTTACTAAATTTGGGTAAAATTACATTACCTATAAGTGCCAACAGCGATTTCCTTCCTTTGAATTCCATCCATGAAATTAATTTCACATTTGAGCAGCCCATTCGATGGTTTTCGGAGGAATAATCACAGATTTTATTTTGGGCGATAGTTTCGATTTGGCTTTGGGTTAGGTTTTGATTTTCACGGGTTGCATTTCTTGAATTTGAGTGTGAAAGAAATGGGTTTGGATCAAAATTGCCATACTTTTGTCTTGAATCTTGGCAAATGGGTATGAAAGGAATGAGTTTTACAAAGATGAAATGAAAGTGACGAGAGGATGGAGATGAAAAAGTAAAACCACTTTCAATAAAAGTTTAAAAAGGAAGAGTATAAAACAAGTTTTGCATTAAATGAAAAGGTACTTGAAAAAACTTTTAAAAAGACAAAACACAAAAAGCATTCCCTTTCCCAACAAGATAATTGATCATACAAATTCAAAACAAAACCATTTTTATCTTCCCATAAACAAACGTGATAAATTCAAATAATTGATTTTGGGTGGAAAGAAAAATTAAAATAAAAATCTTCTTTTTCTTTGTCTTTAATCATCATTTTAAAAAAAAAAATAAAAGCCCTTTATAATAGAACACACCCAAATAAAAACATATCATTGGGAAACTGCAATTTTGCAGTTACCAAGAGGCATGAAGATGAAAATTCAATAAAAAGACAAAATTGTCCCTTTAAATTTTAAAATGCACACAAATAAATACTAGGGACATAAATAATAATTCAAATATATTTTGTTAGCTGAAATATTCAATCATCACGTCAATTTAATTGCATATCAGATAACAAAAAAATTTGAATCACAGATTTTCACACAGATTTCGAAATTAACCAGCAGATTTTCTTATCAGAATTTAGTTAGAAAACGTACCTTGATAGAAAATCAAATTTCTGATGAGCTTTCTTCTTAGCTGACAGAATCCATCTTCTTTAAGAGACTTGGTGAAGATATCTGCTATCTGATTTTCTGTGGGGACAAATTCTAGCAAAATATCTCCTCTTTGCCTATGATCAAGTGATGCCTAATTTCAATGTGCTTTATTCTTGAATGTAAAATGGGATTCTTTGTCAAATTTATAGCACTTGTATTATTACAAAATATTGGAATGTTGTCAAATTCTATCCCATAATCCTTCAATTGCTATCTGATCTATAGAATTTGAGCTACACATCCACTAGTTGTTATATACTCTGCCTCTGCTGTAGATAATGCCACATAATTTTTTTTTTCTACTTGACCACGTGATAAGCGAATTTCCTAGAAAATGACAAGCACCTGAAGTACTTTTTCTGTCAATTCTACAGCTTTCATAATTAGCATCTAAATATCCGATTAGGTCAAAAGATGTGTTCTTTGGATACCAAAGACCCAATTCCTGAGTTCCATGTAGATATCTCATAATTCTTTTAACTGCAGACAAGTGTGATTCCTTTGGAGCTGATTGAAAACGTGCACATAAGCATACACTGAAATGAATGTCTAGTCTGCTTGCTGTTAAGTATAGTAGTGACCCGATCATGCCTCTGTATTTCTTTTTTTCAACATTTTTGCCCTTTTTATCTTTATCGATCTTTATAGTTGAGCTCATAGGAGTACTGGCAGATTTTGCATTAGACATTTTGAATTTCTTCAGTAATTCCTTTATGTACTTCGATTGACTAATGAAAATGCCATCTTCACATTACTTAATTTGGAGTCCCAGAAAGAATCTTAACTCACCCATCATGCTCATTTCGAATTCCTTTTTCATAACAGTTTCAAATTCTTTATATAAGGAAATGTCAGTAGAACCAAAAACAATATCATCAACATAAATTTGAACAATCAAAATATGAGATGATTTATGCTTTATAAAGAGAGTAGTGTCTACTTTTTCTTTGTTAAAACCAGGAGCAAGCAAAAGCTCTAGGAGCTTGTTTCAAACCATATAAAGCCTTTTTAAGTTTATAAATAAAATCTGGATGTTCAAAATTTTTAAAACCTAGAGGCTGTTCAATAAAAACTTCCTCATTTAATAAACCATTTAGAAAAGCGCTATTAACATCCATTTGATATAACCTAAAATTTTGAAATATGCAAATGCACACAAAATTCTAATTGCTTCTAATCTAGCAACAGGTGCAAAAGTTTCATCGAAATCTATACCTCCCTCTTGATTATAGCCTTGAGCCACCAATCTAGCCTTATTTCCGACAACATTACCTTGCTCATCCAACTTATTTCTAAACACCCACTTTGTTCCAATAATAGAACAGTTTGAGGGTTTAGGAACAAAATTCCAAACTCTGTTTTTTTCAAACTGACTTAGCTCTTCTTGCATAGCAATGATCCAATTTTCATCATTTTGAGCATCAGTATAATTTTTAAGTTCAAGTTGAGAGACAAAGGTAACATTACCACAATATTCACACATAGCTCTTCTTGTCATCATTTTCTGAGAGGGATCAGTCAATAGATTATCCTTTGGGTGGTACTTATGGAATCTCCAATCTTTAGGCAATTCTGTTGGTTGCTCGGATTGTTGTTCTGTCTGATTTTCTTGTACATTTTCGATCCAAACTTCTGAATCATTTTCAACATCTTCATTTTGTTCCAGAATTTTGTCATCCGAATCTATCTGCTGATCTGGTGACTTTTCTGTTTCAGTATTCTATTGTTCTTTACCTTTTTCTTTCTCAAAACCTATTTCGTCATCAGAAAAACTCCTTTCTCCAGAATTTTCATTAGTAAAATCAAATTTAAAATTTATTGATTCCTCTACTTTACGTTTTCTTCTATTAAAGACTCTGTATGCTTTAGAATTTAAAGAATATCCTAAGAATATACCTTCATCAGATTTTGCATCGGATTTAGCTAAATTATTTTTATCGTTAAAAATGAAACACTTACAGCCAAACGATTGAAAGTAGATGATGTTGGGTTTTCTTCCTTTCCATAGCTCATATGGAGTCTTTTCTAACACTGATATGATCATAATTCTATTCAGAATGTAGCACGCAATGTTGATTGCCTCAGCCCAAAAATGCTTAGGTAGATTATTTTTGTTCAGCATAGTTCTGGCCATTTCTTGAAGAGTTCTATTTTTCTTTTCTACTACACCATTTTGCTGAGGAGTTCTTGGAGCAGAAAAGGTGTGATTGATTCCAAAATTGCTACAGAATTCTTTAAACTTCTTATTCTCAAATTCTCCACCATGATCACTTCATATACTTGTGACTTGTATCCTTTTTCATTTTGAATCTTCTTACTTAATTTCTTAATTGCCTCAAATGCATCATCTTTATGAGCAAGAAATAATACACAAGTGTATCTAGTGTAGTCATCCACCACATTTAACACATACGATTTTCCACCAATGCTGGAAGGATTTATTGGACCAAATAAATCCATATGTAGAAGCTCTACAGCTTTCTCAGTAGACACGCCAACTTTAGATTTATGAGAATTTCCAGTTTTCTTCCCAAGTTGACACGCTTTGCACACATGATCTTTATCAATCTTCATTTTTGGCATTCCACTTACCAGATCTTTCCTGACCAGCTTTTCTAAAGTAAGTTGATGTCTTCTTCTAAAGTAGTAATTATGACCTCTTTCTCTATCTTTTCTTTGATCTTGATAAAGATGACTGAGTAGTCATTTTTGTTAAGAGGATTCTTAAATCCCTAATAAACTCATCTAGTTGAATTGTGAATAATATAGTTGATTTAAGCTATTACCTCTTATTATCTTTATCATTAATGTTCTTATGATTATTTTATGTTGAATGAGAATTGGAATAACTAGTTCAAAATGATACATGAAGATGAATTTAAGTTTTAATTGTTTGCCAAAATGGTGAGTTAAGGTTATGGTGATATAGTTGATTTTATGTTTGAATGTTCAAGAGATAGCCTTTTCCATGTTTAGTAATTACTAAAAGAGTGATTTAATGGGAATTTAAGTTTACGATTTATAACTTGTTAATGCTAATTTATATGATGTTGCCTAGAATAGGACCCGTGTTCATTAGAATAACATTACAACTTGTTCATGCTAATTTATATGGTTTTGCCTAGAATAGGAGCCATGTTCATTAGAATAACATGCCGGTAGAAGGTTTTTAGCCTTTAAACAAGTTGACCTAACTTAATTCAATTCATTGTTATAATTCAACACAAAAGGGTATTAGGTGAGAATAGAATTACCTTAATAAGTATGTTCCTTTGTTGATCTGCGTGTTATTTTTATCTTGCTTTGAGTTAAGACTGTTTAAATTTAGTTGTAGATTGAGTTTACTTGTATAATTTAGTTTTTAGTTTAAGTAGATAAATTTCTTCAATCCCCTGATTTTCCCATATAACATAAGTAATTATAGGATATATTTTGGTTAATAGTGATTTAGTTGGGACGATAACTTGTATATTATGTGTCCACTTTATTAATTGATACACTTGGCAAAGTCTCTTCAATGACATCATTAATAATTTTTCTATCTACTTAAAATACATAATTGACATCATATTGTAGACACCGGGTCCCGAGGCGATCCAATATCAGAATTACCCAATGATGAAAGCGATACTTGCTAGTGAAGGTGTCAGAAAAATGCTCCCCATGTCAAAAACTCTTGTTGTTTTATTTTTATTTTTATTTTTATCCTTATTTATATGATCTATGTTTTTATTTTTATTTATTTTATTTCTTTTTATTTTTATTTCTATTTTTTTTTTTTTTAATTTTATTTTTATTTTTAATTTCTTTTCTCACGTGCGGGCCAGTCCCGCTGTGTGCGCAGCAACGCACGCGGCGGAGTCTATGCTCGCACGCAAGGCTGCAAGCGCAGCTGTGCTACGCGCACAACTGTGCGGTGCGCGCGGAAGGAAGCTCCGCGCGCGCAGCAGCAACTCGCCCGGAGAGGAGCTCCTCGAGCGTGCGCGGAGGAGGGTCTCCGCGCGAGCGGAGAGAGGCTCCGCGTGCGTAGCAATGCCCGCGGAGGAGGGTCTCCACGTGCGCGTTTCCGCGCGCGCGCACTGGGAGCTCCGCACGCGCAGACCTGAGCGCGCGGTGCCAGGGGAACGCCCGCACAGTTCCCCCCCGGCGCGCGCGTTCTCCCCCTCTCCACGCGACCATTGGCCTTCGCCCTTCGCTTTCATTGCGTTTTCTGATTTTTTCTGACCTTTTCTAGTCTGATTTTTTCAATTTTTCACATTTTTATGCTAATTTGGATCAATTAAAATGAAAAATTTCCTGTCCCTTCCTATTTGTGGCCAAGACTGAAAATTAAGAGGGGGGCTTTGTTCTTCATTTTAGGGGACGACAAAATTGATTCAAAATAAAGGAGGTTTTTTCATTTTTCTCTCCAGCAAACTTGTTTTCTTCTTCAAAGTTCTTCAAAAAATTCTTAAATTTTATTCTCAAGTTTTAATCTTTCTTCTTTAGCAACATTTCATCTTGGGTTGGATTTGAACAAGGAAAATTAATTTCCTTTGCTCAAAACTCCCACCAAAAATATTGTCTTGATTTAAATTTGTTCACAAACATCAATTTTACATTCTCTTCATATATTCACCGCCATAAATTCGACAAGGGGAGCGGATTAAGACATCCAATTTTCGATTTATAAATTCTGAGGGTAAACATTTTTGGACCCGTCCTCATTCATTTTTTTATGTTATTTATTATTGTTAATATTGTTATTTTTTTATTATTATTGCCATGTTTATTTTCTAGCTTTCATAGTATCTTGCTACTGATGGCATTTTAGTTTTTTTAGCTTAAATTCTTTGTGATGATTTAATGTGACTTTTGTGGTTTTATCTTTTTTTCCTTGTGGTTGTCGTTGGCCTCCATGTCCCTTCCTTATTATTATTATTATTATTATTATTATTATTATTATTATTATTATTATTATTATTATTATTATTATTATTATTATTATTATTATTATTATTATTATTATTATTATTATTATTATTATTATTATTATTATTGTTACATTTGTTTGTCACTTTATTTTATTATTATGCCATTTTTGTTATTTATTATTATTATTATTATTATTATTATTATTATTATTATTGTTGTTGTTGTTGTTGTTGTTGTTGTTGTTGTAAATGGATTTATTTATGTGGTCTTTCTACTGTTATTTTTTTTCTTATTATCATTATTGTTCTTATTGTTATTATTATTAATACTATTATTGTTATCATTATATTATTTGTTTATTATTATGTTACATTTATGTGTTCCATACCATTATTATTGTTATCATTCTATATTGTTATCCTTACATTATGTTATTATTATTTTTATTCCATGATTCTTTACTGTTGATATTATTATTATTGTATCTATTATCATTGTTGTTGTTACTACCATATTTATTATTATTATTATTGTCATTATTGTCTTATAGTATCATCGTTATTATTAGCATTACATGTTTGTGTTTAACATTTACTTCATTTTTTATTTGATTAATTTTGTTGAGAATTGTTACTGATGTTCTTAATGTTATTTTTTTCCTGTCTGAGATTTTTATTTCGAGTCGCATTATGCGAACATCCCCGTGACTCCCCGAATGGGTCGCGATGCATGGAAAAACGCTTCGGTTTGGTGAGATCTTTCTTAATTTCCTCTCTTTATGTTGTGTTTGTTTGCAAATAATTATTTTCTTTATGCGCGCGTGCGATAAAAAGTCACAAAAATATTTTTACAATTAAATTGAAATTTTTACTAATAAAATTGGGATCAATGTCCCTCATTTTAGCCCAATAATAAAACATCACGATTAAAATGAAGAGTCAATTTTTCTCCAAAAATGGGATCACTCATCCCCGTTTTCATCAAACAACCAAAATGACTCTTCGAACCCTCTTTAAATAAACGCGAAGGAACCAATGTTCCTAAACCTTCAAACGAGCGCGAAGGAACAATGTTCCTAAAACTTAAATGAATGCCCCGATTTATGTATGTCTTTCTTTAATGTTTGATTTTGTTTGGTCGTTTTAAATTTATGTTCATTTCCTTTTGGGCCCTTATAATTAATTTTCGGGCAATGTTATTTAATTTTGGGGATTGTATTCCGTCTCCATTTATATTTTTAATCTTCTTTTATTGGGGTTGTATTCCGCACCAAGTTTCTCATGTAATTGAGTGCTTGTGTGTTTACCACTTTCCTTATTTGCCCTATTTATCGCTTTTTATCGCTTTTCTTTATTTTCGTTGCGTGCTTTTTGTGCGTCTTTAATTTAAATGCATTGATCGTGTGAGAAGAGAGGTAGAATTTTAGGGAATTAAAAACTCATTTATAATTAACCAAACCATGAATAAGAGGGGAGTTCCGAGCAGTAATCTTTGGTCTTGACCAATAAGAGGTTAGAGACCTTTCCCAATTTCGCGTGAATTGGGTGGCGACTCCATGATACCTCAAAAGTGCCTATAGGCGTCGTGGGGCTAGATCTTCCTTTTCCAATATTCTATTGGGAAGGAAGCATCCAAGATGTCTCATGACGTCCATGATCAAAAGACGCGAACCAGTCCCTCGAATCCTAAAGCGGATTCAACGTGAGGGCCCTTGCTGGGTTCCAACGCGCGTCACACATATATAACTCATAATATTGATCGGTTTAACTTTTTTAGAGTTTCGAGTCGACTTTGACTACTCACCAAACTTGGTCAAATATATCACTATTCATTTCAAAACCACGTCCAGATTTTAATTTCAATTTTTAATACTTTAAATGGACTTATTTTTCACTCAAATTCGATCATGGGATTTGTCTCAAATTACACTATTTATAGTCTGAAAAATATTATTCATATTTTGGGTAACACTATTTATCTTGAGAAGCAATATTCACAATCCATAATGTAATTTGAAATTTTCGGGGCATTACAATCTCTCTCAAATTTAAAATGCTATGATTTTGATAAGAAAAAAATTGAAAGAGTACGACTAAATAGGGATTTTTTTTAATTTTGGGGTTATTTAAAAAAAATAAAATATTGGTGTAATAATAAAGAAAATTAGGTTTTTGTGGTGTTGAAAATCGGCACAACAGTGTGCTGATTTTTGTCAAAGATGGGCCAGCCGGTCTAACCGGCTAGCATGCCAGAAATCGGCAAAGTACATTGCCTGTTTCTGGCATTAAAGAGATAGAAATCGGCACCGTACGGTGCCCATTTCCAATGTGAAGCTGCAGTGGTTGTAATGAATATTAATTTTTTCCCCTTGCTGAATACTTCCCTTACATTCGTTTTCTTACCTTCACCTTCATTCTTTCCTTCATTTCTTTCTTTCTTTCTTTGTTTCTTTATTTCTTTATTTTCATTGTATTCATCCCTTTTATTTATAAAATTTTAATCCATTTTAATTTTTATGTAATACAATTACGATTGAAGGCAATGTTATTTTTTTAATATTTATTTTTATTAAACAGAGTTTATATTAGTATTAATTTTATATTTATGTATAATTTGTAGGTGGTGAAACTTTTGAAAATTATTGATTTTGAACATTAAAGGTAAGACATCACTATTTAATTTTTATCGAAAAATAGCTTGAGTTTAATTTGATTAGCTGTAGTATATATCGAATATGAAAATAAAAAAAATTATTATTTGGAAGCAAATAGCTTCATGTTGTAAGTAATGATTAATCTGAAAATTTAATTTTTAGTAGATAAATTCTAGAGTCCAAATTGATAATTTTTTTAAGACTAAAGATATAATTAAATATAATTCATTAGCTTATATCTTTGAGTTTTGGAGACTTAAATTATTTAAATAAATTTGTTCGGCATAAATATTTTTTAATATTTAATTTTTTTTGTTTATCAAATGCAAGTTTGGACATGGATTCTTATCATTTAGGAGCTGCATGAATCAATCTAGGTCCTATTAATGGGAAGCTATTAACAATGCAAGGGAAACATCAATCCGATGCGATATGGAATAATTCAATAATTTTCTTTCTTTTATATATATATATATATATATATATATATTGTAGGTTAATGATGAAATTTTTTATTTATTTAATTTGATCTGTTTAAAAGTTATACAAAGGTTGAAAGAGATGTATTGAGAACAAGGAGGGGCAGCGTAGACGAGCACTACCGATAAATTAATCATAGAATTTTACAAGATATAAGATCATTGGGGTTGATAGGAATTACCCGAATTGGTTGATAAATATTGACTGGAATTTAATTACGTTACTCATTAAAAGGTGGAAACCGAAAACACGCACATTTCACCTCACATGTGGTGAAACGATAGTAATACTTCAAGACGTGGTGATTTTGACAAGGTTACCGATTGAGGGTAGGTCGGTAACCGAAAGAACAAACCTTGATTGGCTGACAATTTGTTATAATTTAATTAGAGTAGTTCCTCTCGTGGCAGATATACGTGGTGGTAAAATTAAGATGACTTGGTTAGATAATGTATTTTGTGATATTCTTGATGATGCGACACCCGAGTTATTGCGACAACATGATCGTGCATGGATACTACGATATTTTGGTGGACTATTATTTTCATCGCAATCATCTAGCACAGTCCACCTAATGTTCCTACCTATGTTAGAGGATTTGAAATCCGTTGGGCAATATAGTTAGGGATCGGCATGTCTAACCTGACTTTATAGAGAACTATGTAGGGCAATGCGTCCAGATGCTAAGCGAGTTGCTGGATGTATACAACTCCTACCAATGTGGGCGTGGGAGAGACTTCCACAGTTTAGGCTAGAACATTTATAGGAACAAGCTTTAAACAGAATATTGCCTTACAGAATTAGGCATATACAATTTATATTCATAAATTGTAATTAAATTTTATGTCATCTTATTTTCAATAATGCGATCTGATATTTGAGCATCTTATCTGCTTAGGTGGATTGAAGCATTGGATAGGAATATCATGCATAGAAGGGATATATGGACATATCGAGAAATATTAAATACGCAAGCACTTGAAGAGGTACTTAGTGAAATTCAATTAATTTATATACAAATTTTGTTAATTGATATTATAATTATGTATTATTTATAATAAAAAAACTAACTTTTTCATGTATTTTGCAATACAGTTTGAATGACAGCCATACAACAACATAATTCAATTGCTCCCCGATTATTGTAGAAGTGGACAATAAAGTTGGATGGCTGTTGTTCCATTGATTTGTTTCTATATCATTGAGTGGCACCATCCTGATAGGGTCATGCGGCAATTTGGTTTTGATCAGCCAATTCCATCGCAACTACTTATACAAGATAATCTGCATACAATATATATGCGTGGCCAAAATCATTTGAATTGGGCACTAGAATTTTTCGTGTTCATAAATGAATGGAACATCCATCATGCACGTGTTATCATAGGCCAACGTCCAAAACAGCCAGTGCATAATCGATCTGAATACATGCAATGGTACGTTCAATGAACTAGATGATGGATAACCCCAGTTATTGCAAGACGTGGAGCAGCAATAAGTATTTATGTTTACTTTATTGTACATAATTATAAAAAATCAATGCTTCAAAATATTTGTATTGTTTTAGAAATAATACTAAATTAAATTATTTTAGGCTGATGGTGTTGAAAGAGTGTACTACGCACCGGCCGAATCTTTGGACAATAACAGGATATTGGAAAGCATCCTCGCAGCAGTTGGATATGAGGATAGAAC